>CM076581.1:1610103045-1610271690 GCA_034641835.2 Pinus albicaulis
GAAGTGGCTAAACCATCCACTTGTGATTCAGAAAGAAATTGTGATATGGAATACTCTAAGGAGAGGCCTGATAACATAACAAATATTCTTTTACTGAAAGATTTTGCTTGTGTAGGAAGTAACAGTATAGAGGATTTTCCAAATCGACAAAGTCCAAGCCTTATATCTTCTCAAACCAAGAAAGATGTAAAACAATCCCTTAGATACGGTGAACATCGACAGAGGGCAAAGCTTATATTGGAGGAATGTTCTACAAGGATGGGACTCTACCCAAGGATGTCTTTTACAGATCTGGCAGTGGAAAAGTGTGGGATTGGGATTGAAAATGTCAAGAGAAGCTCACCTCCATGTATATCATATTCCACAACCAATGACGGTTCCTTTGGTTGTACAGGGTTGTCTCAAGTGAGAGTTGATAGTATGTGTTTTCAAGCAACCAACAATAATGTCTCTGCTGCTTGTTTGCAGGGCCAGGCTCACCTTCATGCTGCTTCGTTACAATCTCACCCTTTTCAGTTTAATTTTGAAGTGACAAGTCCCCAAAATCATTGCACAGAGGGTGAACACAGGCTTTTACTGGCAAGTTTGGTGACCCCAGCTCCTAATACGATCTCAAAGTGTAGAACACTTACGCCGTTAGATGCTAGTTGGTATTATGCCAGTGGACTCCATGAACAGAAGAAATGCTCTGGAGAATTTTGGGGGAAATAATATGCAATGAATGATGCCTACATGACAGCACATGTGCTGCCATCAGATAAATTTCAGACAAGTTCAGGGTTCAGTGGGGTGGTGGAATATGGAACAAAGATCAAGAATTCACCTTCACTGTTTCCTGCAGTTAGAACATTCTGTGGAAGAATAGGAAAAAATTCCATGGACAAGGACTCAAAATTTTTTCCAAAGCAAGTTCAGATGATTAAAGAGCATGTTGGATGTTTTCGTATTGAAGAGGAAAGTGGTGTTGAGGAGGAAAGTATTGATCATTCAATCTCAGTGAAACAGGTTGAAAACCTATTTGGATCATCAACTAAGAAAAGTGTTTCGGGTGCCAAGAAAGTGCTGATGAAGCAACGCCAATGTGTAATTAGGTGACACTGGTTGTAGGTAGCAGTTGTCTATGTTTCAGATGTGTAGGTCTACAGTAGATTAATAATTTCTATGTACGTATGTCTAGCACTGGATGAGACCAAATAGCAGCTCAGTGAAAACTGATTTGTAAAGGGTAGCTTCTTCTCTCAGTGCCTTCATCAGAGGTTGGATTGTTGACTTCTAAGAGACATAGAGGTTGAGGGAATCTGGCTTGAATCCAGTTCCGTTGCAGAAGTGATAAGAATGCTTGTAATTTCTGTAGAGGTTATAAGTTGTGAATGAATGAACTCATAATTATACACAGTACAAGTTACAAGGTAAGAGGACATATTCAACAGATTGATCTTAGAAAAGAAAATGATAAAGCAGAAATTTATGTAGCCCTTCTTTTATAATTTTTGTCAGGATGTGTGGTCAACTCTTCTCCTAGCACAAACAATTGTAATTAATTTTTCAATGGTTACTAGCACAAACAATTGTAATCTCATTTTGAATGTTGTTTCTCTGATCATTTAGTACTCATTTGTACTTTAAACATATCATGCCTTCAATAATTTCTAAACCATAGTGGCCTACATAAAATTCTCAAGGAGGCTTAGATTTCATGAGTGCATCTCTACCAGACTCTTCACAGTGTTCACATTGACAACATGAACCCCATCAACATTCAATGTCTTCAATTATTGGAGTACTTTATCGCTGTACCAAAAATTCTCTCGTTTGGATTCTGAGGTCTTTGATAAGTGCATCTCTTCCACCAACCATACTGGCCTACCTAAAATTATTTACACTTGTGGACAAGGAGGTTGGATTTGAAAAGTGCTGCTCTCCTCCCATTCTTCTTCTCAGTGTTTACGTGGTTATAAACATCATTGGAGAACATGTGCCCACTCAAGAGTCAATGCCTTCAATTATTGCAATACTTTATTGGTGCACCAAAAATTCTCTTTTGGATTTTGAAGTCTGTGATAAGTCCATCTGCCCAATCAACCTTCAATGTCTTCAAGTATTGCAATAATTTACTGGTATGCCAAAATTTTCGCATTTGGATTATGAGGTTTGTGATAACTGCATCTCTCCCACCATTTTTCTCTGCTTCCACATTCATTTCTACTGCATGGATCAAAGTTGGTAGCAGAAGGTAGGATTATATCAAATTGATTGTGTTAACCTCATTTTAAATATATCAAATTGCTTTAAAAAAAAATGAGACAATCAATAATAACAAGATTAAGATAAAGTGAACCTTGTTGTCATGGTTATCATAAGTTTATGCTGAAGAAATTATATCTTAATAAGATTAAACTTTATTAAATCAGATTCGAAAGTATCATATTATTATTAAAAGTTTCAACATTATTTTTTTAATTAATAAATTGTATTTTAATTTATTTTATTAATCTATCTATATATATAATTTATTTTTAAATATAAATTAGTCTTATTTATGAAAATAAAATCATATTAATATAAATTAATCATTCCATACTTTCTGTTTTTTTTGAAATTTTGAAAAACATTTAAAAGGAATTTTATTATATATCAATATTAAAATAATATGGAAAAAAGATTAATAGCTAAATTATTTTTATAAGTTATTATTATAGAGATAAGCTTTGGAATATATTATAAAAGTGTAAGGTTGCTTTTGCATTTAGAGTTATTGTGATAAGGTTATATGAGAATGATATTGTTATGTCTAGGAATATTAAGGGTTGATAAAAAGGAAATAATTGCAATATAGAAATTAAGAAAGATTCTCCCCTATCCCTACCTTTATTGACATTCACATTGACAAATTAGAGGCATGTTTGGAAGAAGTAGCCTTGTGGTTGCATAACCTCAGCTAGATTAATCATCCCCTTTCTTCTTTACATTAGTGATATTGTTCTTACGAACATGACTCCACCTCATTTTGAGAAGCGAGGATTATTAAGGATTTTTGTTCTAGCATAGCTATGCGAGTAAACGCTAATAAAAAAGGTTGTAATAATCAATCGAGTAGTCTTTAGTGCGACTTTTTGAAGGCTTTTACGGTGACTTTTTACGGTGTAATTTCTCTAAATTCTAGCAGGAATTTATTGAAAAGAGAAGTTTGATTGCTAACTTTGCACAATCGAAGTGCCTTACAGGTTTTTGAGGGCGCTGAATCCATATATAGAGTCAAAACACCAGTTTGAATAACAAAAACCAAGATTTTACCTCAAAATTTTTCACCGGATTTCGGCACCTGAAACTTCAAAAAGTCGCACTAAAGACAGCTCCATAATCAATTACAAAAAGGTAATTTATGTTAATTGTGAGCGATAATAACAAATCAAAGAAATTTATACAATAAGGTCTTGAAGTCAACCTTCATCACAATCTTAACTAGAAATATAATGTTGGGAAAATGATTAATAGAAAGTGGAAAACCAATTTTTGTCTTAGGTGCAATTGTAGGTCAACAAATTTTTGGTTTTGGAAAAAAGAAGAAGAAGCTCATATTTTAGACACCTCTTCATCTTTTTATCTTATATGGAGATGAATTTTGTTGTTGCATCATCTCTATAGAATCATAGAGGGAAATTGAGAAAATCCAAAAGTTTTTTATAGTTTATGATCTTATTAAATGCAATATACCCTATCCTATCTTATAGAAGCTAGTCTTTCACCCATTGAGATTTTTCCTATGACTAAGTACCTAATATAGAAGGACAAGACAAGTAACATGAAAACAAGTGGCTCCCTAAGATTGCTTCAAAATGCAGTCAAAATTTGGTGTGGCATAAAACTGGTTGGCATAAAGATTCTCAATCTTAGTCAAACTAATGGAGAATAGAGGAGGCCACTCTAAAACGTGAACACCAATAAAATTACTGTCGCATATAAATTAAAGTTGAAATCATGGTGTGATAATGCAGTAGAGAATAAGAGAAAAACAAAATATTAAAAATTGGTCATTAACCATAATCCAAAAGATCAAGTGTCATATTCTTGTAGCTAGTTTTAAGAAGAAAAACATCATTACCAGAATACAAATGAACTTTGAGGAGCTTAGGAATTGAGCAAGACCTAGAATTTCATAGGATGCAAGTAAATGTCATTGCGATGTTAGAAATGTGAAGGATGAAAAACACTTCATTTTACAATGTCTTGCTTATTCTTATTTGTGACAGGAAATGAAGCTGGATTTGATGATTTTGGGACCTATTTTCACATAGATAGCGTTTGACTAGTATTAAATGATAAATAACTAATTTAACAAGACTAATGCAAAGCATCAATGGGCTCATTCAAGTACATGAAACTACCTTCATGTCTAGCTTTGACATCTTAGAAAATTTTAATGGTATATATGTTGCTTGTGTTTGGGGAATTTTGCTGAGTTTCGAGTTTTATATTTTCTTGGAAAATAATTATTGATATTTGGAAAATGTGTGATTTTATATTGGTATTGGAAACGAAGCTAGTTTTGATCTTTGATTGGAAATGAAATCAGATTTGATTAAGTTGGGACCTATTTCTTTTCACATAGATAGTGTCATAGTATTAAATGATAAAGAACTAATTTAAGAAGTCTAACGCTAAGCAACAATGGGCTTATTCAAGTACATGAAATTGTGTTAATGTCTAGCCTTGATATCTTTGAAAATTTTAGTGGTTTGTTTGTTGCTTGTTTAGAGGATTTTGCTGAGTTT
This sequence comes from Pinus albicaulis, assembly GCA_034641835.2. Taxonomy (NCBI): domain Eukaryota; kingdom Viridiplantae; phylum Streptophyta; class Pinopsida; order Pinales; family Pinaceae; genus Pinus; species Pinus albicaulis. The sequence continues at coordinate 1,610,107,818 of CM076581.1, forward strand.
GAAATTAGTCTCTTGAATGCTTATGGTTCTCATATCATGCATATATCGATATATTGATAGATCTAGTTCTATTATTATAATCATTATTGTTTTCTTTATATATTTGGTGGTTTGAGGAAAGATATTTTATTTCCTTTCACTTTGTGGCATGATTTCGACATCTTCACCTTTTAGAATATAGTAAAATATTTTTCTTATTATAGATTTTTCTTTGAAAAGAATTATTGAGAGTTAGGTGCAAATGCACAATGTTGTGTAGCATTAGTGTGATAAATATGGGATAGTGCAAAGCATAGTTTTGAAGATTAGTCTAAGTTGGCTCGTACCTAATCAACTCAGTCAAGTTGATTGTTGGTTGAACGACTAATTGTTGGTTCAATGGACAGAAGGTCTTGCAGGCACAAATACCAAAGGGAAAAATGGAGCCCATCATGGGGTACTCTTTGTAATTCTCCACCACTGCTACCTTTCCTCAAACTCCTCCCCAACCTCAATATCAGTGCTAGTAGTAAAATGACAAACAACACTACGCTTAGCAGAACTAGAAGAACGTGTTTTCCAAACTACACGAGAACTACTTCCCTCACGAGTCACCATGTGCCATGCTTGGTCTCGGTGGTTGTCTTCCTTCTACTCCTGGTTCAATTACCATATCTTCATTGGAACCAACACTCCTAACTCCACTAGACAACGATTCACCATTTTGTAGTAGTGATTCGCCATTTGTACTGGTGATTCGCCATGATTTTACAGGATAATATAATCTCGTGAGAGATTCGCCAAAAATTATATATACATATTATATTATTAATAAAATCGCCTTCCATTTTTCCTATGTATCATGGGGATTCGCCTATTTTTTATATATATAAATTTAGGGGGGTTCTTAAAATTATCCCTGGAAGTGACCCCCAAAAAACCACCGTTTAACCCGTGCCATCGCACGTTAAAGCCCGACGTTGGAAGCTGAGCGAAATTGCCAAGAGTCGTTGATTTGGAGAAGGGCCATCGGACGGTGGTCGCACGTTGAACTTGCCCAGAGGTTAACTAAGGTGTGCGGAGGATAGCCAAGTACGATACCAGTGTTTGATTAGTTATTGATATATATAGGAGGGGCCGGAGTATAATGAAATTGTTTAATTAAACGATTGGCGGATAATTAGCGTAAGTCTGGAGCGTGATTTTTGTAAGGCTGGGTGGTGAAATATAGAGCCGAAAGTTCATTACAAGTTGTTTATTTAAAAAGAAACGTGGAGTATAAATACAAAGTGTTGAAAGTTAAACATTGGTTATAAGGCTTGGAGATAATATAAAGTCGAGAATATAAATTAAATTCCAACCATTGTGGATAGTATTTATTTATCAAATTCTACGAATTTGGTAAATAAACCCGAAGAAAGAAGAAGTCAATTAAGACTCAGGCTGGAGGAAAAGAACGGGGTAAACCAAGGGAAAATTCTGACTACCTTCTCTCTGTCGCGTAATCTCAGAGTCCCTCTTCTGCTTGAGCGATTAAAGGAAATGGGTGAAAAAACTGAAAGAGAAGACAATTGTCTGCCATAATTATCAAACATTGCACCCAACTTCTTCCCCTTTCCATTGCTACCCAATGAGGTAGATGTGGCAATTTTTGTCATACCGCCCAAAGCAGAGGCCATCTTCTCTTATGCTGAATATAGAATTACAAGATCTTCATATTAGTATGAACCTTAAAAAACATGACTCCCATTGCTAAAAACCACTTTTAAGTTGTAACAGGCAAACTAAACAACTATCGCAACTTTTGGCAACTTCTGGAGCATTAAGAGAAACAACCAAAGAGAAATACAACCACAATCCTCATTTTAATGAGACTGGACTATATATTTGCATTAAGATAATAGAAAGAAATCACGACTATATTAAGGCCACCACAAAACAATCTTTAACCAGTGTCTCTCGCAGCCTTCAGGTTGCCATGCTAGAGGTTGCATATTTTTAATTTAAATTCTTGACCTCTCGTGCCCATCTATGAATGCATCCAATGGGATATCTACATCAAATGCCCCTTTATATCCCCAAAAACAAATTCCCTACTACAAGAGCACCAGTATTGATGGATCACCCCACACCATCCCACCCACTAGAAACGGTGAAAAAGGAAACCCGAGAAACCTTCTGAAATATCTCAAGATGACTATATGGGTGGTTCTCATGAATCAACCAACCATTCAGAACATGCTCATCAATCCAAACCATGAGTATTATGTGACAATATTCAAGCAGGCACTGAATCGGATTTCTGAAGCTATGTTAGAGAAACCCTAAACTCTCACTGAAAATAGGTGAAATGTGGCACCACTCAGAGATTGACATGTGCCAATTGGTACAAGTGGTAGACAATTGGCATGCTTAAACAATGAGGTGATGCAGGAATGACATGAGGGAGAAAATATCAGAAAAGCCCCAAATCTGGAGAACTAAAGCTCATCACCAACCTGAGATTGACAACTTTACATGATGTAACCTATGAAATCGTAAATGGAGAAATCACAGTAACAATAAAGTAACCTATGTAACAATAAATTCGGATTCATCCTGGGAGTGGTAATGGGAGAAATCATAGTGAACAACAGGAAACATGCATAGTTTCTTACAATCAAATAGATGAAAAAACACATACAAAAAACCTAGATAATAATCATGAACAAGCTTAATATTGAATTATGAACTGTAAAGGAACTTACAAAATGTGACATTACGAACCTGGTCAAGCGCACAAGCAAAAATATCCTGGACATGACCCCGGTCGACAAGTTGTATTTCTCATGATGCAAGAGGATTTGTACCTGCACTGCCAAGTCAATCAAAATCCATCATTATCTATACAATAAATACAAGTAATTGATGTAGTATTTTTTACTCTGAGATGCATTCTTATGATAATGTTAGAACATATGTTGAAAATGTCAAAACATACCTGAATAAGCTCCTCTTCGTTTCAAGAACAATTTATTGGAGTCACATGAACTTGGAACAAGCCTCCCACGATCTCAAAGAGTAGCAACTAAGTCAACAGTGACTTTTTTGTTGCTACGCTGGATCAAGGGAGGTTTGCTCCAAGATTAAATCACTCCAATAAATTATTCTCTACTAAACAGGGCCAACCACGTGAAGGTGGAAGCTCTTATGGCCCCTCCCCCCCTCCCTCACATCACTCTCAATTCCCCAATACCCAATCTATATTTCATTTTTTACTTTCATGAGCATAAAAAAAATATTCAATAACTAATAAAAAAACAATTCAACAAAAAGTACGCAAGGAAACATTGAAATTAATGCTTGACATAAAAATAGTATGATAAATGAGTTTTTTATATAACGCAAAAAACGTTTCAAGTATGGTAACGTTTGTCTTATAATAATACAATATTTTACATTGTCAAATTTTCTTTTTCTTCTTCCTATTTTTAAAGCTCCTAATTACATCATCAATATCATCGTGCTCTGCTCCTGTTTCGTGCCTTTCAACCCGCACTGCTGACCTAGTTGCGTATTCACGATGTCTGGGCTCATCCAGTGACGGGGCATCACCTACAAAACAGATAATATTAAATTTTAATTGTCAGTTTTTAAATATCATTGAACTAGTTCGGTAATATTAATAAAAAAAATTGCAATGAGATTATTTACCTGGTGCACCAGTTGTCGCCGCTGACCTAGTTGCGTAGTCAAGATGTCTGGTCTCATCCAGTGATGGGGCATCGCCTACAAAAACAGATAATATTAAATTTTAATTGTCAGTTTTTAAATATCATTGAACTAGTTCGGTAATATTAATAAAAAAAATTGCAATGAGATTATTTACCTGGTGCACCAGTTGTCGCCGCTGACCTAGTTGCTTAGTCACGATGTCTGGTCTCATCCAGTGACGGGGCATCGCCTACAAAAACAAATAATATTAAATTTTAATTGTCAGTTTTTAAATATCATTGAACTAGTTCGGTAATATTAATAAAAAAAAATGCAATGAGATTATTTACCTGGTGCACCAGTTGTCGCCGCTGACCTAGTTGCGTAGTCACGATGTCTGGTCTCATCCAGTGACGGGGCATCGCCTACAAAAACAGATAATATTAAATTTTAATTGTCATTTTTTAAATATCATTGAACTAGTTCGGTAATATTAATAAAAAAAAATTCAATGAGATTATTTACCTGGTGCACCAGTTGTCACCGCTGACCTAGTTGCGTAGTCACGATGTCCGGTCTCATCCAGTGACGGGGCATCGCCTACAAAAACAGATAATATTAAATTTTAATTGTCATTTTTTAAATATCATTGAACTAGTTCGGTAATATTAATAAAAAAAATTGCAATGAGATTATTTACCTGGTGCACCAATTGTCGTCGTTGGGACTGTTGCCCTGTCTTCCTCTCTGGTGGTAAGATCCTCAAGGGAAACATTCTCTGTCATTTAAACAAAAAAAGTTATAAGGACAACCATCAAGGTATAATTATAAAAAATTATAAGTGGAAATTAATTACCATCACGGCCCTCACTGATAGTAGCATTGTTGGCCTGGTCCCTACTACAATGATCAGGTTGCACGTGAGGATCATCTACATTTTGCTCTAAAACTGAGTTATTTGCGTCGTCGGTAGTGTTGCTCCCCTGATTTAAACAAAGTTGTTAGACATTAAATTTATGGATGAAAACAAACATATTGAAAGGTTAATGTTTTACCTTATCAGGCATTCTGGATCTTGAGACCTACCCCAAGCTTATGTGACGTTCAACTACGGCTTGATAGCCGAAATGGAAAGCGATATTTTTATCTTCCTCTGTTGTTTCTGTTCCGAATTCATCACCCTACATTACATATGATTGTGTATTTTTAATCATATTTGAAAGGATTACAAAAACATTGGAAGGCAATGCAATTAATTATAAGATGTTCAGCTACTTAATTACAATTCTTGCGGCCAATTTCAAGTAGCCGCCCTGGCCTAGCTTGTGATGGCCCTTTTTTTCAATCATAGCTTTGGTTGCCTTTGAGGTGTCAGGCAACCTAACATCAAAATATTAAAGTCAGATATGACGTAGCGCACTTTTATTTTAGACATAAATAAAATTAAAGCTACTGAATTAAAGTTGTAATTTACCTTGCGGGTCCAGTTGGCATTTTTCCTTCTTTCTTTTCCCTTTTCTCTTTTCCATCATGGATGAGTGCTCTCCACTCACTCTCTGGAACTGTGAGAGGACGCTCATATCTAGGGTGAAATTGCAATTGTGTCCTATAGGTGTCCCTGTTATATTTCAAATATTTGCCGGCTACCCGAGCCACTGCTATTATGTCAAATATGCCAACCCCAGAAAGGGCTTCTAGATAATCTAGAAGTTCTTTTTCCAGGTTGGAACTCTGGGAATTCCACCCTGTGCGTATGGTTGGGCCAAAAATTACCAACGCATGGCTCTCCAGATACTTGTAGAACTCATTGTTTCCTACACAGCAAAAAAAAAAGATATTATCATTAATTTAAAAATAAAAATCATGATAAATATGTTTTAGATAAAGTACATGAAATAGTTAAAATATTAAAATTTACCTGGAAGTTGTACATGTTTTATAGGGACACCTTCATCATTCACCAACAACGTGCCATTAATGGTCCCTGTGGAGCTGACACGTGTAGCTCCAGGAAATGCAATAATGTAGTTGGCCATATCAGCCTCATCATTGCCAACACGTTCATCGGTTGGTTGGGTGTCTGCTTGGGCAGGGTGTGTTTCTTGGCTGGCACCTAAAGGAGTAGAAGGTGTACGAGAGGGTTGTTGGGCAATCTCTTGCCCTTGTGTCCCACTACCACCAACACCGGATTCAGCAAGTGCCAGAAAACGCTACATACAAAAGAACTTTTTTTTATTTTAGTCAATGTAAAAATTAAAAATCAAACTATCACAATTCATCTCATGCAGAACAAAAAAAATATCCTTTTGACTTTTTATTATTACCTGATATCTTTCTAGCTGGCTCATAAGTTGTTTTATCCTCTCTTCTATTTCAGGTGTTTGAGGCACGTCTATCAAAGTATTAAATTCCGACCTTGCATCTCGTTCCTTTTTTCGCAACAAGAACACTGGAGATAGGGATGAAGAAAGCTCTTCCTCAAAGAGGGAATCATCAGGCGTACCATGGCTAGGTGTCTGCATATTTGAACAAAATTAATATTATTTCACTTATGTAAATAACTAAAATACCTGAAGATAGAGAAATGCTGGCACTTTACATGTTCTTCCGCTGGCCTCTTTCCGTGATCATCCCATCTCGGGGTTGTTCCTGCACTTCTCTGATCAGTCTACCACATTGCAATAAAATTATAAATTTAAAAACTTGAAAACAATATCTAACTTGAAAACACAAAATGAAAACTGAAATAATTTCTAATAAGACACCGGAAGACAGAGTTAGAGTTTCAAATATGCCTTGCATTGAATTCAGTCCTGGAAACATGTCATTGCACATTAAGGCACCCAAAAAAGAGACGAGTTGACAATGAAGACCTTATTGAATATATTGTTGGAGAAACTTCTAGTAAACTTGTTGTGAAGACCTTGAGGACATTTTTGGAGCAACATTGTTGAAGCCGATGGTATAGCATTGTTGGAGACGATCTTGAAGGGCCTTGAAGTGAAGCTTTTGGAGCAACTATTGAAAAATCCTTAGAGAATTTAAGTAAGGCACTTTCTATCTTCCATCACCTTTTTCCTTTCAATATCCTTAAACGATTTTGTTGATATTTAATGTTTTAAATCACGTTATAATTCCTTGATTATATGTGTTTGGGGACTAGAATAATTTCACACTAAACCATGCAAACTTAAAAGTAACTTAACAGATCCATAAAGTAATAATAATCATAATTTCTAATTTCCTATTGTACGATATGATGCAAATTATTCAAACATGAAGCAATGAAGACATGCAATGTCTGAATTTCAAGATTGATGAACCAATACAAGAAGTTAGAAACTACAACTTTGATTCAATACTCTGTGTCCTAACTCCATGAAGGAATCTAGTTTGTAGTACAGAACATGCATCGTGTAGTATCAATTATTATTTGACAACAACTAAAGGACATCTACCTCATAAATTCCTTCCCATTTTGTGTTTTTATGTTATATTCCTTATAAAAGTGTCAAATTTCTCTCAAAGTAAGCAACCACTGAATAAAATAAAAAATAGTTGAGATATGATTGAAAAATGGTCATTTATTTCTTAAAAGGATCTTCACGATTTCTTTGGTTGTTTTTCATCTCAAGAAACAAGAAATGACCTAAGAAACTATCATGTTGTAATATAAGAAACAACACGGTGCAATGGCCATTTTCAAAGCCAAATGATGTCCATTGAGGACATGGCCTTTATTTGGTTCCTGTTTCATAGGAGTTTCGGGTAGAAATGAAACTTTTTTGTACCATTTCCAGTAGTAAAAAGGGAAAACCTTCTTTTTCCATGGGAAATAATTTACCTTTCCTTTTTCAAGATAATCTAAATCACAAAAAATATGAACTATACCGCACACATTCTTGGATAATGTGAAAGTGGAAAAGGAATACCCTACACAAGTGATGCACACATGTACACTTGAACACTAATATATTTTTGTAGTTGAAATGCAATGCTTGTTTTCATTTAAATGTAGGGTTTTTAAAGCAGGGAGAAATAATGGTTGCCAATTTAATAAGCGTTTCTTTGGAAAAAATTTAAATCTTGTATTGGGTGATGAAGATAATAGAGGGTATTGAATCTTGATTCTTGACATTGTGTTTAACTTGAATAACTCAAATGATTATAAATATCAGTCGATGAGTTCTTTTTTCAAGTATGTCACTCAAAAATCTTATGTCAAAGCATTGTATGATGGCTAGCATTTGCTTGTTTCCCTTTCTTCAGTTCAATGTAAAAAGTATATTAATATATTGGAGCATGAATGATAACTACAATTGTTTGCTCTGCAGTATATCCAGCCCCAAGATTATGAAAAGTTTTCTCAAGTGGAGCTATTTGGTTAGGTTGTAGGGTCAACCCTCTATAGGAGGAAGGGCCTGCAGTAAGAACTTACCATTTTGCAAGAGCTGAGGGCCAATGCTGTTCTGCAAGAGCTGAGAGTGAATGCTGTTCTGCAAGAGCTCAGGGCGAATGCTGAGGGCGAATGCTGTTCTGCAAGAGCTCAGGGAGAATGCTGTTCTGCAAGAGCTCAGGGCGAATGCTGAGGGCGAATGATGAGGGTGAATGTTGTTCTGCAAGAGCGGAGGGCAAATGCGCGCGTGATATCAGACGTTAATGTAGCACACATGTACATTTGAACACTAATAGATTTTTGTAGTTGAAATGCAATGCTTGTTTTTATTTAAATGTAGGGTTTTTAAAGCAGGGAGAAATAATGGCTGCCAAATTAATAAGCGTTTCTTTGGGAAAAATTTAAATCTTGTATTGTGTGATGAAGATAATAGAGGGTATTGAATCTTGATTCTTGACATCTAGAGAGAACCCTACAACCTAACACAATCCAATGGAATTGACCAAAAAAACCCAAATAGAGTCAACCCTACTATAGGAGGAAGGACCTGCAGTAAGAACTTACCATTTTGCAAGAGCTGAGGGCGAATGCTGTTCTGCAAGAGCTAAGGGCGAATGCTGAGGGAAAATTCTATTGAGCTGAGGGCGAATGATGTTCTGTAAGAGCGGAGGGTGAATGCGCGCGTGATATCAGACGTTAATGTAGCTATTGCGACGGATACGAAACAATAAAATCATTTTTATGTAGCGCGCATATAAGTTTCGTATTTGTATTTAGCGCGCATATAAGTGTCGTTATACCGACAGCGGAAAAGGCGTCGCTATTGCGACGAAGGCCTCCAAACGTCGCAATTATGACACTTAGACATTGTGCATTTTATTCTATACCTATCTACTGAATTGTCAGGATTAAACTGTCTGACAACTCTTTATTCTCTATCTAAAACAAGTGAATTGAAACATGACAAGTCAAGATTAAGCAGTTCAACTCATCATGGATTATGGCATTTATTGACACTCTGCCATAATCAGCTGCAAAAAGTAAAAAGTAGTGGCATTTAGACTTGCACACTTTCATGTTTTATTCATCTTTTTCCTTTTGGGGTATATCATTTTTTCTAAGTTCTTTGATTTTTCTTTTAGGACTTTTACCCTCTTTTTTTCTTTTTTTCTTTTTTCTTTTTTTTTCTTTTTCTTTTTTTTTTTTTTTTTTTTAAATATGGGAAAACAACTTGCAGAATGAAAAGTATGTACATATTTACTAGACTATCATAAGTCAATTCCAAATTATGAATCCTATATTTATAGGACCCTAACAGCGGCTTCACATGGGGATGGCATCTCCTTGTTAGATGTCAAGAACACCGTCGACTAGTAGCCTGATCCTTTGAGCCATTCCCAAACATGCATTTGTTGTGGCTGAAAATATTGAACTGAATATAGTCCTTTTTTCTGCAAACTGAAATCTGATCTGAAACTAAAAAAAAAAACATACTGCAATTCTCAGACCAAACTGATTAGATCTTAAATATCTTTAGGACCTTCTCCTTAGCTTTAAATCTTAATGAATTATTCCAAAACTAGTTGAGAACTGAATACTGAAAAAAAATGGTCATAGCTTTGAGCTTATTTGCACTCATCTACCTACTCTAATCTATTGTTAATTTTGTTGAATCATGTAATACAAAAATGCCAATGAAGCCATTCAAGTAGTTGTAGCAACGAATGGGTAATTTGACTGATTTTCAACAAAATTGGAAGTATAACTTGATCATGTGTCTTCATAATCAAATATATGATGTGAAATGGCAATATTTGATATATTTGATCCTTATAGATAAAACATGTTTGCAGAATTGAGCTAAAAATAGTCTCCATATAATTTTCTATAGGATCATCAAAAGCATAATGTATGATTTGTGCTTCAAGGCTTTCAATGACCAATTGATTAGTTGTATTCTTAATATTAAATCCTAAAACTATTTCTTCAGTCTTGTGCTTGAAAGAATAATCATCCTCAATCCGCAAGTCAAAAGGTAGTACAATTTCCTCATTCTTAGGAGAAGGAAGATTTTCCAAGAATTCTTTAGGATCTTGGAAATTATAGGACTGAATTTGAGAATGCAAAATTTTAATGTCATTTTCATATTTTTTAGAAATTAACTCAAGAACACATATTTTAAGTTTAGGAGAATATTTTCTTCATTTCAAAAGAATAAATAAAGCTCTTAGAAAATCCTCATCAAGCTGAAATTCTACTAACACATCCTTGAATTCATTGAAAATCTCATGAGATGAAAGGTTTGCCACAAACCCTGTCATATTGTATCACCATTAATGATTTGGAATATGAATTATTTGGTTATGGTGTTTCTTCTGAACTTTGAAGTTCTGGATCTTGGACAATGGAGTCGCCAGGTGGATGATTTTTACCTTTATATGTCTGATCATTGTCCACCATCATAGATCAGATCTGAACCTGTAAAATATTTCTGAAGAAAATGTTAGTCTTCCCCAGTATGGTCGCCATTATGTTATCACTCTAGTAAATTTTCTATCAGAAATATTTAAAACTTTGTAACTTACTAGAGGTAACCACAAACCTACTTTGGAAATTTAGGATCTAGCCTTCCTAAATTTCAGAGAGGGCTCTCTCTTTCAGATTTAACTTTGTTTTTGTTTAATATTTTAGGCTAGTTGTGATTGGTCACTTGGTTTTTTGTTTGAAATGTTTGGTGGGAAATAAGATTACTTGGAGACAAATTAAAGAGGGATCTACTAGTCCATTGGGCTATGGAGTCAAGATGTAGCAGGCAAGAATGGAGGGAAAGGCCAAAAGGATGCTAATGTACTCAGGGCAAGGTAGATAACCCTCAAATATTTGAATAGTTTGATTTGATGATATGGCTTGCTTTCGTTATAAAGGGCAGTGAACGATCCTTTGATCCAGAAAAAGAGGAAGGAAGCAGGCGTCAAATGGGACTAGGAGCAATTAAGAATTCCTAAGTCTGGAAATCAACAGAAAACATTGAAATGATCAAGTAGTTAAGACAGGGAGTTTTTTACACTTATCCTGAAATAATATTCCTAATTAATCATTTGGATTGAACAACATATATGAAATTGAATGAAACTTCAGAAGAGGAAACAATGACAGTGAGAAATCACTTTACTCATTAGCTTATTGCATGAATCCTAAGTTATGAAGTCCAGTTGGCGGTTGTCCAGACTGCTGCTATGAAATCAAAACATGAGCCTCCAAAATACCAGCAAAATTGTCTATAATAAACTCATCAATTTTATTCCACCGAAAATACTTCCAAGATTGAAGTATTTATACAAATTCTAAACTAAAATATCTTGAAAAATATCAAGATTGGTTTACAAAATATCTCAAACTGTTTTACATAAATAGAACTTAATAAAATGACACTCAAAACTAATGAACCTATTTGGCACTATACTCATGGATATATGATGACTAAGAAGAGAATTCGAATTTTATCTCAACTCTTAGTTTATGATGAGGCATCCAAGTCACTAACTGTTTCCTTTCTTTGTGCATTCTGCTCCAACAATTCTGCAAACTTGGGGTCCAATAATACCTTTGTATTTCTCAATATGAAATAGATATTAAAAAAGTGAAAGAGGCTATTATGGATGAATATGTTGGTGAGATAAACCTCTTTCAGTTTTCTAAAATCCATCTCCAGCTGTCCACAATAGGCTCTGCAAAAATATGTTTAAAACAGAGTTTTACAGAGTCTGCAAAATAAGTTGTAAAGCTGCGCATGTATCTTTCATTCTGTAATAGCTATGAAAAAAGTGAGATAGGTTTTTGTAGATAGGGATCTTAGGAACAAACCCCTCCTTCAGTTGTGTATGATGTATTTTTTATTGGCCACAATATTCTCTGCAAAATGATGACTTAACAGGAATTTTCTGCAAAGAGAGCTTTCAAATATTGTTTAATATTTCCCAATCCATAATGGTTGTTAGAAAAGTGAGAGAATTTTTTGTATTTGGCCACTTTAAGAACATAAACCTCCTTCAGTTTTGCAAAATTCATCTTGGATTGGTCACAATAGTTTCTGCAAAACAATGACTTAAACATGAAATTTCTGAAAAAATGTTCCTTCTTGTTATGTTTTCATCTTTTCACCTTTTTGTTCTTTTAACTGTTTCACTTTCACTTTGAATAAACTTCATTGTTGGTGAAAGTATTTTCATCTCTTTTTACCATTTACTGCCTCTGTATTTACTTTTACTGTTTACCTTTGACTGCTCTGTAACTTTGTTTTAACTTTCACTCTGACTTTTACCTGATACACTTTAACCACTGATACTCTTTGACTATTATGTTTTCAGTGTCATTATGAATTTTGATTTCACTGTTACCATTCACTGTGAAAATTTCATCATTTTGATCTCTCTCTGACTTGATTTTATTTTTTCTTTGTATACAAACTGTTTGTTGAATGAAGCTTTTGATTTAAAATCTGAGAATTTGGAGCAAACAATTTTGTCAACTAGTATTGAAACTGTTGGCCCAATTTCTTATTCTGATAATAACCTGCAAAAATCAAACAATTTGGTAATGAAATACAGGTCTGCAGGGAGGTGATTGAAGGCTTTTGGAAAGACCTGTGGAATGAGATCTGCTTCTGGAGGTTTAACTCTGCTTTTTAGGCATTTTTAGGCTTACTTCTGCAAGTTTAGACTATTTGCAGGAGTAATTTACTTTAACAGAGGGATAATTGAGAAAATTTGGTTAAGAATAATCTCTTTTGGGTTTTTTGCTCAATTAGGTTTATCTGAGGATTGATACTGGGATAAGATAGGAAACAATGGTTTCCTAACTGGCTTGAGACTATAAAAAGGAGTTTGATAGGCCTGAAAAACCTTTTTGTCTTGGAATTGATCTTCAGAGATTTTAAACTGAAGAAATTGGCTCAAACAAAAGCTTTTATGAACATAGCAACTTCTGGGAAAAAATTTCCATGGTTTGGCCTGTTTTTGGCGTTTTGGGCAATTTATCCAGTGGATTTTTCTCATTAACGGACTTCACTTTACTTATAGATGGTTTAACCTTGAAATTTACAGGTCTGTTTCTCGAAAAATACCTCAAATAGCAAGTATCTGAAGCTTTGACAGTGTTTTCCAACTTTTGAGATTGTTCCTACAGACAGGTCTGAATCATTGGTGTAGAGAATGGCTTACTGGTCTTCAAAATAGGGGATCTATGTTCAAATTTGAGTTTGGGACAAGAAATTGATAGACAGGGGCTTTGAATACAGTCGGTCGGCTTAATACAGTGGTAAAAGCTATTTTACAATGCACATGCACAGTTTAAACAGTCAGGATAGTATATCGTAAGTTAGAAACTTTGATATTTTAAATATGGATCTTGTCAAAGGTGGTATGTCGTTTGATTTTTCGAATGCGAAACAGGAAGTGGTTTTCGCGTTCAACTTGGGTGGTAAGGTTTTTTTACCCAATCGAACGTGATCAAATGAAAATACGCCACATCGCATCGGGGGGTTTTAGAATACAACTTTTATCGCGTGAATTTGGACAAACATCAAGCAATCACTTTCAGAGCGTGAAAGTGAACGCGCACCATTGGATTTGCTTTGATGATGCAAACAGTCAGGATTATTCTTAAGAGTTGCGGCGGAAAGTCGGGTGGGACCGGAGTTAAATGTAAGACGTCTAATATGAAAGGTTTAGGTCTACTGCAGAGTTTCAACGCGATAGCAAGGAGGAGTATGGCTAGGAATGGTGGGGCCTAGGGACTAGATATTGCGTTGTTTCATGACCGTTAGATTAGAAAGGATATGGCTGATCGGGCGGCTATGGGTGAATGTGGAGGCGCTAGGAGAATGAAGGGGATGTGGAATATATCAACAAGGGTTTATGCATTTAAACCTTGGTTTAAAACAACATAAGAAACATCGGAAAGGCTTTATTCCGAAAACTTTTCTTCATATTTTTATTATATAGTTATTTAAACCAAAATAGGCTTAATAACTATAAGGGGGCGGGATATTTGAGTAATGTTAATTTTAACCAAAGGGGTTTTATTGTGGGTGTTTATTTAAAACATGTGGGATAATAAAATTTGGCTAAAGTTTATAATAGTGGGTTTTTGGGAATATTAAAATACAAGGAGTTATAATAATAGGATGAGGTTATGTTTATAAGGAATTAATAAAATAAGTTAAAGGTTAATATGACTTGGGGACAATGTAATAAATCAAAATACAATTATATAACTAAGTTAAGTGAAAATTTTAAAGCAAAGCTTTATTATTATAATTTTATCACTTTAACTTAGGATATAATGTCCTTTTGAGGGTTTTTATGCTTTATGAGATGTAGGCAGTGAATCAAATGGAGGCTTTTTGTATCATTAAGTAAAAATGGAGTATTTACTTATGAAATTTCATAGTGATGAATGCTTGAATGGCAGATGGTGAAAATTTTGGGATTAACACAGAAATTTAACACTTTCAACTGGCCATTCATTGAGCCTTGTGTCCGGTCCCAACGGAAGTCAGAGAAATGCTCTGAGCCTCTTTGACTGAAATTTTAGAATGTCAAATAGCTATAGGGGAGGGGAAATTAGTGATTGTTTCCCGGTGACAAATATTTACAATGATTTTCCCACCTTCTTCTACCTACCCAATCTTTAATCTAGTATTTTTTCTTCCATTTGTGCAAGTGAATTTGAGCTAGCAACCTTGAACATTTTATTCTTTTGAAAGCAGTAAAAACTATATAATTCTACCTTATTTCATCCAAGGACCCAGATTAAACTATTGGGTTCCTTTTTACTGTATACCTATCTACTGAATTGTCAGGATTAAACTGTCTGACAACTCTTTATTCTCTATCTAAAACAAGTAAATTGAAACATGACAAGTCAAGATTAAGCAGTTCAACTCATCATGGATTATGGAATTTATTGAAACTCTGCCATAATTAGCTACAAAAAGTAAAAAGTAGTGGCATTTAGACTTGCACACTTTCATGTTTTATTCATCTTTTTCCTTTTGGGGTATATCATTTTTTCTAAGTCCTTTGATTTTTCTTTTAGGACTTTTACCCTCTTTTTTATTTTGATTTTTTTATTTTTCTTTTATTTTTACAAAATATGGGAAAACAACTTGCAGAAGGAAAAATATGTACATATTTACAAGACTATCCAAAGTTAATTTTAAATTATGAATCCTATATTTATAGGACCCTAACATCACGATTGATCCAAGCATATAGATATCCGGTATCACCATTTGTGGGACTATGTGTAGAGGCAAATAATGTTGTTGCATTACATTCTTACAGAGAAACAAGATGAAAATATTTTGATAAAGGCCTTGTTAAGAAGAAATTTTGAGTTCCATAGGTGTAGGATAGGGGTGATTTATAATCCCTTTCTTACTGAGAGGGAGCATTGAAAAATGCAACAATAAATTCTCAATTTGATTTTTCCTTGATTAAATTGAGAAAATTCAAGTTTCCACATCAATCAACAAATTTGATGATGTTAAATTGTGTGACATGGCTTGTGTCACCCAGTTTACTCATTAAATTCGAGTTGGAGGAGTTATATTTTAGTTAAGCATGTGTGATTGCTAATTTGTAACAGTCAAGGTCAGTTATATAAGGTTGTTTTCAGTTAAACTAGTTCTAAATGTTGAAGGAATTAGTGGAGGGTCGAGTTGTGCAGTGGGACTTCAGTCAAACTTAGTGATCATCTAGTTAACTGATCAATCAACCCAAAATAGCTAGTGCATGCAGATAATTTGAGTTCCCGAGAATTGGTGGATATTTCAAGGCAGTGTAACATCAGTTGTAGACTAGTCTTAAGTGTATAGGTGTTGCATGCAGTCAGATGATTAGCCCAAGGAATTGTGAAATCTATTTTCAAGAAATTTCTAAATAATAGGGGCCTAATTTCTCAAGGAACAATGAAAGGAAATAAGAGCTCAAGCAGAGGAAAAAATTGTCTAAGTCTCGATTAGAGCTTCTCAGTGAGCAGAGAGATAGGTTATGCACTTGCAGGTTGTGCTAAGTTGAGAAAATCAATTGTAATACATCTATATTCTTTTGATTTAATCCAAGAAAACATTGGGGTTTTAGCATATTTATTTCGCCTGGAAAAATACTTGTTGCACGTGTGAAAATTTCAAAATTGAAATCCTATTACAACAAATGGCATTTATTTTCTAATTGTTAATTAATTTAATAATTTATCTGCTATGACAAATATCAAATAAATCACACTGAAACATTCACAAATAAAATTGTGAAAAAAACAAGTGCTAGAAACCAAGAAAATATAACACACACACATAAAAATGACACCGTTATTTTTGGAAAAATGTCCCCAGAAAAAACCCAACTTGGGAAAAAAAATGCAGCAGATGAGGGCTTTATTATTATGCAATAGTGAATTTTGAGTAAAATCTATGGATTCCCAACTGGCAATCCAAACAGAAAGTAAATCTAGCAAAAATTGCCTAAAGGAACCTCTCTTCTTCCAAAAGCAATGCTGGCACAACTTTCCTTCGAAAACATTGTCCTCCTGGACCCTCTACGCCAACTTTTGCAAATTTCTTGCACATACCCTTGAACATATAAGCCCATAACTGCCTCTAATGAAGTTTTTTTGTCCATCTCTGCTGAGAAAACTGATTCTTCGACCCTTTGGAAGAATTTCTTGGCCTCTAGAGGCCGAATCATTTTTTCATCCAGCCAAATCAAATTTATCTTCTGAATCAACTGCGCAGTCCTCTACGTTGCCTCGTTGGAAATAACTCGACCCCTTGCTTCTGGCTCTCCAGATCTGGAAAAATTCCTCTAGATCACTGTCTTCAACTTCTCATCGACTCTGATTTGATCTCTGGCTCTCAGGAAACTACTACTGCTATCTGGAAATCGAACTACTGGAGTGTGTTCTCTGGCTCTCAGGAAACTACTATTTCTATCTAGAAATCCAACTGTTGGAGTGTGTTCTCCAAGTTCGCATCGATTTCTTCTTATAATCCTCTATTGGGACTCCAACGACCAAGATTAAATCTCAAGCAAGGGATAAAATTATCTTGAAGTCAATCTATGTGAGTTTCTATAATATTCTCACCTTGACTTAATTAATTCTGATTAATTAACCATAATCCCCAAGTTTATACTTAGGAAATTTTTAAAAATCGGTTAATAATCTAATCAAGCCATATCTAGGTGGAATTTATAGAAACAATTTTTGGGTTTTGGAGATCTCATGTATTGTAGCCTCTCCACGAAATTTAGTGGCTAGAACACATTTGATGCTACAAAAACTAACACACCCTCTTAGCGAGGACTGTGTTCTAG
The DNA here is from genome assembly GCA_034641835.2 of Pinus albicaulis. NCBI lineage: Eukaryota > Viridiplantae > Streptophyta > Pinopsida > Pinales > Pinaceae > Pinus > Pinus albicaulis. The sequence continues at coordinate 1,610,125,260 of CM076581.1, forward strand.
TGCTTCATACCCTGCTACAACACTCTATCTCTGTATCATCCCTCTGTCACAGTGTTAATATTTTTCCACTGTGACTGCCTACCACTATCCAGAAACAATTGTGAAACTATGATGTTGTTGTTCTTGCAGCTACATTGTTATCAACATTACATCTGAATTACAACTCCCTCTCATTTTTTGCTATTGCAACTGCAACTGAGAAGCATATGAAATACTGAATCAACTGTGTTCATTATGATGCATCTGTATTCTGAGTCCTTACTGCTACTGGCTTCTACGCTATCACTGAACAATATTAGTTACTACTGACTCTACACCGTGCCACTCTGCATTGCTGCCAATTATACATTGCGCTCCCCAAGACCTAACTAATAATAGTATGCAACTTTAATTTTGGTTATGACTGCATCTAATGCCATTGATCCATCCTGCTACTGAATATTATGGGCCCTAGTATCCAGGTAATGATCCATGAGGTGAAATCCTCAAGGAAACTGCCCATTTCTGTAGCTCTCTGGGGCTATAACACCAACTCACCCCACCTCACTCCTGGAGGTATATCTGTGAACATAAAAAACTCTTCCTCTATCCTAGAGGAGAGCTTGTTTATTTCTGCGAATGCTGCTATTTGATCTTGCTTCTCGTGCTTGTCCTTCTTCCTGAGAGGACATTGTGTGTTATAGTGACCGAGCTCACCACATCTGAAGCACTTGACCTTTGATAGGTCATTATTCTTTCTATACTTCCCCTGCCCCTTAATGGGACCCTTTGATGCTAGGACCACATTCTCCTCCTCCTTCACACCCTTCGATTTTCTACTATTGTTGCCACTAATGGGGCTCTTTAATAGAGCTCGCCTCAACTCCTATTGCTATAAATCGGCCCACATTTTGTCCCATCTCGGAAAAGTGTCTCTGCCCAATATAATTTATATGAACACTTTCCAATCCTACGAGACATTATCTAGTGCCAAGGACACTAGCTCTGATGGTTGAGGCATTGCCCCAATAATTGCAAGTTGATATCAAACATCCTGAACTCTGGTGAGGAAGGGATATATGCCTTCTCCCTTTTGCATCCTTATGCATCTCAGCTTTTCTTCCAGGAACATCAACCGCTTCTCGGAAGTACCTTGATATAGCGTGGAGAGAGCATCCCACATTTCTTTTGATGTACCCTTGTCTTTCACATGTGAGACTATATGATCTCAGACTCCATCCAAGATCAATTGCTTTTCCCTTACCATCTCCTTCCTATATTATTTTTGTTGATCGACATCCTAGGGAAATTCTACCACATTATCTATGTAGGCTTTCAGGACATATTCATCTAGAAGGAAGGATATCCTAGCCTTCTATATGACATAGTTGGAAGCTCCATCCAACCTATCCTAATTTCTAAGCCTTGTTGTGGCCATCTCTGATCAAGTCGAAAAATCCCTCTTTCCCTCTGCTTGATTGCTACTCTGCTACTTGCATTCCCTTCAGGAATGTGCAGATATGCTAGCTTCCACTACCAAAATGCCTCAGAAAATCGAACTTCTGAGACGAAGTTTCTTGAGAGAAATTTTCCCTCTACTGTGTGTGATTTTCTCTTCCACCCGATGTTTGTTCTACTACTGCAACCTGCTACAAAACCCTATGCATCCAACAAGGTATATTCTCAGCGAAAAATATGAGTTCATGTTGCTCCCTCTACATGCAGGTTCACTATTATGGGAAATTCGAACTTTTGTTTCCACCTACCACTGGATATCGAATTCTTCTAATAAATTCACATTGCCTAGCTAGGAACTCCAAAACACTAGAAAATTTCGGCCTCCTTCTCCCTCTGAACAATGAATTTTTCTTCTTCACGTATGACCTTCCCGACTAATCACTCATGCTCTGATACCATGCGAAAATTTCAAAACTGAAATCCTATTGCAAAAACTAGAATTTATTTTTCTAATTGTTAATTAATTTAGCAATTTATATGCTACGAAAAATATCAAATAAATCACACTCCAACCTTCACAAATAAAAATGCAGAAGAAAATAGCATTGGAAACTGAGAAAATATAGCACACATATACATAAAAATGACAATTATTTTTGAAGAAATGTCCACAGAAAAACCCAACTTGGGAAAAATGGTTCGGCAGATGAAGATTTTATTGTTATGAAACAGTTAATTATGAGTAAAATCTATGAATTCCCAACTGGAAATCCAAACAACAAGTAAATCTGGCCAAAATTACCTAAGGGGATTTCTCTTCTAACACAAGCAACCCTGACACAACTTTATTCAAAAAAAATTTCCTCTTGCACCCTCTACGTCAATTTCTACATAGTGCTTACGCAGACCCTTAGACATATAAGCCTAGAACTACTTTTGATGAAGTTTTTATACCTGTCTCTTCTGAGAAAACTATTTCTCCAACCCTCTGGAAGAATTTCTCAACCTCTGGAGGTTGAATCACTTTTTCCTCCAGCCAAATCGAAATTCTCTTCTGAAGAAACTGCATAGTTCTATGCACTGCATCAATGGGAATAACTTGACCCCTTACTGCTATTTCTCAGGATCAGAAAACTTCCTCCAGATCACTGTCTCTACCCCTCACTAACTCTTCTTCGATATTTGGCTCTCCGACAACTACTGATTCTCTCTAGAAATCTATCTGCCAAGGAAATTGAACTGTTGGAGTGTATTCTCCAAGTGCCAATCGACTTCTTCTTATAATATTCTATTGGGACTCCAATGACCAAGATTAAATATTAATCAAGGGCTAGTATTATCTTGAAGTCGACCAGTGTGATTTTCTAGAATATTCTCACCTTGGATTAATTAATTATGATTAATTACAATATTCCCTAAGTTTAGACTTATGAAATATTTAAAAATTAGTTAATAATATAATTAAGCCATCATTAGGTGGAATTTCTAGAATCGATTTCTGGTTTTTGGAGATATCATGTTTTCTAGCCTCTCCACCAAATTTCTTAGCTAGAACACATCTGATGCTACAAAAAATAACAACATGTGTGTGATTTCTATTTGAATGTGCAAAATTTTTGTTCTAAATTGTGACTTAATGTCCGTAGAGAAATAGAGTTGGTTTGTGTCTTAGGATTTTGATTAAAACTTCATGATAATTTTCAAATCTACATCGTAATTTCTACACCCAAATCATCTTGGCATGCTCACTTGAAGGAACACAAAGGTGTCCCAAGTTGCATAATAGTGTGTCCTGGAGGTGAAAGCCTAGAACTTTCTTACCTTCCAGGAGCACCTGGTTTGTATTTCCAATTTCTATATCACCCTTATAAATATATGGCCATCTCGAAGTATCGTGTCCACAAGAGTTGTGCATAATGGTCAACGCCATAACCGACAGTCGGATGAGGAATCCTACAACATTATTGGTGCTTCCTTTCTTGTACATAATGTTCAAATGAAATTATTTCATATATTGGAGCATTTTTTATGGCGATCGTTCTGCGACTTTCCTTATGTTTGTATGAACTGCAAGGTTTAGTGGTCTGTGTGGATGACCACTTCCTTCCCCAAAATGAGATGCTTCCATTGTTGGCAGGCCTGCACATTGGAATAAATATCCCTGTCATAGGTGGGATACATTTAGACTGTATCTAAAAGCATCTCACTATGATATGCCATAGTATTCCCCTGCTAGGTAAGAGCTGCACCAATAGCATAGTTAGAGGCATTTGTCTAAATTTAAAATGGTCGTTACAAGTCTAGTAATGCGAGAATTGGTGTAGAGTAGAGGCGATGCTTCAACTCAGAAAAAACCTTCTATTGGGATTCGTATCAAAAAAAAAATATTTCACTTTGCCCTTAATGACTTGAATAAAAGGCCAAGTGATATGAGAGAATCCCAACACAAACCTGCGATAGAAATTTCCAAGACCCGAAAAGCTGTGGAGCTATTTTAGAGTGCGTGGGGCTGGAAAATCTAAAATAACTTTTATCTTGGATGGGTCCGCATGCACACCCCTCTCATCAATGATGTACCCCATATATTGAACCTGGGCCATATGAAAAGTGCATTTCTCCAATTGGCACACAATATGTTTGGTCGCGGGGTTTGGACAACCTCTCAAATATGGTGTATGTGCTCTTCCCAATTATGGCTAAATATCAGGATGTTGTCCAGGTACACTACCACGAACGAGTTCGTGAAGGGTCGCAAGATTTTGTCCATCAACCACATGAAGGTAGGGGGGCATTCATCAACCTGAAAGGTATGATCGGTCATTCAAAAATTCCCTCCTTGGATTTTAAGGCAATCTTCCACACATTAGAGGGTTCAATTGGTACCTGTTGATAACCAGAATTCAATTCAATCTTGCTAAAATATTCCCCCCCCCCCCTTAAATTGGTTCAGAAGGTCATAAATCCATGGTATTGGATACCTATTATAGACAATGATCTTATTCAGTGCCTGATAGTCAATACAAAGCCTCCATGTTTCGTCCTTATTATGTACCAACACGATCGGGCTCCAGTAGGGTGATGAACTTGGCCTGATGTGCCTTTTCTACAACAACTCCTTAATCTGCCTCTTTATTTCATCGTTCTTTAAAAAATACCTTTGGCATATTGGTCCATTGGGTAGTGGCGCTTCCGAGGTCATATCTAAGAAGTTCTTAACCTGATAGTGTAAGGGTACCCCTGTGGGTGAGGTGAAGATGTCCCTGTACTCCTCCACAACCTTGTCCATTTGTTGCTATCGTGTAGAGGAGCCTTGTTTGGAGGTTGCAAATGTGGCAAAAATATTCCTCTTGTATTGAGGGTGAACCATAAGGAAGACAAATTTAATATTTTGGGAAATAATCTCATTGCATTTTTTAATACAGATCAAAGAAAGGGTTGTAGGAGGCGCTAACTCTAGTATCCTGTACAATTTTATACAAGTAATAATTATAGAATGAGACCTAGATTCATATACAACATGATGCTTCCATAGGTATGGGTGGCCTAATAAAACATCACATAATTCCATAGGGGAAACTTCACACAATACCTCATTTGCAAAGGGATTCATGCTATAAGGTAGGTGACACTGTTGGTTGACACGAAGATCTTGCCCTTAGTGGAGCCCCCTGATGGTGTACGACTTTGGGTGCGACATTGTTGGAAACTTCGATCTCTTAGAGACCTTAGCTGAGATCATGTTATTTTGGCTCCCATTGTCAATGATGAACTGCATCGACGAACCCTTTACCCACATCTGCGAGTGGAAGAGGCACTTCCCCTCATATGGATCCTCAAGTTCCACCCTTTGGAGCTTGGTCGTGGCTACCATTGCGGTGGGTTTGGCATCAATGATTTCATTTCCCTTGTTGGTTCCCTTGTCAAGTTTTATCTTAGATTCAAAGCATGCATCTGTTTCTGAGTATTTTATCTTGGCCACCAATGCCTGCTTCACGTGAAGTTCACTTGTGAGTGGAATTTTTATGGAACTCACACCACTTTCTAGTGTACTTCTTTTCCTTCCCATTATTATTGGCTTGTGTCTTCGAGGAGTTGTCCTCGAGGGTCAAATACTGACTTTGCCCTTTTTTTGTGGCTTGGGGGAGAATTTTCTCTGCTTTGGGTTCATAGATCCAAATTGTCACTTCTTCTGCTTGAATTTAGGCTTAATCTTGGCATCATATCAGTATGAAGCACCAAGCGAGGAGATATCCAAGAACTCCATTTCCTCCTTAATGTATTTTTGCAATAAACTACGATACTTGAGCACCAGATGTTTCTCATAATATTTGATACCTAACTTTGTGCACATGGTATGGAAAATATTCGTCAACTCATGCAAATCTTGATCCCTTTCCTTCTTTAGTGTATTCCATTGTATGTACTTGTCCTCATAACTCCCCACTGGGGAATATTGTTCCTTGATGGCATATCTAAAAAAATTCCAAGTGGATTTGGCTTAAAATAGTGAGGGTTCTCTCTTGTCCCTCTATTCACATTAGGTTTCCTAGCATTCCTTGACATGGCGGGCGACTTTGAGGAGTGCAAAATAAATATTTTCATGATTGGAAAAATCATGAACCTAAAAATATCCTTCCAACATATTTAACCATCTATTTATGGAGTTTTCATCTATCTAGCCTTCAAATATTGGAATTTCAATATTGACTTGTACCTTGAAGGGAGTGGCTCCTCTAGAGTGGCTGTCGGATGAAGATGCATTTCCTGTGGGCATTCGTTGAAGGATTTGGGAAAATTTTTCCATCATCACATTCCTATGTCACTCGAGGGATTCTTCGAGCCATATTTTTAAAGGATATCTTGCTCCCTCGTCTTTCTTTTCTTCCACCATGGGAGGTCGTCAGGGTTTGTGAGGTTGTTCTTACAAAAGTTCAACCACTTTGAGCCCTAACTCCTTATACCCCGACCTTGTTGGAGACATGCAAAGAAAAACAGAGAAAGAGCAGACTTTTTTGATACCATTGATATGGACTTATGAAGGAAGGCAACATAATACACACCTAAACATAAACAAAGAGATGCAAAAGAAATAATATTCATTTCATTAATGTCAAATAATTGATAGATGCTTACATATTAAATGGAAATAAATTAGCTTGGGCAATGGTATCTTATCTCTGAGAAGAGATGTGCCGGATACATGCCTCTAAATTTGTTACAATGAGGTTCAAGGGACTTTTTATTATATAACAACAAAGGCAAACCATATACAACCAAAACCCTAAGCCTAGGAGATGGAACGCCAAGAGTTTGTGGACCCTGTTGGGGTTAATTGGGAAGCCAACTTCTCAGGGTCGTAACTTGGTCATATGATCTATGTTTGGCACATACGATACCTCGTTAGAAATATATATCCGAGTACTATAAGATTTGTGGCATGCCCATACACGAGCATGCTGGGGACCTCAAAAAACGTCGTTTAGGGGGTCAAAACAACTATGAAAGTTCAAGACTTGAAAAATTGCTAAAAATAGTAAATGTTGCTACAATAAAGGAAAGTGATGAAACCGAGTGGAGGTCTAGGTCGAATAGGCAGGTGGCCACAAATATCCACCTGGATCAAGTTCATTATCAGGAGAGGAGTCATGAGCAAAAGATATATTACAACTGTTATCACTCATAAAGTTATGAAACATTAAATGACATGGTCATATAGTTCACTCATCAAAAGGATAAGGTCCCTATTCCTTTTCAAGTTGGTTTAGGAAAAATTAATTTTTTTTTAATTTTTAGCATATCCTAAGTTCCATGGTCACCTCCATTTATGTCATTTCATTCCCCGTGTATTTAAAATGAAAATTAGCGCTTTTGTCAGTTTTTCAAATTTTTGTAGCATTTTATACAGCAAAATAACAGGTTTCACTTGTTGAACCCTTAGTTAAACTGAGAGGGGGGGGGGGTGAATCAATTTAACACATTCATCGTCTTTTAAAACTTTTTATTAAAACTTATTTACACCTTCATTTCATGTCCAAATTAATATGAGAGTAATCTCATAATATGAGCAACAAGTATTAATATAATATAACAGTAGACTTAATATGAGAGCAGTAGGTATTAAGCAGAAGATATAAATCAGATCAACACATAAATATCATGCACAGAGACACCAGATATAAGTGGAAACCCGTAAAGGGAGAAAACCACCTCTTATTATTGTTGTGATGCAAAGGCAAGCTCCAACTCCCTCTCACCACTGTTTTTATGCAGGCACCAACCTACAGGAGGCTCTAACCTCAATTCTGCAAGCTACAACTTGCAAGGAAGCACCAACTCCCTTCAATTTTCTGCAGGCACCAACCTACAGGAGGCTCCAACCTCAGTTAGCTACAACTGACAGCTATCAAGCTGCAACTTGATAGGGAAGCTCCAACTTCCTCAATTTTATCAAACTGAATGTTTGCTGATTTACCTCAGATAGCACCTCTATTCTGTAGCTTTTCTTCCTGCTTTTTTTCTTAATCTTCTCTACCTTACTCTTCTATACTCTGCCTTCTCTATATTTACTCTCTCTCTCTTATGCATATCCAGTTGCTATTATTTATAGAGTTCCTCACATGACTATTTGTATTTCACAAATAATTTGGAGTGAACAGTCATGACTCTTTGGCTTTTGTCTTCTCATTCCTTTTATCTGCTTATTCAATAAATATAACTATAGGTATCAATTTAACATTACAGTGGGATATTTGTTCTCTTCCGGAGACTTGCCAATGCATCACAACAATATAAATCAATTAAAAAACATTTACATTCAATTACAATGAAAATTCCAACTCACTCATTCAGCCTCTTGGCTAGCTGCGCATTTGTCTTTTCTTTGACTGTGTTTGTCCTTTTCTTTCCTCTGTATGCCTTTCATTTTATGGGTGTTGCGTAACCCCTATATTTATGTAACTGCTGACATTAAATCTAGGAAAATTCCAACCCTTTACACAGCAAGTGTCTTGTTGATGTGGTGAGTTCCGCAAGCGGAACATACATACATCGCAATCGTTTGATATTAATAGTCGCCCTCCACCTTAAGCTGAGGCCCGTGGGTCCACAGACCACGTGGCACATTTCTATACAATAGCAACAACGTTATATATATATATATATAACAACGCCTTTTATATATATAAATATATCGTAATTTTAACTCTCAGCACACTTATACAAAGTTTTAACAAATAGACTATCGTTTTATATAACATATGTGAATTCCTGCGATGTACTGCTGAAAGATAATTTTAATACATAAAATTCCCTAACGGGCCCACTCGCTGATCTTTATGATGCAATGTATCACTCCTCGACCTCTTCCGATTGCGATTAATCGCAATCGCAATTTCCATGTGAATGTACTGATGTCTCAATGCTCTGATGCTCCGATTCCGATTATTCACTGTTATGATGAAACTTCAAACATATATCAGTCATGGTTTATAAACCCATCGGGTCCGGTCTTCAATCGCAATCGCAACTTTTAGTTGCATGTGATCCACTGCTCCTCTTTGTCTCCGATGCGATTGACCACTATTCATCGGAACTCAAAACATATATGAGTCATAGTTTATATGCCCATTGGGTCTGGATATTAATCACAATAGCAACTTTCTATTGTGATGTTTTGATGCTCCACTTTAACTCCAATGTGATTGACCACTGTTCACCGGAATGCAAAACATATATGAGTCATAATTTATATGCCCGTCGAGTCCGGATCTCAATCGCAATCACAACTTTCTGTTTTGATGTTCCGATGCTCCACTTTAACTCTGATGTGATGTGATTAATCGCAATCGCAAATTCTATTTGCATGTGCTGACGCCCTATATTAACTCCGATTGAGATTAATCGCAATCGCAACTTTTAGTTGCAAGTGATCCGCTGCCAGTTTTTTCCGATGTGATTGGGAAAGGGTCCCACCTTATGGTACTTCGTTTCTTTTGATCATTAAGTGCTCCACTTATATAAATTAATATATATGCTTTGGACCTTTAGCCGTTTAATCTTGCGCAATATATGTAAATACGCTGCATATATACTCCAACGTGGGTAACAATTCCTAGAATGAGATTTATATCTATAATTTGCTGCTTAGGGTTAAGATTCCCAGAATATTGTTTAGGTTATATGTGACGCCCGGCTGGGTAATGATTCTCGGAATAAGGTTTGTATATATATATATACTTTCCGCTTAGGTTAAGCGATTCCCGGAATTGGGTTTATGTATCCTCCAGCTGGGGTAGCGATTCTCGGAATTTTCTGCTCTGCCTCTGCTTGTGATAACAGCTCTTCCTTTGCCTGCCTCTGATAACCTGCTGTGATAATGGCTCTGCCTCTAATAGAATTTCTGCCTCTATATTCGCTGCCTCTGCTACTTCTTTGTCTCTTCCTTTCTGCTATATCTGCTGCCTTAGTTTCTTTGTGCTCCTTTCTCTGTTGTGTATGTAGAATCCACTCCACCTGTTATACTTGTAGCAAATCCCATAAGGCTCCGATATTATACGCCTTCAATTCAACAATTATTTTCCTCAAATTTGAACTCTGCTATGTTACCAGAGTTATGTTCCTCATCTTTGATTTAATTCTGCAGAATGAATTGTGATGTATTCTTCCCAACAGTGCTTCACAGTCTTCCCACTTGAATAAATGTTCCTCATTACTCTGTTTCTCCAGTTCTGCTATTAAATGGCCCTCTTCTACTGTCCTCACTACTTTGCAGTACCTCATCTGACTCTTGCTGCCTTTGTTCCTTCTATGCTCTACTTGTCTTGTGCTCTCTCTGCTGCCTCTACTTCTTGTCTGCTTCTTTTCACTTTGTTGTTGTTTCAGGTGTTCCTCCTTTGCCATCTCCTTTGCCATCAATGAAAAAATTTCCAACATCACTACGAAACTACCTAATAGTTTCATAGCGAATCTGTCAGAGGGTAAACTAACTACGGTACACAATATTTTTTTATAACCTACCTTGTCAAATTCGATATGAAGTGTCATTCTATGATAGGAGGAGTTAGGGTGGAGGCCATTCGAGTATGTTATGGTTAATTTAAAGGCACATATCCATGTCTGAGGTCATCATTACCCTTTTTGGCATGTATGTTTCATGATTAAAGTATGAACTATTAGTTAAACCATAAAACCTTACCCCAATTAGCCTTTTTTCATACTGCACTTTATCTTTGCATGTAATTTGATCTCTAGAGAGCTGTTTCATCAAGCCAAGAAGGTTGCTGGAAATTTTAAACTTTGCAGGTGTCATCAAGCAAGCAAGGTTGTGAAGATATAAAGCACCCATGGGTGCAAGAAGGAAAAAAAAAATGTGGTCATTTCCATAGGTATGAGCCCATGGACATGAATTTACTTAATGAATACCCAACTGCCATGGAGGTTTTCAGAAGATATGGTTGCTTGCAATTCTTGCAAAGGTTGCTGGGATTTCATCTACAAGTTTCCAAGGATTTTGCTAACAGCTTCACAGGAACAACTTCAAAAGTTGGAATTCTAAACCTTACAGTGACACCAAAGACCATCTCATCAAAAACAAGAATCCCTAAAGGAGGAGAACAGTGGTTTAAAGGCATCAAGTTCACAACGCAAGATTACAAAGAGTTCATCAAGAAAGAACATAATGAAATTGATCTGACAAATGCTATCCCTAGGAGTTTCATGAAGGATAACTATTCAAAGTTGTTGATGATCAGCCAGAAATATTTTACTTGTGAATGAAGGTTTCACATGGCCTACTCCTATCATCTCAGGCTTCTGCTGCATTTTTTGGATAAGAGGTCACTTGAATTTCCTTTTTATTTATACAAAAGTCTAGGGAAAATGTTAGATAAGGTTCAAACCAAAATAGAGGGCAATGGAACTTCTATTTTTCATCATGGTTTGATTAAGTTTTTGGTGTTAGAGGAATTGAAGAGATTAGATAGAGATTGGACTTCCTTCTTGTTCATGAGTGGCTATGAAATTGATGTTGTCACTCCTAAGAAAGCCTCCAAACCTAGAAACATTTCATTACTAGCTATGGCAGATGAAGTTGAAGAATGGAACAGATCATCTCCTCCAAAACCAGTGAGCATGGAGGCAAAGCCTTTGCAAAAGATTGACACACCTAAAACATCACCTGCAAAATAGAAGCAGACGGTCAGCAGTTAAGGTAGCAAAAGAGTAACTAGGAGCCAAACAGTGGCTAAAGGAAACTTAGAGGAAATATTGCATGAAATTGACATTGAAGAATCACCCATTGTGCAAGTTGAAGACATTAAATATGCAGTAAGAAAGTTGAAGAAAGGTAAGGCAGCTAAAAAATTAGAGTTTGTAGGTGATGATGTTAGTTTCATTTTTCAACCTAAGAAACCAATGACCAGTCATGCAAGGAAGTTCATGGAAAGCAACAAAGAGACAGAGAGGATCAATGAAACTGTCCAGCCACCAAACATCATAGATCTGTCCTCACCAACAAAATAAGAACTGATTATCAAGAAAAGAAAAGGTAAAGAGAAAATTATTGAAAAATCAGAAATTGAAATCCTTAAAGAGCAGTTGATGGAGGCAGGTAAAGAGATATCATTTTTGAAGCAAGAGGCAAAGAAACACAAATTTTAGAAGGTTCAATTTGAAAAAATGAAGTAAATATGGGAAGAACAGGTCATAAGTGTCTCAAAAATCTTGGACAATGCAGAAACATTGCTTAAATGGACATGGCCATTCAGAGAGGAGGTTAAGCATGTTAGGAGGATGAAATTTCACTTGAAATCAAAGAATAGGGTATGAAAGGACAAAGTGCAATATTTTCAAGAGCAATTGGATTTGATTCATGTGGAGTTGGAAAAGAAAGGATTGAAAATGACAGCGGTAGAAGAGCCTATTAGTCAACTGATTGTGAATGAGAAGGAAACACCACATGAGAAATAATTTAAGATGGAATATGTTTTAGGAGATTTATAACATGCAGAGAGTCAAAATTTTACCACTGGAGAACAGTTTTTGAAGACCATCTTGAAAACAACATTTTCTGGTTTTTTACACAGTTTCGTAGCATACCTCAGGCTTGAAGCCAGAAATATGCTACGAAAATTCCTGTAAGTGCTTTTTTGTTTTAAAACCCAATTTTGGCATGTTTTATGGGGAGAGATCGATGGTTGCAAGGTGTCATGACATAATGAAGGTGTTGGAACAACAAAGAAGTTAATAATATTGATGGAAAAGCCATTTTTCCCACACTACCAAAACTCGCTACGAAACTACCTAAAACTGCCCTATTTTCGTAGCGAGTAATTTTTGAAGAATTTTGAGCATCTTGACATTAAATTAGCCAACTGGAGACCTCCAGCATGTCAATGGACCTTATCATCATATATTTATGACTCGAAGGGAGTGCCACACATCTAGATCATCATTCAAAACATCGTTTAAAGAGAAGGTCATCCATTCCTAACAATCAGGGTTATGTTCCACAGATATAGGGTTGATTTAAAGATGTAAAGTGATGGCGAACTTGGTGATTTGTCCTTTGATCATGTGATATTCATGATGTAACCATTATGTAACTGTTTCACTAATAGGATAAAGGAATGTAATAAATAGGAGATAGAGTCCTATTAGGATTTTGTTTTCTTTAAGGATAGCTGTAATTTTTCTGTTTTAAGTTAGTGATTTCAATTATGATAGGTGTTAGAGTAGAATTCAAAGATCTAGCCAACCAGGAAGATCATCCACATTGTAAAGAATGATTATTTATAGAAAAAACATCGAAGAAGAAAAAGTTTGGATAATATTGCACCAAATTGCTACTTTTATGTTTTATCCATTTTCGGTAATATAAAGTGGCATTCTACTTCCAGACCTGCGATTCTCATGAGGTTTTTGACGTGTTATTGATTTGTATCTTTATGTTTAATCACTTGTAGTATATTCCATCTCTAATTACTCAGAATTCATAATGTTATGCTCTAACTTCCTTTAGTGATGAAACAACTGTGTTTTCCTATGATATGTGTGTGAATTATCTCTGTTAAAAACCTCTATATGCCTCAGCTTCCATGTGAAGAAACATTGTCACTAAGACTACTGATTTTTTACTCCATAAGCCCAATGGTAGCAAGCCTTCATTTTTAAACTTGCAATCATACAAAAACAAGTTACAATTCCATAGAGTTAGCCATCTAAGTACTATCTTTATTGAAAATCATAAACCCTCTTTGAGAGAGCCCTCTCAAACTGAAGAGGCTAATATTCAATTAGAAGTGGTTTGAAAGAGTTACATTGAGTTGATTAATGAGCAGCCAATCAAGATCAATTTTGTGATAACAACGACCAGGAGAAGAAATAGATTCAACAACTAACATGTAGAGACCTTGACCTTTAATAATTTGAGCAAGTTTGATTTCAAGGGAAAATTCTTGTAGGGTTTTCATCTAATGAGCCCTCTTCTCTCCAATTTCCTTTTGAATAAACAAGTTCCTAACTGCAGGGTACGAAACTATCACTTTAGTCTTATATTTTAGCAAATAAAAACAAAATTGTTTGAATGCTTTATATATTGCAAATGCTTGTTTTTCCACTAGTGCATAATTTTATTATGCTCCTTTAAAAGTGGAGCTCATGAAAGCAACACAAATTTATGTATTTAAATCAACATTTTGTGTAAGCATAACAACATAAGTTCTATATGAAGCAAAGGTGTATAAAATAAACTCTTTAGATAATCCAGGACTAATTAGAGCAGATGTTTATGAAAATGTCATTTTAATAGTGTCGAAAGCCCACTTTGGAGGTTCTCCCCATATGAAAACAATAATATTTTTTATTAATTCCTAAAGGGGTTTCATGATCTACGAAAATATAGGGATGAATCGTCTCATAAAATTGGTTTTTCCCTTAAAATATTGCACAACATTTTTAGAATTAGGAGGATTTAAGGAGTTTATAACTTGTGTTCTCTCTGGATCAATCATAATCCCATATTTCAAAACAATACATTATAAAATATTCCCTTCAGTATTAAGAAAAATGTGATTTTTTGGATTTAGGGAGATTCCTATTGTTCTACATCTTTCAAACATGTTTTCCAAATGTTGCAAATTATCAGACCTATGTTTGGAGAAAAAAATGACATCATATAGGTATATATCCAAAAATTCATTAATAAGCCCTCTTTATGTGATGTCCACCACCTGTTGGAATGTTTCTCCAACATTGATGAAACCAAAGGGAATTTTCTTATAGGCGAAAGTACCCCAAGGAGTTTTAAATGTCATTTTAATTTGATCAGTAGGGGCTATAATGACCTGATTATAGCTCGAGAAACCATCCAAAAAGGAAAACATCTCATAGCTTGAGACACATTAAAGTATTTTTTCCATGGGTGGGACCAAATATTGATCCTTTTCAGAGGCCTTATTCAAATTTCTGAAATATATGAAAAGACAAATATCACCTGTCTCTTTCCTAATAGGCACTAAATTTGTGACCCAGTGAGTATGTCGTACCAATATTTTTTTGTTTTTTGTTGCTAGGATTTTATTAAGCTCTTGTTTAACCATAGACTCGAGATTTATGTAATATTCCCAATTTTTCATAAGATAATTGGAATATTAGAGTTCTTAATTTTCATAGTTATTTAAGTAAATAAGAGGGTCGAGGGACCCATAAACCCCAAAGACAAATAAAATCCAATTTTGATGTGTGCATGTGGATATTTTATATCTATCTACATTATGGAGTAGTGGAGCAGCTTCTTAAATGAAGGAAGAGTGGAGATCAAGTATTATTAATGTAAAATCATGGAGATATTGGAGGAGGTCAACTAAGATCATGGTGCATTCAAAGTAAGATTATAAAGCACTTCTGATGAGATAGTGGAGGAAGTGGTGCATCTAATGCACACATGATGGAGAGAGTGGGAATTAAATGCAGACATGATGGAGATCATGGAGAGACAACGCAATCTTCATGGAGGCTATTGGCCACATAGGTAGCGCAGTTATGAGGTAGGCCTAGGCTATGGAAGGCTCATAATCTATATAATGAAGATGAAGGCACAATAGAAGGAGGCTTTATATTATTATATTTTGATCAGTTTAGATCTAGATTTTTCATGTGACATTTCTATGCACGCTTATGATGTTTAGTTAAGTCTGCAGTATTGTTTAGCACAAGGTGTTTCCGAGCGGAAATCCCACCCTTACCCATGGGGGACTTCGAGTGCCTACTTTGGAAAGGTTTCTATTGAGATTTATTCATCATAATGCATTGGTTCCATATTCAGCCACACTCATATGTGCTTCCAGCTATTGCAATAACACAATTCTTGTTCAAGGGTTTGAGAGGTGGTGGTTGTTTCTAGCACTTCAGCTAGGAAACCAATGGAGGATTCATCCTTTCACCTTGTTCTTCATGTTCAACCTTCCAATAGCTATATATTCATATACGACATTCAGGCCATTGTATTTTACCTCCATGCAACAACAGTCCCCTCAAGGATTGTGCAATTCATTCTTGTAGATCTATTAGAGGAAGGGAGTTTTCAACATTTCGGCTGGAAATCATGTGAGGGACCATCTCCTCACTTTGGTTTCATTGTTTCTATCTTTCAGGAGCTGATTTGACATATCTAGCAGTAGGCTTGAGCTTCTCCCTTCTTGGCAGCATAGTTTTCTAAACCTGTTGAGTATTCAGCAGCCACATTCATTGGAGGAGGAAAGAGCAACTAGATCTTGAGCTTTTAGCTCAAGGATCTAGTGAAGGGATTAACCCTTCTTGAATAGATCTAATTGCACATCATATTGTAGCCATCTTCCATTAGATTATGCAGCAGGTCTACATACCCAGCAGTTGTATGGTGAAGCCCTAAGAGGGTGATTTTCCAAGATTGATAGATCTGGAAAATCCTTTTTGGGTTATCTTGGGTATCCATCATAGAGCTCGAATCTACATTTTCAGCATCATCGGAGCTCCAAAACTACCTAGATCTGAATTTCTATTTTCTGGCAGTTGCTGCCTTGACATTTTCCAGCAGGGACAACGCGATTTCCCTTCTAGAAATTACACAGTCCCTCTTGTGGGATCATTTCAGGGTCATTCTAGACCATCTCTTTGGCTTGAGTGTCTCATATTTTGAGCACTATTGTACTGGTTTATCCACATCCTATATAATAAAATGGCTCAATTATTAATGTGCATTATGATGTGTATTTAGATTTATTTTTTACTTTGTTGCGTCTCTTATATTGTGTTTCAGTATTAATGGATTCTCCCTTTTGGGATATAACAGTGGTATCAGAGCATTATCTTTGGCTAACCTTGTGGGCACTTCATCTTTAACATCAAAGAAGAAACAAATAGTAGAGATCTATCATGAAGGAGGATTGTAGTTTTGCCACTCTTCTCTTTAGATCCATGAAAGATCTCTCCAAGAAGGTCAAACAATTCAAGAGAGAAAGGAAAAAGAAGGATCCAAGAAGAAGATTTGATGAGGAAGGTCCAAGCACTTCCTATAAACATGAGAGGCAACCGGAGAATCAAAGAGCTTCACATTATTCCACTAGATCCACTTTCTTTGATAAGAAAGAGGATTGGTCTAAATATGAAGAAGACTTAGGGAATGAGACCCTAAGTAAATATCTGTCTAAATACAAAGCAAAACCTATAGCTTTGAAGGAGAACCTCTCTCTCCAACAGTTCTTGTAGCTCAAAGAAGAAAGAAGATCCAAAAGCAGCAATAGAAGAAAGAGGCATAGATTCTTATTTCCTACGTTTGATGGATCTTCCACAAGGACATTGAGGGCTTGGAGGGAAGAATTATCTACATTATTTATGGAATATCCTATAGAAAAAAGAGAACCTACGGAGTTTGCAGCACTGCACCTAGAAGGTGAAGCAAGAGATTGGTGGTTTAGTCACTTGTCACACATGAGAGTGTCTACTTATGTAAATTTCATTCAAATACTGAAGAAGAAATTTGGTAGTAAGAAACCAGAGACATCTCCCATCATTGAGGAGATAGTAAATGAAGATCCCAAGGAATATGTCCTCATTATCACTCACGAGGAGGAGCTTCTACCACCACCACCAGCTACAGATGTACTTACATCAGGAGGAGGATCACTTGCATATTTTCAATATGGTCTTGCGTTCTTGACATTTGGAGCCCCATGCATGATTCATGAGATTCATGATGAGGAGGAGACAAATACCAGTGCTGGTACAATTGAAGAGATAAAACCATCATCATTACCAGCAGTCAGAGAGACCATTGCCCGGGTGGAAGGAACTCCTGTAGATGTGCAAGATGTTCCTAATATTAAACTTATCCAAGGTTTGTATACACTTCCATCTCATATTATTTCAGTACCTCATATTGAGATTTGTGAGACCATGCCATCAAGTAAAATTCATAACCAAGGATTAGAGCACCTTGCTGATTTGGAGTAGCAAATTATCACTACACAAAGGACCTTTGATTTGATCAAGGAGAAGATGTATTTATATCCCAATTTTTCATGGTTGAGCTACACCCAACACTTTGTGTTGAAGTGTGGAGTTGTAGAATATGGGGGGAGCATAGTCCTATTCAGTATAGTGCCAGACTTTGAGTTTAGCATTGTATGTAGCCATGAGACAACACATGTATCACCTTGTAGATCTAAAACACTGTCACTTAGCAGCAGTGATGATGAGAGTGCCCCATTATTCTTGGAGAATTCTAAAGGTAGCTTCACTCATGGAGCATTGGAGGGGAAAATGATAGAGGGTAGACATCTTGTGATGGTGAGCATTCCTTATTATCAAGATGAAGTTTCTTTAATGAGCATCTTACAGCTCTAAGAGGAATCTCTACCTACAACATGTATGGAGCCTTATGAGTTCCAATGGGCCTTTGATGAGAGGATCTCATGGAGAGACCTCAATGGAGGTGCAATTCAACCTTTCATGGAGTGCAAAGCTATTCAGATGTAGGATGTTGGAATTCTACAATGGGAGGATACCAAGATTGAGATTGGCATGATTCATCATCCACATTGGGATGAATGGATCCAGATGAGGAGTAGGAGGTTGCCTACCTTCCTACATATCTATGATATCGGGTAGCAAGAAGCATGGCCTTACTGGTTACTTTTGGGTGAGTATGGATACTATCCAACATCTCACATTTCCAGGATTCATGCCATACATATCATTGATGACATGTAGTAGTGGGAGGCATGGTTATGCTGGTTGTTGATGAGAGAGTTTGGAAATCTCATGATATATCTTATGCCCATGTATTTTCTTTTGTTTGGGATATGTCTCATGTCTTTACATGTATTTCTATTTGGGATGTATCTCATGTTCATGTATGTATTTGGGTTTGGGAAAACGCATGAATCTCACATGATGTGGCATAAGGGAGCTTATTTATATTATTCTGATGAGAAATTCCACATGTCCATTAGTATGTTGTTGCTCCAATACTTGCATCATGATGATGTAAGGATGCAGCAAGAATCCTTGTTGCTTTGGTTGCTATTGGGAGAGTATAGGCTGATTTCTTCCCATACATTACATGATGATAATAGAGGATGGAAACAAGAGGCCTTACAACGTTGGCTTCTGTTGGGGGATTATGGTCATTGTACATGGTATAATGATGATGTGATGGGGCAACAAGATGCATTTCTCTGGTGGCTTCTCTTAAGAGAATATGGCCACTACCTTTGGTAAAATGATGATGTGGTCTGGCAGCAAGAGGCATTGTTGTGGTGGATTCTATTGAGAGAGTATGGCTCTCTTTTTTGTTTTCATAATGATATAGCATGGCATTAGAAGGCTTTGTTGTGGTGGTTGTTATTGGGATAATATGGTTTGACATTGTTCATGTTCATCCATATGTCTCTACTTCTTGTTTTTCACTATGTTGATGTTATGTTTGGGTCCTACATGGCCAACAAGGCTAATGATGAGAGCATTGATAGATGCAATCTACTCTATGTATCATGGGTTGGAGAGATAGTTCATGAGTTGGGACTTCCCACTTTGGGAAGAAACCACTTCATTTAATGTATCTCATGTATAGAGGAGATCTTGGACATTATATGGTTTCCACTTGGAGATTCATTGATGAGGAAGGGCATCTAACTTTTCAGTTGGAGGCCATTCTAGACATTCTAGAGAGGAAGCATTGGAGCTGGACATGCATGATAGATTGGGACAGATGGGAAGGCCTTCCATATGAGGATGCCATTTGGAGGGAGGACATTTGCTGTAGCATCCACTTTTGCAGTCGCTTGAGGACAAGAAACATTTTGGGTGGGGAGGACTATAATATTCCCAAATTTTCATAAGATAATTGGAATATTAGAGTTCTTAATTTTCATAATTAATTAAGTAAATAAGAGGGTGGAGGGACCCATAAACCCCAAAGATGAATAAAATCCACTTTTGATGTGTCTATGTGGATATTTTAGATCTAGATCTACATTATGGAGTAGTGGAGCAGCTTCCTAAATGAAGGAAGAGTGGAGGCCATGTATCACTAATGTAAAATCATGGAGATCTTGGAGGAGGTCAACTAAGATCATGGTGCATTCAAAGTAAGATCATAAAGCACTTATGATGAGATAGTGGAGGAAGTGGTGCATATAATGCACACATTATGGAGAGAGTGGGAATTAAATGCAAACATGATGGAGATCATGGAGATACAACACAATCTTCATGGAGGCTAGTGGCCACATAGGCAGCGCAGTTATGAGGTGGGCCTCGGCTATGGAAGCCTCATAATCTATATAATGAAGATGAAGGCACAATAGAAGGAGGCTTTGTATTATTATATTTTTATTTGTTTAGATATAGATTTGTCATGTGACATTTCTATGCACACTTATGTTGTTTAGCTAAGTCTGCAGTGTTGTTTAACACAGGGTGTTTTCGAGTGGAAATCCCACCCTTACCCATGGGGGACTTAGAGTGCCTACTCTGGGAAGGTTTCTATTGAGCTTTATTCATCATCAGACATTGGTGCCATCTCCAGCCACACTCATATGTGCTTCCAGCTACAGGAATAACGCAATTCCTATTCAAGGGTTTGAGAGGTGGTGGTTGTTTCTTGCATTTCAGTTAGGAAGCCGGTGGAGGATTCATCCTTTCAACTTGTTCTTCATGTTTAGCCTTCCACAAGCTGTAAATTCATATCCGACATTCAGCCCATTTTATTTTACCTCCATGTTGCAGCAATCCCCTCAAGGATTGCACAGTTCAGTCTTGTAGATCTATTGGAGGAAGGAAGTTTTCAACATTTCAACTAGAAATCCTATGAGGGACCATCTCCTCACTTTGGTTTCATTGTTTCCATCATTCAGGAGCTTATTTTACATATCTAGCAATAGGCTTGAGCCTCTCCCTCCTTGACAGCGCAGTTTTCTGAAGCTATTGAGTATTCAACAACCACATTCAGTGGAGGAGGAAATATCAGCTAGATCTTGAGCTTTTAGCCCTAGGATCTAGTGAAGGGATCATCACTTCTTGCATAGATCTAATTTCACATCATATTGCAGCCATATTCCATCAGATTATGCAACAGATTTTCATACCCAATAGTTGTATGGTGAAGCCATAAGAGGGTGATTTTATGAGATTGATAGATCTAAAAAATCCTTTTTGTGTTATCTTGGGTATCCATCATAGAGCCCAGATCTACATTTTCAGCATCATCAGAGCTCCAAAACTGCCTAGATCTGACTTTATATTTTCCGGTAGTTGTTGCCTCGGCGTTTTCCAGCAAGGACATCGTTGTTTCCCTTCCAATAGTCCAACATTTATGCAGTCCCTCTTGTGGGATCATTTCAGGGTCATTCTAGGCAATCTCTTTGGCTTCAATGTCTCATATTTTGAGCACTATTGTACTAGTTTATCCACCTCCTATATAATAAAATGGCTCAACTATTTCTATGCATTATGATGTGTATTTAGATTTATTTTTTACTTTGCTGCATTTCTTATATTGTGTTTTAGTATTATTACATTCTCCCTTTTGGGATATTACAATTTAGGTGCATTTTCCTAAGTTTGTATTGCAAGGGTTTGGTATGGGCTTTATAGGGATACCATGTTGCACTTTATTTGAATCAAAGGTCTTGAGATCATTGTATCACCAAGAAAATGCATCTCTGTATTGGTTGAACAAATTTATAAAATCCAACCTTTCTTTGGGTGAATAATCAACTCATAAATTGACACATTGTGGATTTTCCCTAGTACCCAGGTTTATGACTTCAGTTCCCATGAAAAAGCTATTAGTTTGACATTTTTTTCCTTTTTAAACCTATCGCATAATTCATTAAATTCTCCAATCTTACAACAGATTTAGGGATCTAGTTTACAACATTGAGGAGCTCGTCAAATGATCGTTTCTTATCAATCTGAAAAAAAATCATGTAGGTTCTCTTCATGTGTGAATTTTCAAATAATCACATCCTTGAAGGTGCCTTCCATGTGCAGAAAATCAATTATCTCTTTATCATCATCAAATACATGTCAATTCGTAAGGGTGTTTGGTATGGAAGGTCTAAAAAGAAATTCAATAGAAAAGGAATTAGGTTTGAATTTTTCAACCGGAATTAACCTTGAAGTAGCATTAGCTAGCATATCTTCTTCCTTATTTAAAATTCTAGGGATATATTGATATTTAAAGCTAAAAATTACGATATCAAATCCCATACCTCAGATTGGTAAGCCTTCAAGTGAGCTGAAATGCAATGAATTGAGTTCTTAAATACCTTTCTAACAATTATCTCAGATTCACCACAATATTTAAGGCACTTAAATCCAATTTCGAGAGCTTTGCGAAGCCCTTGAATCAAAGCTTCGTATTCTGTGACATTTTTAGTACATTGAAACTCTAATCTACATGCAATAAAAATCTTATTACTTTTTGGGTCCAAAAGCACACATCATACACTTACCCCTTCTTTTGACTTAGAGCCATCAAAATAGAGGGCACAGATCTTAAATTTTTCAAATTTTGAGATATTATTGATGTTTAAAATTTTATGGTCAACAATAATTATTGTTTCCACATTTTCTAAATCCGATTGTTGTTATAGATTTGAAATTGCAAAAAAATCAGCAACAAAATTACCAAAGAAAGAGTCAACAACTAGAAAAACACTTAATTTCACTGGTTCATTTACATCAATAATATTAGTAATTATATTATTCATGTATGGCTCCCTATTTATTCTGATTTTATTGGGTTCCCCTTTCCAGGGAGGCCATAATTGTGCTAAATAAGTGCCCACAAAACCTTTAAGATGTTGCAGCCAATCCCTACTTAGAAATAATCCATATACTTTAGGAATATCAACTATTATAATGTCTATGATTTTATGGACTCTACTATATTCTGAGAATTTGATTAAAACATCATTTAAATCACCAACAAACTTGACAAAAAAAAATTCCAATTGTACGATTTTTACATCTCAAGGTTTTATTTCAGAGTTTTACTTTTTACAAATAGAAAGTGGCATCAAATTTGGTGATGCTCCTATATCAATCATACAATTATGACATTTTTATTAAAAACATGGAAAGTAAGCGAAAAAGGTAGGGGCTTATTTTCCTGGGTACTAGGAATGTCTGTATTACATTTCAGAATTTTAACATTCTCCAAAACATATTTATCAAAGTCAGCTACATCCTTTCTAGGAGGAGTTTTCAAGTTAGCAATATGTTACTGAACATTTTTCTGTATTGTATGGATCTTCCAAAGCTTATACAAGGATATATTAGCTTTGATATTTTTAAGATCATCTATTGGATCATATTCAATTTCTGGAACTATGGTCTTTTGGACACTGGGCGACTGTTTATATGTGTTTTTAACAACTACATGTTCAGTTTGGATTTTAGTTAGTACTTTGCTTCAGGTGTATGCACAAACAAAACCATAATCTTCATCAGAAACATTTAATGAGAAGTTAGGAAGTTAAATTTCATCCTTGTCTTCAGAGCTAGGTTCATCCTCCTCTTCTTCACTGTTTTTAGGGGTTGGCTCAAAGTCGGATGTTAGGGCTTGTAAATTTTTTTCCAATCATTCTGTTCAAACCTTCATTAAGAGGGGATGGTTTATGAGTATGTGGTGTCTTAAAAGATTGTTTCAAATTCCCCCTATCATATGGTTTTTCAGTTTTACCCTTCTTGAGGTCAATTATTTCATTTGATAATTTTTTTTTACCTTTTGGAGGCTTTCTAAATCTAAGGATGATTGGTCCTTTTTACTGGTAGAATTTTTGGATGTTTCTGCTTTCCTCTTGAGGTAGAAGCAGAATCGGATGATTTATCAATGTGGGGTTTGAGGCTAAGTATGTCTTTATCTAATTTAAAGGCTTCTTCAAAGGTTGTATGGAGAGTGAAATTTTGAGCCCTCTTAACCGATACAGTTTTATCATGATGTAGAGCCTTAATATAGTAAGCAATAATAAGGTTTTGAGGAGGTAAAGACTTAGTAGGTGTTTTATTTTTCTAATGACAAAAACCTAACATTAAATTCTTTGAATTTTTCCTTATTTTGTATTTTCATATTAGACAACTCATCTACCAGAACTTTAGATGTTTTATCATCTCTAAATTTCTCCAAAAATGCAGACTTAATTTGTACCCATGAGACTATGCTTCATGGAGGTTAAGCGAATACCACGTAGTGGCTTTTCCCTCAAATGTATATGGAAGCAGTCTGCATACCACATCCTCATGAAGAATTCTCTTTTGCCTAATAGCATAAAATCCTTCACATGATCTTCAGTAGGATGTTTTGAGTCAGGATCAAACTTAGGCAAGAATTTATGAGTATTCCTTGGAAGGGGATGTTGTACACCTGGTACAACCACAACATCCTGGTCAAGCCAAGGAGTAGCAAGGTCATTTTGATCATTTTCATTATGTCCTTGATTATCTGCTATCCTGGAAGATCCCTCTGATTCTGATGAGTCTAAGGATATTTCTTCACCAGAGTAATTTCCTGATGAAGAACATGAATTGGGTGGAGAGGGTGGATAATCATATCCGGCAAAAAAATTTGGTTCTTTATAAGTTTTTATTTTCCAGTAATAATATCGTGTAATCAATCATTCACTATATCGTTTGTTTGGGAAGAATAAATAGGTTGGTCAATTACTGAAGGTTCAAGGGGTGTAACAAGATGAGAGGACACACTTCTTTGAAGAGAAGAACTCTGCTCAATTGTTTCCCGTGTTCATGAAATAATTTCATGAGATCTTTGTAGAACTTGTTCAATTTGTACTTGGGAATAAGGTCAAATATTTGTAGTGAGCTCAGTGTTTATTTCTTCAACTAGTGGGTGAGAACTTTCAGAAGTCTGAGCTAGGGGAGGGTTCCTGCGACCTCTAGTGACAATTGGGCTCTTAATGGTTTTATTTTTGTGACTTCCTTATGCCATTTATAGTCTAATATGCGCTCCTTATAACGCCATTTATTTGACACATGAATTTGCATGCCTAAGTCAAGAAATGAGGTGTATCCCTTATCAAGGCTCTTTAATAGCCCAAGCCGTTTGGGATAAAAACTCGAGATGGGTTTAACGACTCCGTTGGCCTTGGATCATTTATTTCGAAGAAGGATTGAAGCCAAAAAAAAAACTAATCCTAATCCTAATCTAAACTACAATTATCCTATACTAACTTCATATATATATATATATATATATATATATCCTAAATTTTGTTTTAACTAAACTAATATTTAAGTTAATTTAACTATGTGAAATGAAATACTTTATGCTTAATAACATATAAAAAATTCTTATTTATATATTCTATATATAAATTAAAATTAAAATGAGTAGTGAAATCACTAATGTTACAAGGTTAGAATATCATACACTAACATTAACAGTATTATGATACAATAAAAGAAGTAAAAACAAAATTATATTCTTAATTATTTAAAAAAAATAAAAATATTTCATAATGTAATTAAAATCAAAACAAGTAACTGTGACAATACAATAAACTTATTCTGGAAGATAAACAC
The DNA here is from genome assembly GCA_034641835.2 of Pinus albicaulis. Lineage (NCBI taxonomy): Eukaryota > Viridiplantae > Streptophyta > Pinopsida > Pinales > Pinaceae > Pinus > Pinus albicaulis. The sequence goes on from CM076581.1 coordinate 1,610,150,778, forward strand.
AATATTACTCTATTTTGTTTTTACATTAAGAAAGGAATTAAAAATAATTATCTAGTCTAATATTTTCTAACCCTTGCTTGGCAAGACTTAAAAAGAAAAAAACTTAGAAGATATGGCTCTAAATGATCTTACATTTTTATCAATGACTAATGCATGAAACCAATTAGTCATAAAGGAAACACAAATATCCTTTGTTGTAACACCACTGTAACAAACTTGTATAAAGAATGATATTGCACTTAACTTATATATTCTTCTTAAAACACAAGTTACTAAAAGAGAATAATCGATTTACTATTAGGTTATAATAAATCTGAACAAAAGCAAATAAACAACAAAAAAATACAAATGAAGGAATGTAGTAACAAGAGATCCTTTGATATCATCTTCATAAAAACACTGATACACAAAGAAAAAACTAGCTAATAAAATCATCTGAAAAAAAATTAAAAAAATAAATTTGAAAAATAGAAAATAATGTGAATAAAGTAATTACAAAATTTGAGATTCTATATATATGAAAATGAAAATCAAAACAATCATACATTATCTCTTCCAATAATTGCATTAGTCATCACACTTTATTAAAAAAAAGAACTTTATGAAAAAAAAGTCATCACACTTCATAAAAAAAAAAATTATGACTTTAGAAAAAAAAAACTTTCAAAAACTCAGTTTAATTAATTTATGATTGGATCAATTACTTCTATAAAAAAATAATTATCTACGAAACAACAAAATGAATGATATCTATAATTAATGATGATCTAAAACCAATAATATTTATAAATCTTTAAAAAAAAAATCTATATATAAATTTTTAAAATCATATATATATATATATATATATATATATTCTTATTTCTTCTAAAACCAAGAAAATAAATAAGTAAATCACACGACTTTTGACATCTTCATTTAACATCCACACATCTTAATAGGATAAGAAATGTTTCACACAACTTAATACGATAAAAATTGTCTCATTAAAAAAGGATAGGTATATGAAAATTTAAATTATTTTTCACTTTTAAATATATCTCTTCCTGATATGCTCCATAAATGAGACTGGAGACTTTTGAGTGGCGTTGGAGTAATTCAAATTTGATTCTTCAATATAAGTAAATCACACACCTTTTGACATCTTCATTTAACATCCACACATCTTAATAGGATAAGAAATGTTTCACACAACTTAATACGATAAGAATTGTCTCATTAAAAAAGGATAGGTGTATGAAAATTTAAATTAATTTTCACTTTTAAATATATCTTTTCCTGATATGATCCATAAATGAGACTGGAGACTTTTGAGTGGCGTTGGAGTAATTCAAATTTGATTCTTCAATGAGACTTTGAGACGTTTGGAGTTTTCCATTTGGATTGAAGATTGGAATTGGGTATTAAAAAAAAAAATTTGATAGTAAGAGTGTTTGAATTTTATTTTTATATTAGAAATAAATTTAAATTATTAAATTTTTTATAACACTTAGAATTTTGAAACTTGACAAATATATTTAAAATTTTTAAATTTATTTATTAAATTTTACCAATAATAATTATTTTCAGAACCAATTTGCCCCATTTTTAAATTACTGGCGGCCGAATATCTTTGGAATCCAACTAGAGACAACCACATGAAGCAGCCGGTGTCTGTCAGAGAAGTCAAAGATGGATTTTCAACGGGTTGTGTGTGTCTCAATTGTGTAACGCGTATCTCGCTTTAGAGATTCCACGCAGTGGATGCTCTCTCATTGTTGACAACTCGACAATGTCGTGTGTCAGCACGCTTTTTTGACAGTACCTTTCTGATTTAGAAATTGGGTCATCATTTTATTGTAGCCGCCTTGTAGCAGTTATCAAATTTGAAGGGTAGGTCCAAATTTCAATTAGAAGGGCATATATTTATGTTGTTCTTATATGATGAAAACTTTAAAAAAAAATATTTCAATTGACCACAATATATTATCTTTACATTTCATTTTCAGAAAGAAAAAACCATCAATCTTTATGTTAATAAACGACCATCAATCTTTATGTTAATAAAAGACCGTTACATATACAACAGTGGAGGAAGCTCCATCTTGCACTGCTTAAATCTCTCATTGGAAATGCCAAATCTCACTTAGAGAATTGGACACTGAATATTTTCGACTGCATGGATTGCACCACACAAATTCTGCCCCACACCATGAAATGTTAGTATGGGTACTCCATACGCTGGCAATAGAGATTCTTGCACGAGCCATGAAAGAACAGTATGGGCATTGGGTAGTGTTTTCTAGAGTTTCAAAGTAATTCAAGCAGGAGTATTCAGAGTGTGGTCGGTTTACTGATTTGGCTTTCACAGATCTTGTGATTCAATTTAAGATCCAATTTTAGATAAGATTATGAGTTTGAAAAGACTTTAACCAAAACGATTTCTTAATTTTCTTCTATTAAAAAAAACCAATCCAAACAAACTAAACAAACTAATATTAGCTCGCCTGAGTTTTTCTTATATTGAAAAAAAACCAATCCAAACAAGCGAATAATGGTTGGCATGTACGTTTAAACTTTATGCAGCGTGATGAAGCCCGAAATGATTGTATGGCGGCTTGAATTCTTCCTCCCTGCACAATATGACAACACTTTCTACATCCACGCAGTGGCTCTCTACTATTGTCTAACGGAAGTTTGATAAGGGTGGGTATTCCAAACCATTATTTGTATGGAAGTCGTGTCAAACTCATGAGTGAAAAGGACGGACATTTTATTACCAATATAGACCAAATGAAGAGAACCACCATTTAAATAACCAAAATTGTTATGCATATTATTCATTGATATAACATTTTGGGTTAGGCACATTTGATGTAGACTCAGAAAAAGTTAAAGGTTAATTTAGTAATTGTGCAATCAAGGAATACTATGCCATCGAAGGAACCATAACTATGTCTACTTTGCTTTTAGCTTTAACAAGATAAGAATTGGCATGAAAGATACCATTACTATCCCTGCTTTTAGCTTTAACAGCCTAATTGATATTTACAGAGCATATATACAGAGCATAAACATCAATGAAAGTATTATTCGAACATCAAGAAATTATATGGAGAGTTAAAATACCTGGAAAATTTCACCTGATCTGGGTTCGAAACTTCAGAGTAGAGTAGTCTTCTTTTCCCAAGCAAATAGATGTAATCACACTTGATTTGGGTCTCCAAATTTCATAATAGAGTATTCTTCTATACTCAAGTCAATAAATGTAACCACACTTGATCCGAACAAGTGGGAGTTGGGATTTGAGAAATGGCATTGGGATTTGAGGAATGGCTCTTTCACTGCAAGTTGCAATTGCAAAGCTAAAGGTTGAGTCCAAGAAAAATGTCAATTAATAAGTTATTAATTAGGCATGCAGTTGCACAATGCAGACTTGCACTTAATAGAATCTAGAAACTCAACAACCTTTCCTTTGCATTTGCAACTTGCCATTAATCTCCTTCAATGTTGCAGCATGCACTATACTTACTATACTTAATAATTTTAAAAAATAGTAATAATTTTAAAAAATGTGACTGGCACTTTTGGTGACATTTTATAATATTATTGTTTTTTTTTCTTGAACTTGTAAAAATCATTTTTTTTTTTTTTACTTGTAAATTTCTATCTCTACTTCTCCGACGTGCCAGAAGCCCTTTGAAGGGCTCTGACGTGTTCAATTTTGAACACTGCTTGGTAGCCTTATAGTAGCTGCCTTGGTAGCCTTATAGTATTAGGCAAAATTTATTTTCTGGTCTACTAGTTATTAAATGCAACTGGGTATATATTGTTTACTGTTGGATTTAAATTTGTTTAAATCCAATGGTGAGTAGTATAGGTCTAGCGGCATTTAATGACCAATAAACCTTTCTGATTTAGAAAATTGATAATGTTATTGGATGAATAAAGAGTTTGGGTCATCATTCTATAGTCCACTGCATTACTTACTTTATCGGGAAAGTTTCTTCTGTACATGTGTATCCCACAAACCAATGGTAATGATACAACGCTATGAAGGTTGGAATTTCAAAATAAGGTTATTCATCAAATTTGTCGGTTTTTACATTTTTTTATTTATTTTTATCATTTTAAACAAATATTTTGATGGTTTCATAATTTTTTTAGCTGTATTTGACAATCAAATCACCCTATGACAAACAATTTTCCCATCAAATTCCATCCCTAAATGCAATAGACAATACCCAGATTTTGTAGAATTAACAAAAGTGTAATATGTTGTACTTGTCTTTATGCAAAACAAAGTAGTATTTGACTATTTTTCAAATACAAGCTTAGTTAATTTTATTTAATTAAATTGTTTGTGTTTTTTCATTGTAATTATTTGAATTATTTTGTATATTTTATTATTATTATAGGATTTTACATTAATTAATGGATTTTTGATATTATATTAATGTAAAAATGTATATATTTAATAAAAAACTATTTAATTTTTATTTGAAATTTTAAAATTGGATACATTTGAAAACAACTTTTATAAATTGAAATTTATTAAATTTTGATTTTATTTATTAGAAAAAAAAAAAAAAATTAAAACTATTAAAAGTTAAAGTTAAATATCACAAATTAAATTTTCATTGTTAGTTTCTGTATCATGTTCAAGATAATTGTATAAAGGATGTATGATTTATAAACCATTTTAACAATTTGTTTATTAAAATGTAAACTTGTTATAAGTGGGATTTGAATTTGAGTAAAGAAGACAATAGTTTTTCTTCCCATGTACCTAAGCTATATTTAACTAAATAAACTAATTCTTCTATTTATAATGAGCAACAATGTCTTATCAATTAATAATAACATGCATCTTAGCTTTATATGTACAGGCATATATGTGCATCAAATTTTTGGAAATACAAAGCTTAAAAAGGGAAAATTTGTGTTTGCATAAATTTGTTTTTTTTGGTATTTAATAAATTCAAGATTAAAATTAATTTGATTTTTTTTTTTTTAATTGTAACGAGAAACTCCGTTTTATTTCTCAACAAGTTGTTTATTTTCTTCCCTTCTTTTGTTTATGTTTGTTTGGCATAAATATTAAGTATAATGAAATTATTAATAAGTGGAATGATTTTTTTATCTTATTTGGTAAATAAATTAAAGGTTGAGATTTATATATTTTTTAAATATATTGATTGATTAAAAAAAATTATATGAACAAATATTATATAAAATAAATTATGGTTTTGAGATATGTGGTATGAATAAGTTATGATATTGGTTTATTGTATGGTAACAAAACCTATTTACAAGATAATAATCATTATGATAAAGTAATGGTGAATTTCCATGGTTAAAAATATTGCTATGTGCTTTTTAAATGTATATTTGTTTAACTTATATACCAAGTATTTATAGAAATAATGGCCCCCTTCATATGATTGAGGTGAATAGTGGTAACTATTATGATTGACCTTGCCCATAATAGTTTTTGGAAATTAATTATTCATCACAATTTAAATAATAATAGTTTATTAAAAAAAAACTCACTTATTTAATAATAATAATAAAATATTTTTTTTATAAAATTTTCAAATCTTAGTAATGTGAAATGTATCATAAAATAAATATTTTAATGTTTATTATAAATTTATCCGTGCATTTACCAATTTTTTAATTTATATAATTATGGTAAATAGATATAATGAAAAGACATAGTATTTAATCATTGTTATGTACCAATAATCTAAATTTAATAGTAAACTCTAACTAATGCAAACTAAACTTATTAAAAATTTTACACTAAATACTATGTAGAATTTTAATGTAGATTCAAAACTATAATATAATATTTAATAGATATAATGAAAGGACATAGTATTTAATCTTTTTTTGTATCAATAATCTAAATGTAATAGTAAACTATAACTAATGCAAACTAAAATTATTAAAAAATTTAAACAAAACTAAATACTATGTAGAATTTTAATGTAGATTCAAAACTACTCATGTAGTCTACTAAAACATAAGACTCAAATCTACTCTACTCATGTGCAGAAGCAAATTCACGATCGAGAACACATATCAAAAGCATGCATTGTGATTTAAAACACAGACATATATTTATCTAGGGGAAAGTAACTGCTCAAAACCCCTTCCTATCTGTATTGCATTAATGAAAGAGTATGGATGAATACAATATACTTGCTTAACCTTGATCATGTTTTGCACAAGTATCTTCTATCCTTTGCCACTAATTTTGACCAACACTTAGCCAATTTCAAGCCTTCCCAAGCTCCTATTTCCTTGCGTCGTTTGATGAGGAAATAACCCCTATTAATTAGGGAAATTTCTCATTGAGAATTGCACAATTCCTTTAGGCCCTTTTTTGACTGCATGCAGCACCTGTACAACTTGGAAAATTCTACAACTGATAGTACACTTCCCTTGAACTCCAATCTCAACTGAGTAATGCAAATTTCATGCATGCATGGGTTAATTTAGGCTGGTTGATCAGTTAACTAGTTAAACATTGAAGTTACACCCCAGTGCTAGACCTCCCACTAGTTCCTCTAACAGTTGGAACTAGTTTAACTGATATTAACTCAATTTAACTGAACTAAATTGTTACAATTGAAATTAACTCAACTCGGGCTTCTAAAATTTAGGAATAGTTGTACACAACTCAAGTTCATGTCCCCAACTCGAATTAACTAAGCTAACTGTGTGATAACAATTATTTCAACTCAATTAACTTATTCTTGACAGGTTAAATTTAACCGTGCGGGTAAACTCTCACTCGAAAGTTTTACAAACGTATGCGAGAAATACAGCCGACACATTAATTTTAGTGATTAGCAATTGAGTTACTTTTGAACTTGGTCATCAATCGTTATTTTTGTGCCCTACTCCCCCACTCAAACTTGATGGAAGTTTTTTGAATGGCGTGGTAGTGATTAACGTTTGTGCCAGTCCTACGGATGGTTTCATGGAGCCATCGACGTTGATGTAATTGTGGCCTACTCCACTTGGACGAAGCTTGTTAATATTCGTCTTCATAGGACCTAGGAATTGATGTATTTGTGACCTGCTCCTCCACTTGGACCAGAAGGAAGTTTATTCTTCAGTATATCTCCCACTTCATAATTTTGTTTAAGAAGATTGTGCTGATCACATGGATTTTGATCAGCTTTGGCTATCACAATATCCTCTCTTTTAGGACTCTACCTGCATCGACTGCACCTTCATTCAATACTATAGTTTTGATCGAAATGACAAAGAGGAACATAAACTAGTTGTGTGTCTTCATGGCCCGTCCTCGGTAATAATACTGCAAGTATTGATAATGTTAGCATGACTTTGCCTCTCACGTCAGGAAATCAATGAAATGTAATGTAATTAAAAGTGTGGTATGTTGATCTGCATAAAATAAGAAAGCTCCAGATAGCACCACAAATGGAACTCCTCTTAAAAGTGGCTATTATTGATTGGAAGTAATCCACACCGTTATGAGTAGAAGCAATGAGCTTAGGAGACAAGTATGATAGAACAGATGGGAAGATGTATTTATATACACAATGGCAAGACAAAAATAACTAGAAGGAGTTGAATAAGAATATTGAGGTTGAATATTTAACCAGAGCAATAGCCGATGAGAAATAAAACAACACAAAAGCCTGGAAACTTGCTTGCCAAGTTTAGTCTCTTACTCTAATTCCTAAAATTTACTACTACAAACATGGTTATAAGTTAACCAAATAAGAATATTTTGGTTAAGTAACAAGCCAGACCAAGAGTTGTCGAGGAACCAAAGCACACAAAAGCCTGAAAACTTTCTCTCCAAGTTTAGCTGAACTTGACCAATTCCTTATATTCATCCCTTAGGCACTTAGTCCAACTCCTTTTTTTGTTTTTTTGTTTGAGCTTCAGGAAAATCACAGAATGTTGACATTAATTAATTACGGTTACTCAAATATGTGTGGGTAGGCTATCAACTTTGTAATACCTCATGTGAAGAAATTTGGAGAGCTTTGAATCGTTCCAAGTGTGTTTTGATAATGCTATATATTCTTGAAATTCAAATACAATGAAAATACCTTCAAGAATTTGTAGTCACCCATGACGAGTAATTGACTCAGAATCAATGAGTCGCATCAATACTTTGATATGTGACTCACAATGAAGTTGCACCGAAACGAAGCCTCGCTATGACCATGAATGGGAGAGTGGAGTGAATGCTTTAGCTCATGGATTTGACTGTAGGGTTGATTTCCAATTGCACATATACTATATAAGAGAATCTAAACTCTCGGACGAGAGTTAGAACAACTCTAGGACGAGAGTTGTATAAATCATTAAACCCGAGAGCTTATGTTAATAAAACTCTCAGACGAGAAAATACTTAACTCTCGTCCGAGAGTAGTTTAACTCTAGTCAAGCCCAATCTAACTCTCGGGCGAAACATTAAAAATCTCATGGACGAGAGTTCTAAAAACTCTCGGTCGAGAAATTGAATTGACTATTTTCTCGAACGAGAAATTAAAAATTTCACCCAAATTTTGGCCATCTACCAAAAAGTGTTTCCCAACTTCGGGTTTTCACCCTCAAATTGTCTATTGACATGGAATTTCGATTTTCTCCTAATTTAATCAAAGGAAAAATTAAATTAGGAATTTCTCGCTACATTTTCAACACTCCCTCTTAACAAGAAAGGGATTATTAGATACCCTAATCCTGCCTCTATGGAATTAGAATTTTCTTCTTGACAAAGCTTTGGTCAAAATTTCTATATCATGTTCCTTTTTCGGAAGGTACTACAACAACATGATATGTCTCAGCACACAATCTTGTAGATGGTGGTATCGAATATCAATGTGCTTGGATTGATCGTGAAAAATTGGATTCTCAAAGATTTGATACTTCTGCTGAGCTGAGCGCAATTGATCTCTACTTACTGTTGTACCAAGAAACTATTGTTGAGCCAACACTGAAAATTGCCCCTGAATTTCTATTCCGATATGATGGAATTCCCGCCCAATCTGCACCTATGAAGCCTTGCAGCTTCACTCCCTCTATCCGTCTATACCAAAGTCCAAACTAAGTGGTTCCTCTAAGGTACCATAGTACATGTTTAGTGGCCCTCCAAAGTAATTTGGTCATTTGAATCATGGCTTGGATCAACTGATTGACTGCATAACACATTTTTGGTCGTGTGTTCACTAGATACATGAGTGAACCCACCAACTGCCTGTACATGGTAACATCCACTTCCTCACATGAAGTGGCATCCTCTTTCCTCTAGTTGGTCACTAAAGGAGTCTCCATGGGTTTTCATTTGTCCATGTGGAAATTCTGAAGTATCTAGTTGGCATACATTCCCTAAGGGACAAACAATTCGACTTATCTCTGCCCTACTTCCAAACCAAGGAAATAATGCATCAACCCCAAGTCCTTCATTTCGAACTCTCTTGCAAGGTCCTCCTTGCAAGACCCAATAAATTTCTCATCACCATTCAAAATCAAGTCATCAACATATAAGTCTATACTCAACAATTAACCTTCTACCAGAATGTGGTAAAGGTTTGCATCTACTTAGCTTTTGGTGAAACCAAAACCGGTGAGGTAGGTATTGATCCTGGCTTACCAAGCACAAGGTGTTTGCTTCAGCCCATACAATGCTCGCTTGAGTCGTCACACATGTGACTCTCTGTCGAAGTTCTCAATACCTTTAGGTTGTTCAATGTACACCTCCTCCTCAATAACTCCATTGAGAAATGTTGTCTTCACATCCATCTAGTGGATTTTCTACCACATTTGTGCAGCCAAAGCAGGAATTGATTTGATGGAAGAGTACCTTGCTACAAGATCAAAGGTATATTCACATTAAATCCCTTCTACCTGAGAGTACCCCTCGCCACGAATCTGGCCTTCTGTTTCTCAATGCTTCCGTATATTGTATGCTTTACCTTGTAAATCCATCTCGAACCCATCACTGAATCGTTTGTAGGTCTTGGGACCACTTCCCAAACACTATTCTGATAATAGAATCATATTCCTCTACCATAGCATCAACCCATACCGGAAACTCTATTGGTTCATTAAATGAGGCTGGTTTTGTCTCTACTAACTCAGACATTAGAGCCATGTAGCTAGTGTACCAATCTAGTGACCTCCTATGTCTGCACTATGATTTGGGTGCTCCCACATTCTCTTTATAATCCTGAAATAATATGCCAACTTCCTTGGTTCACTTCCTTCCTTCCATGGAAGTCTATAATTGAGTGGCTTTCTCCACTCTCTTCTCCTCTGCTTGTGGCTACTCCACATCTTCTTGAGGTTCTTCCTTTGTAGTCAAAATCTCTTGATCTACATGCAACTAAAGCTCCATCTCAAGGGAAAACATCATTGCCTTCTCTTAATCGAACTCCACATCTCTATGACCAATTGTCATCCTGAGAGATGGAAGGTATACACGATAGTTGTGAGATGTATTAGTGTACCCCAAAAATATGCCCAAATCTATTGTCAGCTCTAGCGTTTTCCTTGCTTCCTTGGAAACATGGAAATATACTAATGATCTAAATATCCTAAAGTGTGACACATCTGGTTTCTTCCGTGAAAAATATTTTCCTGGTGTACTCATCCCAAGAATTCGATGAGGACTCCTATTTTACACATAGGTCGTTGCGTTGCTTTCTTCGACCCATAGGTGTAGAGGTAAGCCTTGGTAATGCAACATCACCCATGCAACTCCTCCAATAGCTTTTTTCTTCCTCTCATCCACCCCATTCTCTTGTCGGTTGTGGGGTGTTGTCAACTCCCGTCAAATGCCTTCCTTTTCAAAAAAAAAAAAAAAAAAAAACTCATTCGACACATATTCTCCACAGTTATCACTCCTGAGAGCCTTCACTTTCCTGCCAGTTTATTTCTCAACAAGTGCTTTAAATTCAACAAACTTGGAGAATGTTTGGTCTTTCTTCTACATGAATACAATCTAGCACTTCATGAGAAATCATCTATAATTGTTACATAATAGCTGTGCTTGCCAGTGGAGGTTGTCGAGAAAGGTCCTCATACCTCAAAGTGGATCCTTTCAAGGATTACATGTGCCCTGCTATCCCGATCATTGAAGGTGTCTTTTGTGTACTTCCCTAAGGTACACCCTTTTCATGTATTATGTTGATCTAGTGCTTCGTTGGGGAGGCCTGTGCTGATCTGTTGCATGATCTTCAAAGCTCCATTATGAAAATGGCCAATTTTTCTATGCCATAATTTATCGACATCTCGACTCTCCACCTTCTTCACCTTTGTACTCAAAGCATCACAATATTCCACATTCAACTTGTAGAGGTTCTTCACTCGTACCTTGATTTTCTTCACTTGTCCCGTGGTGATGTGTCTCAGGAATGCCTTTCCTTTTTTGAATATCACATCGTAGCCATGGTCTTCGAACACCGCAATGGAAACAAAATTTTTCTTTAGACCCAGAACAAACATCACATCCTTGATTTTGAGAGGGGAGACAAAATTCCTCTAAAAAATAATTGTACCAATACTAGTGGCATTATACCTCTCATCATCTCCCATCTCTATCTGCATATGGAGACATTTCTCCACCAAGTCGCTAAAACATTATTGGTTTCCCGTCATATTGAATGAGGAATCACTATCTAGATACTACACGCTACCCATCATTGTGCTTGCCATGCATGAAATGAGGGTAAAATCAAGCTCGAATTGTGAAGCTAGAGCTTCACTTGCCGCTCTTCCTGAGGGATTCTTACACACCTTATTGTGTGGATACTTTGTGGAATAGTGTCCTAGTTCATGACAGTGAAAGCACTTGATTTTGGAAAAGTATTTCTTCTTTCCCCCATGATTGGAATCTCCTTTGGATTGGGATTTCTTCCCTTTCCCTTTATTTTCCTTTCCAGCTAAGGCACAATTTTCTTCTTCCTCACACTTAGATGAGGTCCCGTTTCTGGTGTTCCTCCTGAACTCTTCCTGTACCAAATCAAACCAAATTTTTTCCCAATTTTGTATCTTCTACCTCCCATTTATTGAATCCTGGTAGTTGTGGTAGCTCTTGGGAAGGCCTAGAAGTGTTAGGCTTACCATATTGTCTTCTACAACAATAATACCAACACTCCCAAGTTCATCATGACATTCTGTGAACCTGCTCAAGTATTGTGGTATTGTTTCTCCCTTCTGCATCTTGATATTCCAAAGTTTGTCCTTGAGTGCCAACTTCCTGTGCTCACTACTATTCTAGAAGAAATCGGTCAATGCTTGCCACATTTCATACAAAGTCTCTTTCCTATGGAGACCAAAGACAACATGGTCTTGTACTCCCTACATTATGATCGTCATTGTTGGGAAAAATACTGAGAGGGGGGGGTGAATCAGTATTTAGGGCAAACTGAAACTTTTTACTTTTTCATGCTCTAAAACCCATACGCTACTTTGCTGAAGCCAACTAGCGTATACACGTGGATATCCTTCATAAAACTCGCGTATACACAGAGATCTAATTATGCCATTAGTTCTTCACTTATATCATTCCATCATTCATTCATTAGATGTTCTATAAACGGTAAACATGTGCAGTAAGAACAGAATAAACCATCACACAAAGCATCACACATGAACACCAGGATTTTTAGGTGGAAACCCAAGTCGGGAGAAAACCACCGCTGCAGTTGCTCAGCCTTTAATATTTTATTATAGAGAAAACATCTTACAACATATGTGCTGGCGCAGACTTGACCAGCACGCAGGCACCCACCTGCGCTCGTTTACCAGCCTCTCCTGGAAGGGAGCTACGACCCCCTGACTCGTTTACCAGCCTTTCCTGGAAGGGAGCTACGACCCCCGCTCTCGTTTACCAGCCTCACCTGGAAGGGAGCTACGACCCCCTGACTGAAGGCCACAACCCTCAGAACCAATATGGACCACGTTTCATCAATTTTCACACTGGATCCAACAACTTCAATAGAACACAACTTGCAGGCCACGTTTCATCATATTTTCAAAGCTGGACCCTTTCCATACTGCAAAGCACGAGTCAACCATGAAAGCAGAGATACATATAACTCATGACGAGATAATGGTCACCTAGCGAGAACGAATCCGAGAGAAAAATGACCACAGACTTCAGCAAACCCTAGTTTTCATACGCGCTTTCCTTTCACGGATGTCGCGTATATACGGGCTTCCGTTCACATACACCAGCGTATACCTCTGTACATATTTCATTGCGCATACGTGCTTTCTCTTCAGCGAAGCCGCGTATATACGCGCTTCCTCTGCGGCGAACTAGCGTATAGATCTTCAATTATTATAGAGCAGCATACTTCTTCAGATCAGATATTCAGTTCAGATTTACCCTTTTACTTCAGACAGATGTTCGCCTCATCACAGACCTAATCACTCCATAAACAGATCTAGTAGATACAAATACATTTCAGATCTAGATCCCCTTCTTCATCATTTTCTTCATTGGTGCATCATAGATTCAGATCTATCATCAAGCCTTTACCCTTTCCATACAGATATACTTCACAGAGAAGTATTCATTCAAGCTCAGACATCTTGCTCCCACACTCATGATTTGCACAATGAATTTCTTCTCCTTATATAGGTTTATCCTTTTTCAATACCACGGGCCCCTTTTTCAATACCATGAGCCAAAACAACATTACTTCCGATGGTATTCCTGGACGGGGTCACATAGACGAATCATTACTCAATACAATGGGTCAATACCATGGTGGTTACCCCTGGTTTTGCACTTTATGAGCGCTTTTTTCCATACGCGACTTGGAACGTTGTTTCCCGCGTGCATACGCGACTTCTACTAGGAAAATCCGCATATGCCTTGAGACATACTCTTTTTATCATAGATCTAGCACAAACTAAATTTCTTTCTTCATTCCCTTCTGTACTCACTGTAGATACATCAGATTTACTTCATCAAGAACATATTCTATCAAGCACAACTTCATCAAGTAAGTTGCCATATTCTTCATCAAGTGGGTTGCCATTCAATGACAACACTCAGCATCATATTGTCAACAAACATCATATCACATCAGATTTACATCATTTACCAAGTCCATCAAGTCAAGAATAACTTCATCAGGTGTATTGCCATCAAGGACAACACATGCCAACAATCTCATGTCTTCATATTCATTCAGTGGGTTGCCATCAAGGACAACACTCTGCATCATATTGCCAACAATCTCCCCCTTTGGACTTGATGGCAACCACGATGGTGTTTGGTTACCACAACAGATAGGTACATTAAGAATACAACGACACCATGTCACTCTCTCCATTTTTGACACCATTCTTTCTCTTCATTCAAACACCATGTCACTCTCCCCCTTTGACATCAAGGGCAAAGGGCGGATCAAAAATCAACATACTCTCCCCCTTTTCTCCTCATGTGGAAGAAGCGTTTTGCAGATCTGATATATACTGAAGTGACCAAGCTCCCCCTGAGTTCATGCTGAATCTTCAAACAAATTTTCCAATGAAGTACATGACTCTATGAACTTCCTATTACCAACGACTCATACTTACATCAAATATACAACCAAGTGGACTTACATATGAGACTCAATGACCCAATCAAGTGGGTTTACAAAATTTGACTTAGCTACCCAACCAAGTGGGTTTACAAATTTGACAAGTCCTTACATGACTGAATATTACAAATTTTACATCATGGGTCTCAACATGACCTTTTCATCAAAAATACAAATATGAATTTTCATAACCAATACCAAAAAGACCTCAAGAGAGATCATATATCAGAACCACCATAATGCCAAAAATGAATTATACTCAGCAAGACTAATGCTCCCCCCTGAATCTGTGCATCAAAGCATCCTTTCCATATGACTAAGGCTCCCCCTTAGTTAGTGCATCCTGAACACTTTCACCAACAAATCATCAAGGCATCTTTATCAAAACATTAGAAATAGAATTATGAGAACTGGAACACCACCAGAGACCAAACAGTATCAGGGATACCAAACAGCACTACAACTGTACTGAAGAGAGCTGACTCCAAACAGAAAATTGTCAGCAATCAGTCATACGCGGTTTTCTGTGCATGAACTCGCGTATATACGCGACTGTGTTTCAGGAAATCCGCGTATCCAATGCCATCTTATAAATTTTAACCAGATCTGATCCTCTGTGAGAAAAAGCCAGTGTTCAGCTTCTTTCTGAGATATTTGAATGCTTCCCTGGACTACAGAACAGTGTAGTTGTGTCTTCAAGCGTCATCCACCGGTTGTAGCATAAGCCCATTAGTAACCAAGCCTTCATATTCTTTGCAGCATCAATACAATCTTTCCAAGAGAGATTATCATACCAGAACACTATTTTCAACTCTGTGTCAATCATCCATGTGGTCCAATATCACCATGATCTTCAAGATTTAACATGAAGTAACATATGTAGGCAAAATATCTCAACCATAGTAACAAACTCTGCATGATCCATTCTTATTTCTGAATCAAACGACATCCAATTCATCCATGTGTGAGTACAAAAGATATTTATCAGCAACCAGGGCTCAAAATCTCATCATAATAAACCATGTACCAAGTCATCATCATTTGAGCATGAGTATCACAAAAACCAAAGAATAAGTAGTCATATTGCCAACAATGCAATCATTAGTATTCAACCTGCTGCTCCCCCTGAACCAGTGCTCCATCTTGACTTGTGCAACCTGAATACGTTCATCAGCAAGTCATCAGCAACAATCTTTGCATGGGCTGCCCTTATCTCCGAATTATAGGACTTTCATCTCATGAATACTCTTCATCAACAAGCAAACAGGACTCATCCACAATCTTCAACACAAGAAACCATGAATCATATCATCATTATTTAGAATTGAGAAACTAAGCTGATACAGAGTCAATAATACAGTTATTAACAATCAGACTGATGCTCCCCCTGAACCTCTGCTCCAGATCTTCAGCTAGCATATAAATTCTCTTATCATCAATGCATACGCGACTGTGTCTGATGAAACTCGCGTGTATACGCGACTTTTGTTCAACTAACCCGCGTATGGAAAGTGAAGCATAGAAAATTTCCACAATCCTTCTTCTCACCCTGAACTTGTACTTCCTGTACCTGTCTTCTTCATATTAGATGCTTTGTCAGAAATACATATAACCAGAATAATCAAATCAACCATGAGAGACATCATACATTTCTCCCTCCTGTGATGATACATTACTAAATCACATAATGTATCCCACATCATTCCTGCAGTCAATCAGAGAAGTAAGCTTCAGGAGCGGATGACTACAGTAGGGTCAGAATTCCCTACGTTTCTGATCGGTCTTCCATATTTTTTAGATTTGTTTGAACTTTTTATTTGTGTGCTGGAAGTTATCCAATTTCTCATATCTGTTTATCCTGCATTCCTTTTCTACATGTCCATACTTGTTACAAGAATAACATCTCATGTGTCCAGAGAAATAAGCATAAGAATCATAATGAGTATTTCTAATCTTCCTCCTTTTACAATCAGCTGCTTTATGTCCATACTTGTTACACGAAAAACAATATCCCTTGAAGAAACTAGAGTACCTTTCTATGTAGGAACTGTTTGATTGAGGCTGAAATGATCTGCTCCTGCAATTTGCTGCAACATGCCCATAATTATGACATTTAAAGCATTCAACTTTATTGACTGATTTCCTTTGAGATTTCATCATTGTTGGTTGACCTTTTGTTTCTTTCAACACTTCGGGTTTTGCATTGACATCCTCTGAATTTTTAGCACTTCCTTGTGAGCTAGATTCTCCTTTAACAGTTTCATGGAAACCAAGACCAAGTTTGATAGCAGGAGACCTTTGATTACTCAGAATATTGTCCAAAATATTAGTACTATCTTGAAACCTCAAAAGTTTAACCTTCTCTTCTAATTTACCTTTGAGAATGTTTACCTCAACCTCCAAGGCTTGACATTGCTTTGTCATGCTTTCTTCTTTTCTTCTTCCATCTTCAACTTGATCCTTCAGATTTAGAATCTCTTCTTTCAACCAATCTTCATTTCCTTCACATGTTTGTTGCGGCTCTTCATTCTTCTTATTTGATTTTTCCAGATCTTCTTTGAGAGAGATGATTTCTGCTTCAAGGCCTTCCTTTTCAAATGACAGAGGTTCTTCATTCTTCTTATTTGATGCTTCAAGATATGTTTGTAGAAAGATGATTGCAGCTTCAAGTCCTTCATTCTTCTTGCTTGATTTTTCGAGATCTTCATTTAGATCGTTGATTTCTGCTTCTAGTTCTTTAATTCGATTGGATGCATAAGTATGAAACCTTTGATACTTGTCCACCTGTCCATTCAGCATTTCTATTTGATATTTCATTTGAGAGATAATCTCTTTGTAGATAGAATCTTTCTTATCAATTTCCTTTTGTTGTTCTTCAACTTTGATCTTGATAGCTTGTTCTAGATCCACAACTTTACTTTCACTTTCTACACCATTGCTTGCACAAAGAAGATTACAAGGGCCCAAATCACTATCAGATTCATCTTCTTCAATTTTATGAGATATCTCCTTGCTTCGAGTAGCCTTCTTCTTTTTCCTCTTTGCCATGAGCACTTGTAGAGCTTCGTCAGAATCTGTTTCATCTTCTTCAATTTTTGCTATACATGATTTATGAGGTATCTCCTTTCCTCGAGTAACCTTCTTCTTTTGCTTCTTTGCCATGAGCACTTGTAGAGCTTGGTCAGAATCTTCTTCATCTTCACTGGACACTTCATCATCATCTTCATTTTCATAATAACTCTTCCTCTTTTCAAATTGTTTTCCTTTACCATGTTTTTCTTTATAAGGACATTTAGCAACATAGTGACCAACTTTTCCACACTCAAAACATTTGAAGGGAAGCTTACCTTTGAATCTTCCAGTTCCTAGTTGGAGTTTTCTCACGAAATTCGCTTCTTCTTCATCGGATATATAGCTGGATTCTTTGACAACTTCCTTTTCTTTTCCTCTTGCAGATACCTTAAAAGCAACTTCTTTGATTTGAGAAGGACCTCCTTGTCTCATTTCAAAAGCAGTCAGAATACCATGTAATTGAACAATAGTAAGAGTTTGCAGATCTTGCCTTTCTTCAATAGCCGAAACTTTAGAGTCAAATTTCGAAGTCAAGGATCTTAAGACCTTTTCCACCAGAGTAGTATCAGTTATGGTTTCACCCAAATTTCTCATTCGATTTACAATATCATCCAGACGAAGAAAGAAACTGGCAACACTCTCATTACTATGCATCTTCAAATTTTCATATTCAATTCTAAGAGTTTGGAGTTTTGCACTTTTTACCTTTGTGTCTCCTTCATAGCTTAGAATGATTTTGTCCCATATTTCTTTTGCTGAATGTAGCTGCATCACTTTAGCAAATTCCGATTCAGACATGCTTCCTAGCAAGACATTTACTGCTTTGGCATTGGTTTCATACTTCTTCCTTTCTGCTGCATCAGTAGGAATGCTTGCCGGGTATTGATAACCTTCTTCCACGATTTCCCATACATCCGCACCAAGACTTTGCAGATATGATTTTTTACGTACCTTCCAGAATATCAGATTGCTTCCATTGAATAGAGGTGGCTTTATAGACATTACTCCTTCTTGACTTCCCATTGCGACGGATCTCCTTTAAGCGATCAAGCTTCTGCACAAGGACCTTGCTCCGATACCAATTGTTGGGAAAAATACTGAGAGGGGGGGGGGGGGTGAATCAGTATTTACTGCATATTCAAACTTTTTACTTTTTCATTCCTTTAAAACACATACGCTACTTTGCTGAAGCCAACTAGCGTATACACGCGGATATCCTTCATAAAACTCGCGTATACACAAAGATCTAATTATGCCATTAGTTCTTCACTTATATCATTCCATCATTCATTCATTAGATGTTCTATAAACAATAAACATGTGCAGTAAGAACAGAATAAACCATCACACAAAGCATCACACATGAACACCAGGATTTTTAGCTGGAAACCCAAGTCGGGAGAAAACCACCGCTGCAGTTGCTCAGCCTTCAATATTTTATTATAGAGAAAACATCTTACAACATATGTACTGGCGCAGACTCATACCAGTACGCAGGCACCCACCTGCGCTCGTTTACCAGCCTCTCCTGGAAGGGAGCTCCAACCCCCTGACTCGTTTACCAGCCTCTCCTGGAAGGGAGCTACGACCCCCTGCTCTCGTTTACCAGCCTCACCTGGAAGGGAGCTATGACCCCCTGATCTCGTTTACCAGCCTCACCTGGAAGGGAGCTACCACCCCCTGACTGAAGGCTACAACCCTCAGCACCTCTATGGACCACGTTTCATCAATTTTCACACTGGATCCAAAGCTTCCTTTAGGACACCACTTGCAGACCACATTTCATCATATTTTCAAACTGGACCCTTTCCATACTTTTAAGCACATTCAACCATGAAACAGATACATATAACTCACTGACAGATATCAGTAAACCAGCAGAACAGATCAGACATTTCTTACCACAGACTTCAGCAAACCCTAGTTTGCATACGCGCTTTCCTTTCACTGATGTTGCGTATATACGCGCTTCCGTTCACATAAACCAGCGTATACCTCTGTACATATTTCATTGCGCATACGCGCTTTCTCTTCAGCGAAGCCACGTATATACGCGCTTCCTCTGCGGCGAACTAGCATATAGATCTTCAATTATTATAGAGCAGCATACCTCTTCAGATCAGATATTCAGTTCAGATTTACCCTTTTACTTCAGACAGATGTTCGCCTCATCTCAGATCTAAGCCTTCCATAAACAGATCTAGCAGATACAAATACATTCCAGATCTAGATTCCCTTCTTCATCATTTCATTATTGAGGCATCATAGATTCAGATCTATCATCAAACCTTTACCCTTTCCATACAGATATACTTCACAGAGAAGTATTCATTCAAGCTCAGACATCTTGCACCCACACTCATGATTTGCACAATGACTTTCTTCTCCTTATATAGGTTTACCCTTTCTCAATACCATGAGCCCCTTTTTCAATACCATGAGCCAAAACAATACCATGACCCAAAAACTACATTACTTCCAATGGTATTCCTGGACGGGGTCATTTAGATGAATCATTACCCAATACAATGGGTCAATACCATGGTGGTTACCCCTGGTTTTTCACTTTATGAGCGCTTTTCCCATACGCGACTTGGAACGTTGTTTCCCGCGTGCATACGCGACTTCTCCTAGGAAAATCCGCGTATGCCTTGAGACATACTCTTTTTATCATAGATCTAGCACAAACTGAATTTCTTTCTTCATTCCCTTCTGTACTCACTGTAGATACATCAGATTTACTTCATCAAGAACATATTCTATTAAGCACAACTTCATCAAGTAGGTTGCCATTATCTTCATCAAGAGGGTTGCCTTTCAAGGACAACATTCATCATCATATTGCTAACAAACATCATTTACCAAGTCCATCACGTCAAGAATAACTTCATCAGGTGGATTGCCATCAAGGACAACACATGTCAACAGTCGCATGTCTTCATCTTCATTCAATGGGTTGCCATCAAGGACAACACTCTGCATCATATTGCCAACAGTCCTCACCTTGGCTACACTCTTCTTCCAATCTGCTAGATTCTGAGCATCATCTGTTTCCGGTCTCGGGATATCTTTATCAATGAATTCCTTCAACCAATTATCTTCCAGGAATTCCTTCATGAATTCCTTCAAAGCAATATAATTCGAGCTACCCTCAAGGGTATACTCAAGCCTTAGTTCATAGAAGGCCATCGTGCTAGATTTAAAGAATTGATCTTGTAAATTTGATCCTCTTGCAAAGACAACTTCAAATTATCTTCTCTATTATGAATCATGCTTTAATACCATGTATAATTTTAATGTAGATTCAAAATTTCTCATGTAATGTATTAAAACATAAGACTCAAATCTACTCTACTCATCTGCGAAATCAAATTCTCGATCGAGAACACATATAAAAAAATGCATCATGATTCAACACACATATACATAGATTTATCTAGGGAAAAGAAACTGCTCAAAACCTCTTCCTCTCTACATTGCATTAATCAAATAATATAGATGAATACAATATGCTTCCTGAAGCTTGAGCACAACATGCACAAGTATCTTCTATCCTTTGCCTGACTGACTGACTTTGGACAACATTTAGCCAATTTCAAGCCTTCCCAAGCTCCTATTTCCTTGCACTATTTGATGAGGAATTAAACCCTATTAAACAGGGAAATTTCTCATTAAGAATTGCACAATTCCTTTAGGCCCTTTTTTAACTGCATGCACCACCTATACAACTTGGAAAATTCTACAACTAATAGTACACTACCCTTGAACTCCATTCTCAACTGGGTAACTCGAATTTCATGCATGCATGAGTTAATTTAGGTTGATTGATTAGTTAATTGGTTAAACACTAAAGTTAAACCCCGCTATTAGACCTCCCACTAATTCCTCCAATAGTTGGAACTAGTTTAATTAACCTTAAATTAATTTAATTGAATTAAATTGTAACAACTGAAATTAGCTATATCTATGCTCTTAAAATTTAGGAATCATTATACATAACTCAAGTGTTGAAAGTCAACAAGAAATTGTAGTACACACACTAGTGTGGGACCACAGGTCCTAGCGATACATTAGTGTGAAAGCCAATTTAATTTAATAAATTGGTGCAATGTCTAATTTAATTTTCCCTTAATTAAATTGGACAATAAAATGTAATATTATCTCATAATCACTTGTAATAGTTAACTGAGTGTGATAAACTCAGTTAGCTCATGAAATTCGAGTTGAGGGTGGTTGGTGAGGCATGCAGAGTAACTCTATTATTTATGGATTTCAAATTGCAGTTGGTGCATTAGTTTATTGCATGAGTAATCAGTTAACTCGATTAGGTGAGTTAAATTTAGTTGAACTAGTTGTAACTGTTTTTTGCACTAGTGAGAGATCAAGTGAATTAAACCATATTTAATTCACAATCAATGATCTACCATGAAACTTACGATTTACTTTTAATAGTTGCATGCATGTCAGCTCTAGTGGAGATCCAGTTGAGACAAAGCTTAAAGGGATGTTAACTATCATTTGTATCAATAGTAAGTTGACTACATGCAATCAGACATCCATTGGATTTCCCATGATCCTTAGCAATTTTGGAAGGCTGAAATTCCTAAAGAATAGGGATCACATTCCACATGAATTGCGCAAGCAAGGCAGGCTGATTAGAGGCTGAGAATTGGCTAAGTGTTGTTCGATTTTGTTTGGGTCAATGTGAGACAATTGTGAGAGTGCCGGAGACTCTTGTGATAAGAGTGCATTGTAATTGTTTCATGATTCCATGGTGAATATACAATAGAAGATAGAGGGGTTTTGAGCAGCAAGCTTTCCCCGGGAAATTATCTGTGTTGTGGTTTTATTTTTTTCTTTCTACACTTGTTGTGATTGGCGATTGTCTTTATTTTCTGCAATTGATTTGTAGAATGATTCAGTATCTAGATTTAGTACATTGCTTAATTGGATTGAATCCATTGATATACATATGTTTTATAATTTCTACATGGTATCAGAGCACAGGAAATCACTGTAGTGGAGGATAATCTGAGTTTGTGACAGATTAGAATTCGAATTTGCAAAAGTATTCTTGGTGCGATAGGCGAATCAGGATCGAGATGGCTTTCAATGGCTTAATATTGGAGTATTCACTCGAGGGAAGTTCAAATTATATTGTGTGGAAAGGCAGGATGGAGACAGTACTGGAGGAAAATGGGTTGAAAGAATTCATTGATAATGACATTCCCAAACCCGATGCAGTAGATGTTGCAAATCTTGATGCTTGGCAAAAGAAGGTTGCAAAGGAGAGGAGGATCTTACTGGAGGGAGTACGAGACCACATTATCTCAAGTCTCCATACAAAAGAGACACCATATTCAATGAGGAAAGATTTTAAAAATATTTTTCAGATCAACAGTGATCATAGAAAATTGGCACTAAAGGACAAGCTCAGGTAAATCAAAATGGAGAAAGGTGATACCATTCCGAAATATTTAACAAAGTTTGTTCAATGTTGGGATGAGCTTGGGAGCATTGGAATTACTGTCGCAGATGATGACTTGGTCAACCTAGCTCATATAGGACTTCCCAAGGGTTGGCATAGTTATGAGGACTCTGTCAATGGGAGGGAGAAGCTGCCAGATTGGTAATGACTTTGGACGGATTTGGTGCAAGAATAATTTAGGCGGAATACCAAGGATGGATCTTAATATAAAACAGATGATGAAGAAAATTGCACTTTGGTTTCGAAGGTGAAGAAGGGGAAAGGAAAGAAATTGTATTCCAAATCTAAGTCCAGGAAAGACGGAAAGAAGCGTGACATGTCCAGAGTGAAGTGTTTTCACTGTCACGAGCATGGACATTATGATACTAATTGTACACAAAAGAAAAATAACAAGAAGGCTTCAGGATCTGCAGCTGGTGAGGCTTTAGCCTCGCAATTTGAGCTTAACTTCTCGCTCATTGCATGCATGGTGTCAAGTGCAATGGGACCGGTGTGGTACTTGGATAGTGGTGCATATTTCCACATGATGGGAGACAAAGAAATTTTTAGTAGCTTGGAGGATAAGGACCTCCAGATGCATATCGAAATGGGTTATGATGGGTGGTACAATGCTACCGGGATTGGTACAGTTACCTTTCAAAGATAGTCAGGTAAACCCTTCTTATTAAAAGATATAATGCATGTACGAGGATTGAAGAAAAGTTTAGTTCCAGTTGCAATGTTGGAGGAGAGAGGCTATGATGTGGTTTTCAGTGAAGGGAAAGCTTTCCTTCGACACAAAGTTGTAGGACAAGCCAAGAAGATTGGGATTTGTGTGAATAATCTCTTGAAACTTGATGTAGATGGTTGTGCAGCATTAATGGGTAAGGCAAAAAAAGTGGTGAGACGAGATAAGGGTGAGTTATTGCACAGGAGATTGGGCCATCTACACCACGGAGCCTTGAAGGTCATGCAACAGATTTATACGGGTCTTCCCAAGGGTATTGTTGCACAGTTAGACACATGCAAGGGATGTACTATGGGGAAGCATGCAAAGGCCACTTTTCACGAGAAGGAGAACTGAGCTTCGAAAATCCTTGAGAGAGTTCACTCAGACGTGTTTGGACCATTCTCTACTGCTTCGACAACAAAGCATAGGTACTATGTGATCTCTGTTGATGATTTTTCTAGAAAGTGTTGGATCTACTTCATGCAGAAGAAATATCAGACGTTCCCAAAATTTCTTGAGTTCAAAGCACTGGTGGAGAAAGACATGAGGAATCATGTGAAGGCTCTTAGGAGAGACAATGGTGGTGAGTACATCTCCAATGAATTCAAGAAATTATGTAGCAAAGAATGATTTCAGAGAGAGTTGATTGCACCTCATAACCCACAACAGAATAGGGTCGTAGAAAGAAAGAATAGAATAATTATGGGTGCATCACGAGAGATGTTGCATGATCAGGGCCTACCATTGCATCTGTGGGCGAAGGCATGCAACACAGCGGTATTTGTACAAAATTGTAGTCTTCATCAGATACTTGGCATGAGTACACCACAGGAGGCTTTTTCTGGTAAGAAACTGGATGTTTCATATTTTAAAATTTTTGGCTCATCTGTTTATGTGCATGTGACCAAAGACGCCAGGAAGAAGCTCGAACCAATAGTTTAGATTGGGATATTTATGGGGTACACTAATACTCCCCGCAACCATCAGGTGTATTTTCTAAACAATAGGATGACTGTTGTGAGATGGGATATAAAATTTTATGAGGAGAACGCAATGCGATTGTCCCTTGAGAGGGAGATGGATTTTCATGCAAATGAGGAAATATTGTTTCCAAAATAATGAACCTCTATATGTGGAGCAGCCACATGCGGAGGATCATGGAGTGGCAGAAAACACTCATGTAGAGCCATCCACCAGGCTTGGTAGAAGGTGCACCACGGAAGTTTATAGATTGAAACTTGATGCGGCAGAGCATGTAGGAGCACTTACTTCACTATGCAGATAGAGACAGTCTCCAGACATGTTTACTATATACATGGCTGTTATGAGCAAGTGTATTGTGACATAACCATCCTCCTTTGAGGAAGAAGTGTAGCAACCAATCTGGGTTGATGATATGGTTGAGGATTATGACTCCATAATCAAGAAAAGTGCATGGGAAGTTGTCCTAAGACCGGTTGGAAAATCAGTGGTTGGATCTAGATGGATCTATAAGGTGAAGTAGGAAACGGATGGGAGTGTGTAGAAGTACAAGGCCAGATTTGTGGCCCGGGGATTATCACAAGTTAAGGGGATTCACTATGAGGATAATTTCGCACCGGTTCCGAGATAATATTCCATTAGATCTATCCTTGCACTCTCAGTGCATATGGGGTGGCACGTTCATCATATGGATGTGAAAACGGTGTTTCTCAATGGAGTTATTGAGGAAGAAGTGTACATAGAGCAACCATAAGTTTTTGAGATCTTTGATAGTGAGTCGCATGTGTGCCAACTCAAGAGAGCATTGTACTAGTTGAGGCAAGCACCTCGTGCTTGGTACACTCAGATTGACCGCTATTTCACTGGGTTGGGCTTCACCAAAAGTGAAACGAATGCGAATTTGTACCAAATTGTGGTTGATTGGTGAAGCGAATGTGAATTTGTACCAGATTGTGGTTGATGGTAAGCTCTTGATTATCATACTTAATGTTGATGATCTAATTTTGACAGGTGATGATCAGCTAATAAATTCTTGCAAGGAAGATCTTGCAAGGGAGTTCGAAATGAAGGACATGGGACTCTTTTATTATTTCCTTGCTTTGGAAATATGGCAACAGGATGGTGAACTATTTGTTTCTTAAGGCAAGTATGCTAAAGAGATTATGGGTAAGCTTCACATGGAGAGTTGTAAACCCATGGATACTCCTCTTCCAGGAAATTGGAGGAAAGAGGATGCTACTTCAAGAGAATTAGTGAATGCTATAGTCTATAGGCAGCTAGTGGGTTCACTGATTTACTTGGTGAATACCAAACGAGACATTTACTATGCAGTTAACCAGCTGAGTCAAGCTATGATTAAGCCAACCAAGCTCTTTTGGAAGGTGGGGAAGCATGTCTTGAGATATCTCAAGGGAACTACAGAGAATGGATTATGGTACAGACATACAAAGGGAGTGAAGCTTCAAGGCTTCACAAATGCAAATTTGGCAGGCAGTCCATCACGTAGAAAGAGCACATCAGGAGGGATCTTCAACATAGGATTGACAATAGTTTCTTAGTACAACAGGAAGCAGTGATCTGTGGCACTCAGTTCAGCTGAGGCAGAGTATATGGTAGCAATTCAGGTTGCATGTGAGGCCATCTGAATGAGAAAGATCCTGGTTGGTTTGTTTGGTTCTCAGATGGATCTGACGTTGATACGTTGTGATAACCAGAGTTTTATTAAAATCTCGGTTAATCTGGTATTCCATGATAGGTCCAAGCACATAGACATTTGGTATCACCATCTCAGAGATTGTGTTCAGAGGCGCATTATGTTACTTTAACACATTCCCACGGAAGATCAGGATGCATATATTCTGACGAAGGCGCTTGCTAGGAGAAAATTCGAATACAATAGAGGCAGGATCGGGGTGGCAGATAATCCATTTCTTGTTGATATGGATTGTTGAAAGTCAACAAGAAATTGCAGCACATACACTAGTGTGGGACCATAGGTCCTAGCGATACATTAGTGTGAAAGCCAATTTAATTTAATAAATTGGTGTTGTGTCTAATTTAATTTTCCCTTAATTAAATTGGACAATAAAATGTAATCTTATCTCATAATCACCTGTAATAGTTTACTGAGTGTGATAAACTCAGTTAGCTCATGAGTTTTGAGTTGAAGGTGGTTGGTGAGGCATGCAAAGTGATTATATTAGTTATGGAGTTTGAATTGCAGTTGGTGCATTAGTTTAATGCATGAGTAATCAGTTACCTCAGTTAGGCGAGTTAAAGTCAGTTGAACTAGTTGTAACTGTTTGTTGCACTAGTGAAAGATCAAGTGAATTAAACCATATTTAATTCACAATCAGTGATCTGCCATGCAACTGATGATTTACTATTAATAGTTGCATGCATTTCAGTTCCAGTAGAGACCCAGTTGAGACAAAGGTTAAAGGGATGTTAACTATCATTTGTATCATTAGTAGGTTACTCGTAGGCAACTAGACATCCATTGGATTGCCCATAATCCTTGCGCAATTTTGGAAGGCTGAAATTCCTAAAGAATAGGGATCACATTCCACATGAATTGTGTAAGAAAGGTAGGTTGATTGGAGGCTGAGAATTGGCTAAGTGTTGTTTGATTTTGTCCGGGTCAGTGTGAGATAGTTGTGAGAGTGCAAGAGACTCTTGTGAGAAGAGTGCATTGTAAATGTTTCATGATTCCATGGTGAATATACAATAGAAGATAGAGGGGTTTTGAGCAGCAAGCTTTCCTTGGGAAATTATCTGTGTTGCAGTTTGATTTTTTTCTTTCTGCACTTGTTGTGATTGGCGATCGTGTTTATTTTCTGCAATTGATTTGTAGAAGGATTCAATATCTAGCTTTAGTACATTGCTTGATCGGATTGATTCCATTGATATAAATATGTTTGTATAATTTCTACATCAAGTTCATGCCCCTAACTCAAATTAACTAAGCTAACTAAGTGATAACAAATATTTCAACTTAGTTAACTTATTCAAATTGTGTGTTGATGTGAAATTTCAATTTTATCCTAATTTAATCAAAAGAAAAATTAAATTAGGAATTTCTTGCTACATTTTCAACATACTATATGTTATATTATATTTTTATTTATTAATTTCGCTAAAATATAATAAAAATTATAAATTTAAATTATTATATTATATGATTTTAATGATTCATGAAATTTTCAAAAACCTAGATAATTTATATATTTATAAATATAATTAAAGGGGAAAAAATTAATAATAATATCTTATTAAAAACTAAGTGTTGTTTTCTAACGGCTAGAAAACATATGTCATTTGCGATGCTCAATATCTTTGAATGTCCTAGTATCCATTGTGGGAGTAGTAGTGGACCGTTGACATAGACAATTAAAGGCATACTACTTACAAAGAAGGCAAAGAAAGAAATTTTGCAATGGGAGGGATACTTTCTTCATCTTGAAAGGCAACTATGATGATGTAGTATATCTCACAATGTATATTTTGAAGGTTACCATCAATTTGTTTTAAATAATTCAAAGCGCTTGCCCGTGTTACAATTTGGAGCAAGCAATTTTGCATCGGGAGGGATACTTTCTTCACCTTGAAAGGAAACTATGATGATGCAGTATTTCTTGCAATGTATATTTGTAAGGTTACCATCAATTTGTTTTCGATAAGTCAAATCTCTTGCCCGTGTTACAATTTGGCTGAGCTTATTGCTAAGTCTACGAAAGCATACATACTCTACCCCTCTGGTTTTGAACCTGTGACCTCTTAGGAGGAAACACATGCTCTTAACCATTAGGCTCATATAAAATGATGACAAAACCCATATCAAATGATGAGAAAAAAAATGATACATATAAACATGTGTGTAAACATTGGTGTGCATTCCATAGAGAGCTGTTTATATTATGATCATTATTGAATTTGAATTTTACTATTTTGTTTTTATTTTTTAAATTCCGTTTTTGTATGGATTAGCTATCTCTTCTCGGTAATTCATATCATTTTCTGGAACAATTTATGTAGAATAATGAAATAATAAAATATAAAGGAGAATTAAATAACCGTGATAATTCATATTGTTTCTCCAAACAATTTATATAGAAGAATGAAATAATGAAATATAAAAGAGGATGAAATAACCAAATTTATCATAAGTAACAACAATGTGATTGAAGTTACACCATTTGAAAAAAAAAAAAAAAACGATGCAAATAATTTGATTAAAAAACTATGTTAAGAAGAATTTTCACTCTAAAATGGGAAAAACCATGTGATTGAACTTACATTATTTAAAAGAAAGGCCAAGGATAAAAATAATTTGATTAAAAAAAGTATGTTAAAAAGAATTTTCCCTTTTATAAAATGAGCAAGGAAAATGGGATGGACTTTAAGTATGAGGGGTTTCTGCAGTGCATTATATTAGATATCATTTTTGGGTTTCAACTGCATTAAATAAGTCATTCATATATGACCATTTCCATGAGAGGTAGTCGTTACTGACTAATTTGTCATGATTTTTGAATAGTCTACTTAGCACTCATTGCATCGGGTGATGCTCATAGGGGTGAAGAAGTGGGATTGAAAATAGTGAAATGAATCACATAGCGTCAATCATCACTTCCAGGGCTTGCACCCGATACCTAGGACTTCCCGGGAGGTCACTCATCCCAGAAATCCTCTAGCTCAAGCGCGCTTAACTGTGGAGTTTTCCCTACAATCAAGCCCACTTAGCTTGCTACCCAATGTGCAAAATCTTAGCAAGTAGTGCACCTCATGAGCCATTCAAGTAGAGCTCCCTTTACTCTTTGTATTTAAGTATGAGGGGTTTCCGCAATGCATTATATTATATATCATTTTTGGGATTCAACTGGGTTAAGTAAGTCATTCATATATGACCATTTCCATGAGAGGTAGTCGTAACTGATTAATTTCTCATGATTTTTGAATAGTCCACATAACACTCATTGCATCGGGTGATGCTCACAAGGGTGAAGAGGCGGATTAAAACTAGTGAAATGAATCACATAGCATTAATCATCACTTCCGAGGCTTGCACTTGGTAACCAGGACTTCCCGAGAGGTCACCCATCCCATAACTCCTCTGGCTCAAGCATACTTAATTGTGGAGTTTTCCCCACAATCAAGCCCACTTAGCTTGCTACCCCATTTGAAAAACCTTAGCAAGTATTGTGCCTCATGAACCATTCAAGTAGAGCTCCCTTTACACTTTATATTTAAGTATAAGGGGTTTCCACACTGCATTATATTAGATATCATTTCTGGGACTTTTTTTTTTAAATAAAATGAAAAGAAATATAAATTAATATAAAATATGTGTTAAAAATTGAAATATAATATTATTTTTTATTTAATTTATTAATAATACATTTATAAATATTAGATTTAATAAAATAAAATGTCTATTATATAATTATTACTTATATGCAATTTTTTTAAATTGACTATTAAAAACTTCAAAGTGTAAAATATAAAATATAATTAACTACAAATTAAATAAAAATAAAATTATAAAATTAATTATAAAGAAAATTAAAGATAAACTAATGATACCCATTTGTATTTATTTTACAATTTTTTTTAAACTTTAATTGAAAAATATAAATATTTAAAAACTATATTTAATTTTGATTGAAACTAATATCATTATTATTATCTCCTTTTTTTTAACAAATATATAGATATGAAATTTTTAGTCTCATTCCAACTAAATATCATTGTCAATGTTATTTTTTCTCGGATAACGTCAATATCATGACGACATCAATTTATTCTCAGTTGCCAATCTCTTTGTCAGTGGTTATTTGAGTATTTGTGGTTACACCTTATCTAGTTGTTCAGTTAAAACCCCCCCAGGGGGATGTTCCAACAATATTGTGTACAATTTGTTTGTAGGCTCTTGTTTCGCATGGTGCTGAGACGATGCTTATTAAACCGCAGGGGAGGTTCAACATAGGCTTCCTCTTCTAGATAACGTCATCTTTTTGGTTGGGAGTCACTGACCAATTTATTCAATGCTATAAATTTGGAGGTTCGATAAGATATTCAGACCCTGGAAGCGAAGGATTTTGGTGAGAAAATGTATCACTCTGATGCTGAAGTTTGCACAGAAAAAACTAAGTAGGTACTTGATCCAGGGAAATGGAGGAAGCGAATGTTATACTTCTTGCACTCGATATTTCAACATAGACAGATGCCTACTTTGATGCACATGGTGCTACGCGATAAACAAGTGGACAACTATAAAATATTTGTTGGCCAAGAGGAATTGAAAAGGATAATGAGGGACACCCGATATGACATGGATGACATGGCAGTGTGTTTGAATAAAATATAGCGCTAAATCAGTGACAAACTTAATACAAACTCCATTGCACCCCAGAATGGAAAAAAGGTTTTCAATCATTACCCTAATCAACATGGTCAGTGCAAATTCCTTTCCAGAACAACTTGTGATCGTTATACACGAATGACTCTTTAATTGAACTTATGTTCTTCGAAATTTTTATCATGTTGTCTTGCTTCTTTTGCACCTTTCTGTTATATCATTTTTTGTTTTCTTCCTTCACTCTCATGGAGATCAACTGCATAGTGGTTATACAAACCTGTCATAATATGTTTTTCTAATGTTAGTTAGTTCTTGATGCTACCTGTTCATTGTATCATAATTGTTTATCTTTTTTTGGCAAAATTGGTAGTCGTTTTTGGGGTTGCAATGTCAGCAAGCTTTAATAAGATGGACAAGGTCCACAAACAATTTCAAAGAATATTAGTTGTAATATGGTTCTATCTTGAATATTAATAGAAATTTATGATTATCATTATTAACATAATTATGACAAATATAGAGATATAGAAATTTTAGTCTCATTCCATCTAAATTAGTCGTTGTTAGTGTTAATTTTTCTGGATATAAAAAAAAAATAATGAAGAATTTTGATTAAAAAAAATACTTTAAAATACTATATTTTATATTTTTATAGCTATTTAAATAAAATATGTATATTCTAAAGATTTATTAAAACTGAAATCACTTTATCATTACGTGAATGAACTCACCATATTTAAAATTGGATTAAAATTAAAATAATTTTTTAGGAGTATATATTTTTGTATTAAAGTGAGGTGAGATGGAGGTAAAGGGAGATATTTTTTAGGGTTTCAAAAGGCCGAATAGAATTGCAAGCGAGGTTTTAATAGTAATCAACAGTTCTTTTGCATGACAAGGGGATTTCATGGCAGGTATCTCTAGTGTTAGTTAGTAGTGTTTATTGTTAATACAATTGATATAAGTACTTTATTTATTAATTATGATAATTACTTGTGAATATATATTATAGTTCTTTTATCTTCATCATGCAATCATACTTGATAAATTTAACTAATAATCAAAAAAAGAAAGTAGATATCACAATATGTGTGTTTGAGAGATATGTTTTTTTTTTTAAACATGTAGATTTATATTAAATAACTAGAAACAAGCCAACACCTTTACATTTAAAGATTGTTCTTCTTTAGTAACAATCCAAAACTGTTCAGAAAATTTCCTACAATTACTTTGTATTTTGTTTACTATAGTTCTATCAACATTTAACTTATAGAATCTCCAAAATATTCATTGTATACAATGAACCAACAAAAAATTTACAAAACATAGAATTTAACAATGATGCTACCCATTGCCTTCCTCCTCATCTTGAGGGGTTCCATATTGCATGACTTGGTCATCTTCCATCTGAAAAGGGGTTACGCTGCCACTTCATGTTCCATTTCCGCTTGCGGTTCAACCTAATCGTCGGGATGTGATTCATCAGGGATCCCAAATACATCTTTGAGAACACCCACAATGGCTTCTTCCACGGTCACTTCTATATTATCCATTTTGAAGCCGAGAGTATCCATCTTTGTAGCCATATTATCAACAAACAGCTGAAGATGTTCTACATCCTCATGAAGTTCTTCAAGTTGACAAGGAACTAGAGCGAAATGAGAGCGAGCCTCTAACACAATTTGATCCCCAACCTTGGGTACAAGAGCCAAATATATGTTTTTAACACTGCCGACTGCTCAGAGATATTTCCATTACCATCCTTACTTGAGGATGCCATATTGTAGACTTCTCAACCCTTCAAAGAATCAATATGGTTTGATCCCATGGATTGACCCGTCTCCACGAGTAATATTTCGCATTGATTACCGACGTCCCATCCCTGCTAAGTCTTAATTCGAAGTTCCATCCTTTTAGTCGTCATTCTACTTGCAAACATAAAACAAAATTAACTCTTTAGCTCGACTACAGTACTAGTCAACCTAATTTTGATGCAAAGTCTAAATGAAATTATAGATATTATCCACTTGTCCTTTATCGTGATGTCACCCTCCCTACACTCCCATCTGGATATCTGATCAAAGAAATCCTTCTGCCAAGGTTGCCACTCATCAAGAGACTTCCATGTCTTGGGATTAATAACAATCATTAGTGGCCTATCAAACCTTAATTCCTTTTTATTCATTAACGAGAGAATCTTTATCTAGTGTATTTTAGATATCATGGAATATGAGATATGGATGGATCTCCTTGATCCTTGATTATCACCTCTTCAATATTTTCACTCGTGTTAGCTTTTTCATCAGCAGGTTGATTGTTTTCCCTCTTGGCATGGAAGAAATCAATTTTGTCAAATTTCTTCATGAGTAGCCATATTTGATGGAATATTGGTGACATATCTTCTTCCAAGTGTTCTTTGACTTTGTGGAATTTTGAAAAATTATCAATGATTCACTAAAAACACTTAATTGATGAAGTCCCTTCAATAATATTGTCTTCAGTGTTTTCCATAGGGAGAAGACTTCTACTCAGTTATATGATGTTATACCTACCTCCAAGAAAATTTCATCTTTATTTCTTTATCAGGGAGATAAAGAACCCCTCCCACTCTTGCCTCCCCCAGGTTGCCTTTGGAAGATCCATCCAAGAAAAGCTAATAATTTCCTAAAGAATGACACGGCCATTCTAGGACTTGATCTCCTGCAGTTCTAATTATAAAGGAAGGATTAAAATTACCAAACTTGAAGCTGCCAACATGATCAGAAGGCTTGCTTAATTTGAGCCATTATTTTTCATCATTCAAGATATCTTCCATATCAGACAGATCATACCCCCTAGAAGTTATGACTTCAAAAAGAATTTGTGATGCTCTCGTGGCAATTCAAGTTAAATTTAGCTTATTGTTATTAAAAATGGTGTGATTTCGAGAGAGTTAGATCGACCAACAAAAATATTTAGGGATGGAAACCCAATATCAAATTATTGTCGAGTCAGAATTGCTATGCAGCAAGTATAGAGATCTCCAAATTTCAGACATTCCAGACCAATCTGAAGGAATGCTTTATATTTTTCCAATTGGATGCAAGGAAATTTTCCACACTTCTATTGAAAAGGAACACTGAAAAAATACATGTCTGATATCTTCTTCATCCACTCTTCAAAGAACACATCGTGAAAGTCGTTGTATCTTCTTTTTTTAATTTTTTGTGGTCAGAATCTTCCCTTGTACTAGCTCCCAAAAAAATGTGTTTACCTTAGGAAGGCCATCTATGTTCCAAATTTTTCCCCTTTTCCAAGAGGATTGAGGGTGCGAGAGTTGTCTATTCATATATTCATATCCTTATTTAACTATGTAGTGTATATGCTTACCTCCTGACCATATTCAATGATCTAAGCGATGAGAAGCCACTGGCATGAATCCTCTTAGAAATCTAAGTAAAGTAAGCCACAATTGGGAAATATGTGGCGGGCAGTTGGGGAATTTCCATTCCCTTCAACCTTCATCATCCGAAGATGAAATATCAACCAAACTGTGAAGTCCCTGCTCTTCCATCCATTTTTCTAGATCTCAAACAAAATGAATTACAAAGGACCCATAATGATAACATTCTCTTGCACCTAGATGTATGGCATAAGAATAATAAAAAGCTGAAGGAAAAGAACAAATATCTTAAAAGGAAGGTCATAAGTTTAAAATGAAAAATTTTCATGGAGAAGTCCAAAATGGCAATAGCTAAGAGGAGAGTAAAGAAGACAAACTCAAGGATGTTCTAGCTCAAGTTTCTGAAGAAATGCAGTGACAAAGAAAGGCTATTAATTTTGAATTTTTTCATGAGGACATGCAATGACCTCCGTGTGGGGAATGTTGAGCCTCATAATTGTTTCTTTTTTACAATCCTTTTTCACCTTTTGACCATCATAACCATCAATGGGCATCAAATCAATGGATTAAAAGCTTAACAGGTGTATGATTGTTTCATATTTCATATGTTACTAATGCTCTTTATTATTTGCCTAATATTTGCATCAAATATCGGATTTTGATGTTTCTGTAGCCAAAATCTGATTCTGCAGCTGAGTCCATTGTTGAATAGGATCCAAGGTACTAGTTGGAGCAAAATATATATGGGAATATAGCGATTAGTTTATCAAAATTTTCCTCCTATCTTCATGAATCAAATTTATGAAAGAAGGTTACAATCGAATAGTCAAAGGTGAAGGTCAACGGGTTAGCTACAACAAGCGAGCGAGAAGCAAAACGAACGCCTCACGATTTTCTTTGTCAAATAGAAAATCGTGAGCGATTTCTGATAGAATATATTCTAATATTAAACTAGTATTCTGTTAGCTAAAGAAACTCTAAACATTTATGACAAAAGATTAATAAAAACCGCGTAGCAAAGATGTTATGCATCGTTGTTAATTTTTTATGTTATCCAACAATGAACTCTTAAACTCTGTTTTAATATAAGAAGAAATTTTCTTATCTCGATGTATGGTTGATTGATCAGTTGAATTGCACAACCATTTGCTTGTGGAGGTCCCCCTCAAGCAGTAAGAGTTTTTCATTTATGTTATTTTGATTTTTGAATTTCATGATCAATTAGAGGGATGCATCCCCTAACGTATCTTTGTGTTGATTATGAATTGAGAAACAGATTATATGTGTAGTGTTCATGTGAAGCATATGATTGAGTTCATAGATAGAAAACAGTTTGGTTATTTGATTAATCATTTTATTTTATTAATTCAAGAGCACATGAATTGGGTTGGCATTGAAATTTTTAATTGAGAACATGATTGTAATTTTGAGAATTAGAGATTTAGTTTGTAGGTTTCATTTCAGAGCATGAGTGTTGTGATTTGTATTTCAAAGTAAGAGTGGTTTATCAATTTGAGCAAGTGTGAACATAGTTTAAATTCATTTTTATTTTTCATGCAAGAGTGTGTTATATTGATAGCTGAGTTTATTATTTTAGAAATCAAGTTTCTTTCAAAGAACATTTTAGATATTTTGCAGAGTTTGTGTTTGGTAGTCTTTATGAGTTAAATTTCATTTTGGAAGTGTGAGATTAATTTGTGAGTTTGGAATCTTTATTGGTTGTGTGGATTTCATCATTAGATATTAATATGATCATCTTTCTTAAAATTAGTTTCAATGAATACTCCAATCATTTGCAATAGCATTTTAACTCAATAATTAAGGATTTCTAGCACAAATAGTGTACTTACACTTCATCAGTTTACTAGCCCTGGTCGATAATTTATGTAATTAATTTAAGACAACTAAATTTATAGACAATACACCCGCCACTTCCCTTGATTAAGAGCAATCAAAATAGAGTGCCCAAATCTTAAATTTGTCAAATTTTGAGATATTACTGATGTTAACAATTTTATGATCAACAATAACTATTGTTTTGACTTTTTCTAAATCTGATTGTTGCTCTAGATTGGAAATTGCAAAAATTAGCAACAAAATTACCAAAGAAAGAGTCAACAACTAGAAAATAACTTACTTTCACTGGTTTATTTACATCATTAAGATTAGTAATTATGTGTTTCATGTATGGCTCCTTATTTATTCTGATTTTATTTGGTTCCCCTTTCAAGTTCGACCACAACTGTGTTAAATCAATGTCCACAAAACCTTTAAGATGTTGCAAACAATCCCTGCTTAGAAATAGTACATATACTTCAGGAATATCAACTATTACAATATCTATGATTTGATGGACTCTACTACATTTTGATAATTTGATTAAAAAATCATTTAACTCACCAACAACCATACCAAAATTTCTATCCAATTGTATGCTTTTTACATCTGAAGGTTTTATTTGAGCATTATGTTTTTACAAATAGAAAGTGCCATCACATTTGACGATGCTCCTGTATCAATCATACAATTATGAACATTTTTATTAAAAACATGGAAAATAAGTGAAAAAGGTAGGGGCTTATTTTTTTTGGTACCAGGAATTTTTGTATTACGTTTCAGAATTTGAACATTCTCCAAAATAGATTTATCAGTGTCAGCTACATGCTTTCTGGGAGGAATTTTCAAGTTAGCAATATGTTGCTGAACATTTTTCTATATTGTAGGGATCTTCCAAAGCTCATACAAGGATATATTAGCTTTGATATTTTTAATATCATCTATTGGATCATATTAAATTTATGGCACTATGGTCTTTTGGACACTAGGCGATTGTTTATCTGTGTTTTTATTAGCAACAGGTTGGGTTTGGATTTCAGCTAGTGTTTTTCTTAAGGTGTATGCACAAATAAAACCATAATATTCATCATAAACATTAAATGAGAAGTTAGGAGGTTAAATTTCATCTTTGTCTTCAGAGCTAGGTTCATTCTCCTCTTCTTCATTATTTTCAAGGGTTGAATCAAAGTTGAATGGCAGGGCTTGTAAAATGTTTTCCAAACCTTCTATTCAAACCTTCATTAAGAGGAGGTGGTTTCTTAAAATATTGTTTAAAATTTCCCTATCAAATGGTATTTATGTTTTACCCTTCTTGAGGTCAATTATTTCATTTGAAAATTTTCTTATGACCTTTTGGAGGCTTTCTAAATCTAAGGAGGATTGGTCCTTTTTACTGGTATAATGTTTGGATGTTTATGCTTTCTTCACTGAGGTAGAAGGAGAATCAGATGAATTATCAATGTGGGGTTTGAGGTTAAGTATGTCTTTATCTACTTTTAAGGCTTCTTCAAAGTTTTTTTGGAGAGTATCCTTTTGATCCCTCTTAACCCATATAGTTATACGATGATGCAGAGCCTTAATATAGTAAGCAATAAAAAGGTCTTGAGGAGGTTAATACTGAGTAGGTATTTTATTTTTTAATGAAAACAAACTAACATTAAAGTCTTTGAAATTTTCCTTATTTTTCATTTTCATATTAGACAACTCATCTACCAGAACTTTAGATGGTTTATCATCTCTGAATTTCTCCAGAAATGCAGACTCAAACGGTGTCCATGAGACTATGCTTCATAGAGGTTGTGCGAAATACCACGTAGTGGTTTTTCCCTCAAATGTATATGGAAAAAATTTGCATACCACATCCTCATGAAAAATGCTATTTTTCCTAATAGCAAACATAAAATCCTTCACATGATCTTCAACATGATGTTTTGAGTCAGGATCAAACTTAAGCAAGAATTTATGAGGATTCCTTGGAAGGGAATTTTGTACACTTGGTACATCCACAACATCCTGGTCAAGACAAGGAGTAGAAAGGTCATTTTGATAATTTTCATGATTTCCTTAATTATATGCCATCCTGGGAGATCCCTCTAATTCTGATGAGACTGAGGAGCTTTCTTCACCAGAGGAATTTCCTGAGGAAGAAGGTGAATTGGGTGGAGAGGGTGGATAATCAGATCCTCCAAACAAATTTGGTTCTTTATCAGGTATTTTTGATAGTTCAACTTATTTTCTGGTAATAATATTGTGTAATCAATCATTCAATATGTTGCTGAACATTTTTCTATATTGTAGGGATATTCCAAAGCTCATACAAGGATATATTAGCTTTGATGTTTTTAATATCGTCTATTGGATCATATTAAATTTATGGCACTATGGTATTTTGGACACTAGGCGATTGTTTATCTGTGTTTTTATTAGCAACGGGTTGGGTTTGTATTTCAGCTAGTGTTTTGCTTAAGGTGTATGCACAAATAAAATCATAATAGTCATCATAAACATTTAATGAGAAGTTAGGAGGTTAAATTTCATCCTTGTCTTCAGAGCTAGG
Source organism: Pinus albicaulis (assembly GCA_034641835.2). Taxonomy (NCBI): domain Eukaryota; kingdom Viridiplantae; phylum Streptophyta; class Pinopsida; order Pinales; family Pinaceae; genus Pinus; species Pinus albicaulis. The sequence goes on from CM076581.1 coordinate 1,610,189,734, forward strand.
TTCATTCTCCTCTTCTTCATTATTTTCAAGGGTTTACTCAAAGTCAAATGGCAGGGCTTGTAAAATGTTTTCCAAACCTTCTGTTCAAACCTTCATTAAGAGGAGCTGGTTTCGGAGTATGTGGTTTCTTAAAAGATTGTTTAAAATTTCCCTATCAAATGGTATTTATGTTCTACCCTTCTTGAGGTTAATTATTTCATTTGAAATTTTTCTTATGACCTTTTGGAGGTGTTAGAGTCAGTGTCTTCATCCCTCCGTCAGAGATTAAATTTCTCTTGTTGCATTTCATTTTAGGTGTCTCATTTAGTTCAGTCAGCTGCATTCCATTAGGAGCATGGATCATCTGACGGAAGGGTCGTGTCATTCATATCCTTCATGTCTTGTACCTGCTAGCCTAGTTCTGTCTATCAAAATCATTTACATTCATGATTGGTCTCTTGTTTGGTAAAGAGTCATTTTAGGGTTTTTAGTCTCATTAGGTCTAGGGTTTCATTGATTTAGTCTTCAGAATGTCTAATAATGTCAGCAGGCACATGAGGAAGTTTCAAATAAGGTTTCACTGCAAAAATTTCATCATCATAATGCTTGATAATGATTTTTCTTCAAAACTCTGTTTTGAAGAAAAATTGTCTATTTTATCCGTTTGTAATAAATGCAATGTAATTTTTAAGTTCTTCAGTTGTAATAATGCTCCATTGGCAGCCTTGGTCGCCTTTGCCAAAACTCTATGCCATCCATCCCTGCAAAATAGACAAGAAACTCATCATTCAGTCCAAAAATAAAAAAGCAAGCAAAACAGAGTTCATTTGAAAAGTGCCAAAGTTTTCAAACATTGTAAAGTGGGTTTTTTCAAATCAAAAATCAAAATCTTTGGCATAAAGATATTTTGTGTTTCAAAACTCCATTTTCATACCAAAGACATCAATGAGCCAAAGAAAATCGTGGAGGAGGGAAGAAATAGGTTTGGAGGCCGAACTGTGGTGAAATTAACTGTCGCGGCGTACTGGGCAATTGTCGCGGCGCATTGGCTGAGTGCGGCGCATAGGGCCTCTCTTCACTGTGCAAATTTGAACTGTCGCGGCGCATAGAAAGGGCACGACGCACTGGGCAACTGTCGTGGCGCATAAGTTGATCGCGGTGCATAGGGCCGCTCATCTCCGTGTATTTTTGAACCAGCGCGGCGCATAGAAGGGGCGCGACGCACTGGTCAGTGGTCGCGGCGCATTGAGCCGACACCCAGATTTTTGTCATTACCTCCAAAAAATTTCAAATCACTCGGTCTATATTGTCCAAGTAAGTTCATGTGAACTTATAATTGCTATTTACAAGTGTTTGAAAATGGATTATGAGAATTTGAATGTCAAAAATCAAACCCTATCATCTTATTGAAAATTGCTTCCTTAGGGTTTTGAAGTTGTTGTTTTAAAAATAACTTTGTGCCAAATACTTCATTCCTCACCTTGTTTATTCCTCCCCTCACTGTTATCCTATCATTATAGTCCATTCCCCTAATCTCCCTACATCCCTAAATCCACTTATACTCATCTCATTCCCATTATCCCCATCCCATTTGCAAAATTTCCCCAAATCCCAAAAAAAAATCAAATGGCTGTCCATTATCCCTACATTTCTCAAATTTTCAAAAGGCAAATTATCACTTGATTAAACCCCATTGACCCCACTGCCCTATTTCTCCTACAGTCCCTCCCCTTTGACACATATTTGGCAACTAAAACAAAAGCACCAAATTCTCATTTTCATCTCATACAAGCCAACATACACCTTGCATGGACATCATGGAGACAAACACTGATACATCATATGACAGAGATAGTGATTCCACCACTGAGCTACATGCACCTAGAAGGCCTCGTAAAGGTGGCAGACATGTGAGAGAGGAGCCCACCTCATTGACTGGATTGCAGGCTTGTCCACTTGCCATGGCATGTTTTCGAGAACAGTCATGCTATCAGTTTTGTGAAATGATTGCTAGGATCCATCATCATCAGGAGTTGCCTCATTTGTTTGTATTGCATTTACATGATGGTCAGGTAACTCTTGCTGGTGTAAATTTTACTTTGACACCGGAAACTATCTCTCAAGCAACCAGAATACTGAATGTGGGTGAACGGTGGAACAAAATACAGCAAGTGGACAGAGTGCATTATGAACCATATATTAGGCCTAGCTTTGTGAGACAACTCAACAAAGTATTCCCATTCTGGTTACTAAAGGAATCCTATGCGCCTCTGATGAAACTCATTATCAGATACTTCAATTGTGAGGGCCGGTTTTCACGCCTCTATGCCTACCACATCAGGTTATTGATGCATTTCACAAGAGTGAGGATGATGAAAATTCCTTATTTCATGTGCCGGAACATCGAGAGAATGACCACTCTTGTGCAGAAGAAAACTCCCGAGCAGCAGTACAACAATATTTATCACTATGCACTCATCAAGATCGTGGTTGTACATCAGCTTGGATTGCAGGGTATTTCATGGGAGGATTTCATTTCCTGTGATTTCTTCACAGCTCCTCAGGTTCCTCCGAAGGTTGTCCATGATGCAGGTGAACCTTCACATCAGTATGGAGGTCAGGAGGCAGAGACTACTAGTGTGCCGACATATGTCACTTATCAGAGAGGCACTAGAAGATTATTTGCAGCAGCCCGACGAGTACTATCTCCACCTGGGGTGGAAGGGGTCTCATTGCCTCCATCAGTAGGACAGGTACAGGTACAGGACAAAGGTAAGAGGCCCATGCAGGATGAGGGCCCTTCAGGAGGCCAAGAAATAGGTTTCATACTGATTGATGAGGATTTGAGCTCTCCAAGCTCAAAGTTGAGAGAGACCATTCAGGAGCAGAAGGCGGAGATTGACACATTGACTGTAAAATTGCAGAGAGCCCAATGGATCATAAACTACCTGGAGCAGCGGAAAAAAAATTTGGAAGATCATCATACAATCATGGAGTTGCAAAACATCCGTGAGAATCGGCAAGTTGCCCAAAGAAGCCAAATAGAGATTACACCCATTGAGTGGGAGATTGAGGCTGATAGAGAGACTTGGCTTGAGAGGGTCAATATTCATCTTGAAAATCTATTCGAGAAGGCTAACAAGGAAAATAACATGCTAAGGCACATGAATAACCATTATTGGGCGCGAAATCATGTTTGCAAGGCGCGAATCAAGATCTTGAAAGCAAGACTAAAAAGGGCACTAAAGCATCGCAAAAGGCATGATAGACTCCAAATCTTGGCCGAAGCTTCTTTGGCCCAGCATAGCACTTAATGGTAGACATTCAGCCCAAATTTCAAGAAATTTGGGAGACTTTTTGTCAATTTTGAAATTTTTGGCCTTAAAACAGATTTTCCTGCCCGACGCGTAGCGCCACTTGGCGTGCACTTATAATCGGCAGCTCCTTTTGAGGAAAAATTTGCATTTCTAGATTTTTCATCAAAATTTATGCATGCCTACCCATTACCTAAGGATTTTAACAATTTTTAGGTTGCCTAAAGGGTCAAAAACACCTCAAAAATGGCCTTTCTGCCACTTTTTGGACACACAGGAAGCAGTGTTGGGAGATTTGATGTTTGGAGGGCCAAATGGCAACACAATTCAGAAATTCCACTTGGGTTGGAAATCAGACAGGCAGATATTTCCAACGAGCTATCCTGCACTCAATTTGGACTTTGGGAAGGCCCTAAAAATCAGCCTCAAAGTGGCGCGACGCATAGAGATTTCAGGCGCGACGCATTGGGAATTTTGGCCTATTTTTCATTCAACAGCTCAGTTTTTCGCCTAGTTTTGGCCAGTTTGACTTTTTTATCCTCATATGTACAAATCTTGATGTAACTTGATGTAATTTCATGACTTTGATGTAATTTTGGCACATTTTTACTTATCCAAGTAGATTCATTCACCAAAAAGTGAAATGTAACTGAATGAATAAGTTTCCTATCTTATAGAGGCAAGCTGTTTCATTGCCTATTTTCCAGTTCTTAGTTTAGATATTGTTGAAAAAGCTCCTAAACTAGTGAGCTAGACCCCTAGAGGCATGGGAATGAGTTATGCTTGTCTATATCTTGTATTTTCTCAGTCATTTTCAGAGGTTGGACACTTGGGATTGCTTGGCACTTCATTGTACATTTCATCTCTGCAATTTTGGCAAAGGAATAGACCAGGGTTTGCAACACTCTTTGGGATCCATGTGGCTCCATGTTTTGATGGTGTATTTCTCTCTGTGATTGTAAGTTCACTGATGTTTTATGTGTATCATTTCCCTTCTCCTTTCTTCTTAAATTAAACAAATGAGTGATAAAGGTGGAATTCATTAGATTGCTTTGCTCTGCCTTCAGTTTTGTTTAATTTTCCATGTTTTCATCTATTTGAAGAGGATTCTTGAAAGCCTCTTGCCCTCTTCAGCTCCTCACCGGTCTGAACTATCCATTCATTCAATCCAAAGCATCAAAACAATTGCCTTCCTTGCCCCATTCAGAACTCTGCAAAAACTAGGCCTCATCCCCGAACCCAAAACTGCCTTTCCCTTTGATTCCAGCAAAATCCCCAAAATCAAAATCAAAATCTTTTACTTATATACCTAGCCTAAAATCAGCCTTTATTTCAAGTCATCTCAAGCCCCATTGATTATTTTTGCTGAGATTGACCCGGAGAGAGCCCTCTCCTAATCTGGTAGGGCTAGCTACCAGACTGAGCGTGGTTTGATGTTACCCTGAACTCTTCCTTCCTTTAGCCTGAGGTAGATTTAGGCAATAACAGGAGGCTTTCTAAATCTAAGGAGGATTTTTCCTTTTTACTGGTAGAATGTTTGGATGTTTATGCTTTCTTCCCTGAGGTAGAAGGAGAATCAGATGAATTATCAATGTGGGCTATGAGGTTAAGTATGTATTGATCTACTTTTAAGGATTCTTCAAAGGTTTTTTGGAGAGTATCCTTTTGATCCCTCTTAACCCGTTTAGTTATACAATGATGCAGAGCCTTAATATAGTAAGCAATAAAAATATCTTGAGGAGGTTAATACTGAGAAGGTATTTTATTTTTTAATGAAAACAACCTAACATTAAAGTCTTTGAATTTTTCCTTATTTTTCATTTTCATATTAGAAAACTCATCTACCAGAACTTTAGATGGTTTATCATCTCTGAATTTCTCCAGAAATGCAGACTCAAACGGTGTCCATGAGACTATGCTTCACAGAGGTTGTGCGAAATACCACGTAGTGGTTTTTCCCTCAAATGTATATGGAAAAAATTTTCATACCACATCCTCATGACAAATTCTCTTTTTCCTAATAGCAAACATAAAATCCTTCACATGATCTTCAACATGATGTTTTGATTCAGGATCAAACTTAGGCAAGAAGTTATGAGGATTCCTTGGAAGGGGATTTTGTACACTTTGTACAACCACAACTTCCTGGTCAAGCCAAGGAGTAGAAAGGTCATTTTGATAATTTTCATGATTTCCTTAATTATATGCCATCCTCGGAGATCCCTCTAATTCTGATGAGTATGAGGAGATTTCTTCACCAGAGGAATTTCCTGAGGAAGAAGGTGAATTGGGTGGAGAGGGTGGATATTCAGATCCTCCAAACAAAGCTGGATCTTTATCAGGTATTTTTGATAGATCAACTTATTTTCTGGTAATAATACTGTGTAATCAATCATTCAATATATCGACAGTTTGGGAAGAAACAATTGGTTTCTCAATTGGAAGAAACAGGTGTAACAAGACGAGAGGAAAAACTTCTTCGAAGAGAAGAAATCTACTTAATTCTTTCCCACGTTCATGAAATAATTTCATGAGATCTTTATAGAACTTGTTCAATTTCTTCTTGGGTATAAGGTCAAATTTTCATAGTGAGCTTAGTGTTTTTTTCTTCAATTGGTGGGTGAGAACTTTCCTAAGTATCAACTAGGGGAGGGTTGGTGTGACTTCTAGTGACAAATGGGGTCTTAATGGTTTGCATTTTGTGACTTCCTTATGCCATTTATAATCTAATATGTGCTCCTTTTAGCGCCATTTTTTAACGCGAGTATTTGCATGCCTGAGTCAAGAAATGAGGTGTATCTCAGATAGACTCTTTAATAGCCCAAGCCATTTGGGATAGCTACCCTCGATGGGTTTAACAGTTCCGTTAGCACTGGATCATCTTCCGAAGAAGGATTGAACCTGAAAGAAACTAATCCTAATCCTAATATAAACTACAATATATATATATATATATATATATCCTAATTTTAACAATGTGAAACGAAATATTTTATGCCTAATAACATATAAAAAATTCAGATTTATATATTCTATTTATAAATTAAAATTAAAACAAATAGTACAATCGTTAATGTTACAAGGTTAGATTATCATACATTAACATTTACAGTGTTATGATACAATAAAAGAATAACGTTAATGATAATATTCTAAACCAATTGCATAATTAAATTTAGAATTAAAAGCTAAATTCTGTTCCTATTTTTTTTTAAAGGAAAAAATTACTTCTTAATGTAATTAAAATCAGAACAAGTAATTGTGACAATACAATAAACAAATTCTAGAAGATAAACACAATATTATTCTATTTTATTTGAGGTTTTTACATTAAGAAAGGAAATAAAAAGAATTATCTAGTCTAGTACTTTCTAACTCTTTCTTGGCCAAAACTTAAACAAAGTAAGGAACAATAGTAAACACTCTAAATGATTTTATATCTTTATCAATGACCAATGAATCAAACTAATTGGTCATCCAAACATAATCAATATAAAGGAAACACAAAGATAACAACTATATTTCTCTAAATGATCTTATATATTTATCAATGACCATTGAATCAAACCAATTTTTCACCGAGACATAATCAATATAAAGGAAACACAAAGATAACAAACTTGTATAAAGAATGGCATTGCAGTTGACATGATAATCATCCAGGTAAAATAATATCAATGACGAATGAATCAAACCAATTTGTCATAGGGACATAATCAATATAAAGGAAACACAAAGATAACAACAATGTAACAAACTTGTATGATGAATGGTATTGCATATTCAATTTAATATTAAGGATTAAGGATTTAGCATTTTAACTCAATAATTAAGGATTTCTAGCACAAATAGTGTACTTACACTTCATCAATTTACTAGCCCTAGTCGATAATTTATGTAATCAATTTAAGACAATTAAATTGACAGACAATACACCTGTCCCTTCTCTTGATTAAGAGGCTTCAAAATAGAGTGCCTAATCTTAGATTTGTCAAATTTTGAGATATTACTGATGTTAACAATTTTATGATCAACAAAAACTATTGTTTTGACTTTTTCTAAATTTGATTGTTGCTCTATATTGGAAATTGCAAAAATTAGCAACAAAATTACCAAAGAAAGAGTCAACAACTAGAAAATCACTTACTTTCACTGGTTCATTTACATCATTAATATTAGTAATTATGTGTTTCATGTATGGCTTCTTATTTATTCTAATTTTATTTGGTTCCCCTTTCAAGATCGACCACAACTGTGTTAAATCAATGTCCACAAAACCTTTAAGATGTTGCGGACAATCCCTGCTTAGAAATAGTACATATACTTCAGGAATATCAACTATTACAATATCTGTGATTTGATGGACTACTGCATTCTGATAATTTGATTAAAAAATAATTTAACTCACCAACAACCTTGCCAAAATTTATATCCAATTGTATTCTTTTTACATCTGAAGGTTTTATTTGAGCATTTATATTTTTATAAATAGAAAGTGCCATCACATTTGACAATGCTCTTGTATCAATCATACAATTATGAACATTTTTATTAAAAACATGGAAAGTAAGCAAAAAAGGTCGGGGCTTATTTTTTTGGTACAAGGAATGTTTGTATTACATTTCAGAATTTGAACATTCTCCAAAATAGATTTATCAATGTCAGCTACATGCTTTCTGGGAGGAGTTTTCAAGTTAGAAATATGTTTCTGAACATTTTTCTATATTGTAGGGATATTCCAAAGCTCATACAAGGATATATTAGCTTTAATATTTTTAATATCGTCTGTTGGATCATATTAAATTTATGGCACTATGGTCTTTTGGACACTAGGTGATTGCTTATCTGTGTTTTTATTAGCAACAGGTTGGGTTTGGGTTTTAGCTAGTGTTTTGCTTAAGGTGTATGCACAAATAAAACCATAATATTCATCATAAACATTTAATGAGAAGTTAGGAGGTTAAATTTCATCCTTGCCTTCAGAGCTAGGTTCATCCTCCTCTTCTTCTTTATTTTCAAGGGTTGACTCAAAGTCGAATGGCAGGGCTTGTAAAATGTTTTCCAAACCTTTTGTTCAAACCTTCATTAAGAGGAGGTGGTTTTTGAGTATGTGGTTTCTTAAAAGGTTGTTTAAAATTTCCCTATCAAATGGTATTTATGTTTTACCCTTCTTGAGGTCAATTATTTCATTTGAAAATTTTCTTATGACCTTTTGGAGGCTTTCTAAATCTAAGGAGGATTGATCCTTTTTACTGGTAGAATGTTTGGATGTTTATGCTTTCTTCCCTGAGGTAGAAGGAGAATAAGATGAATTATCAATGTGAAGTTTGAGGTTAAGTATGTCTTTATCTACTTTTAAGGCTTCTTCAAAGGTTTTCTGGAGAGTATCATTTTGATCCCTCTTAACCTATATAGTTATACGATGATGCAGGGCCTTAATATAGTAAGTAATAAAAAGGTCTTGAGGAGGTAAATACTGAGTAGGTATTTTATTTTTAATGAAAACAAGCTAACATTAAAGTATTTGAATTTTTCCTTATTTTTCATTTTCATATTAGACAACTCATCTACCAAAACTTTAGGTGGTTTATTTATCTCTGAATTTCTCCAGAAATGCGGACTCAAACAGTGTTCATGAGACTATGCTTCATAGAGGTTGAGCGAAATACCACGTAGTGGTTTTTCCCTCAAATATATATGGAAAAAATTTGTATACCACATCCTCGTGACAAATGCTCTTTTTCCTAATGGAAAACATAAAACCCTTCACATGATCTTCAACATGATGTTTTGAGTCAGGATCAAACTTAGGTAAGAAGTTATGAGGATTCCTTGCAAGTGGATTGTTTACACTTGGTACAACCACAACATCTTGATCAAGCCAAGGAGTAGAAAGGTCATTTTGATAATTTTCATGATTTCCTTGATTATGTGCCATCCTGGGAGATCCCTCTCATTTTGATGAGTCTGAGGAGCTTTCTTCACCAGAAGAATTTCCTGAGGAAGAAGGTGAATTGGGTGGAGAGGGTGGATAATCATATCCTCCAAACAAAGTTGGTTCTTTATCAGGTATTTTCAGCATATCAACTTATTTTCCTGTAATAATATCGTGTAATCAATCATTCAATATATCGACAGTTTGGGAAGAAGCAACCGGTTTCTCAATTAATAAAGGTTCAAGGGGTGTAACAAGACTAGAGGACAAACTTCTTCGAAGAGAAGAAATCTACTCAATTCTTTCCCGCATTCATGAAATAATTCATGAGATCTTTATAGAACTTGTTCAATTTCTTCTTGGGAATAAGGTCAAATTTTCGTAGTGAGCTCATTGTTTGTTTCTTCAACTGGTGGGTGAGAACTTTCTGAAGTATCAACTAGGGGAGAGTTGGTGTGACTCCTAGTGACAAATGGGGTCTTATTGATTTGCGTTTTGTGACTTCCTTATGCCATTTATAGTCTAATATGTGCTCCTTTTAGCGCCATTTTGTTGACGCGAGTATTTGCATGCCTAAGTCAAAAAATGAGGTGTATCTTAGACATACTCTTTAATAGCCCAAGCCATTTGGGATAGCTACCCTCGATGGGTTTAACAGTTCCGTTAGCATTGGATCATCTTTCGAAGAAGGATTGAACCCAAAAGAAACTAATCCTAATCCTAATATAAACTACAATTATCCTATATATATCCTAATTTTAACAATGTGAAACGAAATAATCTATGCCTAATAACATATAAAAAATTCTTATTTATATATTCTACTTATAAAATAAAATTAAAACAAATAGTACAATCATTAATGTTACAAGGTTAGAATAGCATACATTAACATTTACAGTGTTATGATACAATAAAAGAATAAGGTTAATGATAATATTCTAAACCAATTGCATAATTAAATTTAGAAGTAAAAGCTAAATTCTATTCCTATTTTTTTTAAAGGAAAAAACTACTTCTTAATGCAATTTAAATGAGAACAAGTAATTGCGACAATGCAATAAACAAATTCTAGAAGATAAACACAATATTATTCTATTTTAGTTGAGTTTTTTACATTAAGAAAGGAAATAAAAATAATTATCTAGTCTAATACTTTCTAACTCTTGCTTGGCCAAAACTTAAACAAAGAAAGGAACAATAGCAAACACTCTAAATGATTTTATATCTTTATCAATGACCAATGAATCCGACTAATTTGTCATCCAGACATAATCAATATAAGGGAAACACAAAGATAACAACTATATTTCTCTAAATGATCTTATATCTTTATCAATGACCATTGAATCAAACCAATTTGTCACCGAGACATAATCAATATAAAGGAAACACAAAGATAACAAACTTGTATAAAGAATAATATTGTAGTTGACATGATAATCATCCAGATAAAAGAATATCAATGACCAATGAATCAAACCAATTTTTCACAGGGACATAATCAATATAAAGGAAACACAAAGATAACAACAATGTAACAAACTTATATGATGAATGGTATTGCAAATAACATGATAATTAAGAATATCAAAACGCATATATTCTTCTTAGAACATAAGTTACTGAAGGACAATAATCGATTTAATATTAGGTTATAATAAATTTGAACAAATGCATATAAACAACAAACAAATACAAATGAAGGAATTTCTTGCCAAATAATCAAACCATCTAACAAACAACTTTATAGTTTTCTTAAATCAAAAGATTTAACAAAATAACTACATGACCATGGTGTAGCCACCTATAATATTTTGTCAAAGCAAACAGCTGGCTAAATATGTTTCTAAGTCTTCAAGAGAAACATTTCCTTTGTAAATCTATCATTCTTGAAGCCTTCATGTGTCCTCCATCCTTTAAATAAATCTTCACTATTGTTTCCATTAAAGAACCCTGTTGTTTGTGAAAGAAACTGCTCTAAAAAAGGCCTCCATTTTTCTCCATTTCACTCCCACAAAATCCCCCATGTTTCATCCTCATTCCCTTCATAAAATCCCTCAAAATGCCTTCATTTGACTCTCTAACCCTCTCAAAACCATTTTTAAACCTTATATCTCCCTTTATTTGGTTTTAAAATCCTCCTTTGTACCTATCGGAACCCCTCATTTGGCTTAAAAATCCCTGTTTTTAGGCCTAAAACAACCCTTTTGCATTATAAAGTTTCTTAGCCCCCAAGGGCTTATTCCATTTAGCCCCTTCCTCCATATGTCCTACAGCCCCGCAATCGGGCACTAAACGGTCTTAGAAACCCTTCCGAACCCTTACTTTCCTTATAATTTCCTCTTTCTCGACATTTTGGTCTAATTAAATCCGGACCGTTGATCTACACAAATCAACGGCCATCAGGCCATCAGTCCTCACTCATCGCATCGCAAATATTCTTCCCATCACAATCGGCAATCGCAAATTCCCTTTATCCTTTCCCTTTCTCCTCCGATCCGTCGATTTGATCTGGACCGTTGAATCCACAAGAACCAACGGCCAGGATCAAATCGTGCTCCGCCCATAACCCTCCGACATCGCACCCGCCGATTCAATCCTGATCGTTGATCTCTCGTCTGATCCGACGGCCAGTGCTTAATCGCGCATCGCAAACTCGAAGGACCCCGATGCTTTGGCCTCTTTCTTTTCTCCGATGCGATGAAATCCTTGCCGTTGATTTTCTCAAATCCAACGGTCCACATTACTTCCGCTTTTCAAACCCTGCCCTTCTCATTCTCCCCATCGACAGATCTCTGCCATCCACTCCTATAGATCTGACGGTCAGGATCTAAACCACTATTCACCCCGCAGCTTTCTCCGTCGCATCCATTCCGCACCATCCGATCTACCTTTGAAGATCTGACGGCTGATATCGCATTTCACAAAGTTTTTGCACCTAAACGTTAACGCCTAAAAAATTTGCGAAAAGGGTGGTTTTAGGTGGGACAGGTGTCAATCAACGTATGGAATCGCATTTTATTTGGCGATACCGCTTACCCCTCATTTTATTTTTCGAAAACCACCCCTGTTTCCGCCATACCACCCTCCGCTGCATAATTTCCCTTTTGATCACAGCCGTTGATCTCTGACATCTAACGACCCATATTTTATTTCGACCCCATTCGTTCTCCCACCATATAACCTTCTAAATGACTCCATCCATCGATCTCCACCGTCGATTAGTCTAATCCAACGGCCCATGTTATATCGCATCTTCACTCATCCTCCATTCATCTAATCCTCCAAACAACTTCATCGACGAATCTCCACCATAGATCTCCGTTGATTGGTCTAATCCAACGATCCAGAACCCACGACGCCCCAAACTCCCATCAGACCCGTTTTCACCTTCCGCCATGGTTTTTCAGCCAATTTTTCGCTGCATTCACGATTTCCTTCACTGCTCCTCCATCCTCCATGAGCCTCTGAAATAGTCCTCCCTCACTCCCGTTGGTTTTTTATAACATGTTTCTTGTTTTTGTAGGCTTAAAGGTGACAAGTGCACATTGTCTCCATAGTCACGATCATGGAGATATACAGAGCACAGAAAGACGGTCCCAGAGCCAAAGACGGCACGGGAAGACATCTCAGAGAGGGTTTTAAATGTGTTTTATTGAAGATCGGGTTATAAATCCTGATCCAAACCCTCCAGCACCCCTATAACCTACATATTCACAAACATAGTCAGAAGCAGCAGCAAAGAGTATCAGAAGAAGAATTAAAGAAGATTAGTGCATAATATTGAAGACTAAGAAGCCTAATCCGCAGTTAGCAAGGATTAGAACCATGAAGATGATTAAAAGACTTAAAGAAGCCTAAAGCATATAATCAAGCCATATTAGTGATTTAATATCAATAGAGTATTCTTTCCCCAAGAAGGACTAGCTACATGACATATTCCATCCTCATCGAACACCAGAACAGTTATTACCCTGACAAAGAATCCTAATAACTGTCAGTGCATTAGTTACAAGTATGGAAGACCTCCAAGACCTTCTATCACCTTAATTATCTCAGAAGACAAAACATAGTACTGACAGTCAGAGAGTACTTTAAGAGACATACCTGAGGTTATGATAAATCTGACAAAGACTTATGAACCAGCCTAAAGGGTACACACAGTTAATGCAAAGCCATTATGCGGAGTGGGCAGTCGAATACTTCCTCCCCTCTGTCTTAACGGATCATTCAAGTTCATATCTACTACACCACCTCCTCACTCACCTATAAGTATTCACTGAAAATTCGTTGTTGGTTGTTGCGATTCATTTGAATATTAGAATTGTTATTGAGGGGAAGTAGTTGAGTAGTTTGTAATATAGTAGGCTAGGAAGAGAAGTTGGACTATAAAGAGCCACTGGACTCAAAGTATGTGACTGGTTTTGCACATCAATTAAACAAGCAGATTCACAGGATCCTGGTCTATATTATTGGTGATGTTTTCCTTACTGTAATTGTCTCCTTTCATGTTTTTCCATATTGTCCATTATTCTTTGATAGAGAACAACAAGCATAGATTAGGACATACTGTTGGGAGTACCCTAAATCTTACTGTAAAATCTTTATCTTTATGTTTTCTGTTATTTGTGTATCTAAGAACAAATTCAACATAATTTAACCAGTATAGAAGTTGGCTAGTCCATGCTTACTGAAGTATAAATTTAGATTTTTGTTTCTTAGATGTTCTTGTTTGGTTTCAGCTGAAAGAACTAGGAAACTGGAGGATTAGAGCTAGCCCTATCTCACTAGGTTCCTTTTCCAACAGTTAGCCTTTCTAAGATCCCTTTGAGTTAGTGTCAAAAGCAGTGAAGTTTAAAAGTCTTTCTCTGATCTTAGGCCTTACTCTGTGTTTAATCTTAAATGTTTTCTAGCTTCTAAAAGCAGTTATGAGGACTGCTGGATTGTCTTCCTTAAGAGTATGCTGAAAGCAGGCTAAGTTAAAAGTCTTTACTTGATCTTAAGCTACCCTTTGTGTCTTTATTGAGAGTTTCCTTTGAAGTATGTCAAACGAAGGATAGGCTAAAAGTCCTTACCTGATCTTAGGCTGCACTCTGGTTTCTTTCTTTCACCCATTCTTAATGTTCCATCTCACTACCTATCTAAAAGATCCTTTGGTATAGATGACTTGCCCTATGGAAACCCTTGGATAGTTGTTATGCAAGTAAACTCCTTTTATGACTCCATAGCCCAATGGATTGGCATTTCTCTTGACCCATCTTCCCATGCTGAAACATCCTTCTACTTTATTCCTTTTCCACTTCACATAACCTTCTCAGTTAATGATCTCCAACCAAACAAACAAATCAAAAACCCTTGTGCTTCATAACTAGCCTAATACCATAATCTGACCTTAAAGATATATCATTCTTTGCATTTATAGAGAGATCCCTCTCTGGATCCAGGAGGGCTAGATCCTAGGATCCCAAAGTGGTTTGATGTTGTCTTGTCTTTTGGTCTTTGTCAATCTGGCCAAAACACAGGAACCCATAGTCAAAAATCAAAACTATATACTTACATTAATATTCATCCCATAGTCACAATTAAAAAGACACTTCTTTGTTAAGGGATAGAATAGTTCCTTTATGGTTCCAGATATCCCTCCTCAAATAAAAATGAGGAGTTTAAATGATAGTAGTTTCAAAAGGATGCCTACAACAAATGATAGTAGTTTCAAAAGAATTCTTACAACAAACTGAAAACATAAAACTGTTTTTTTTACAAAAATAACAATAAATGTTCATTATTTTTTTTAGGCCTTTTGCCAAATCAGGCTATCAACAAGATGAGTAACATGGTATCAACAAGATGAACTAACAGAAAATCCTTTGGTATCATCTTCATAAATAAATTAGAAAAATACAAAATAATGTGAATAAGGTCGTTACAAAATTTGAGATTATGTAATGGTATGTGTGAAAACCAAAACAATCATACTTTATCTCTTCTTATAGTTGCACAATCATCACACCTACAATTTTCATGGAATATATTTATATATACAGTCTATCACAATATATATATATATAGTCTATCATATTAGAAGAAAAATAATGTAAATATAATTTTTCAAATTTTTATTTTTATGATTTCAAAATATATATATATTAAATTCAATTTAATAATTTAAATGATTTACTTTCTAAAATAAATAATTATCTAAAAAGAAAGACAATGAGATGAATAAGTAAATTATCCCTTTGTATAATTTATATAAACTTTAGTATAGATATACTCATTCATATATACTTCAAATTTTTTTTGGTTGAAGGTTAAAAATCTTCATTTAACATCCACACAACTTAATATGATAACAAGTGTTTCACACAACTTAATACGATAAGAAACATTTCATTAAAAAATAATAGCTATGAAATTTTAAATTAATTTTAACTTATATACTTTTAAAAAATTATTCTAATTTATCAATATTCACTTTTAAATATATCCCTTCATGATTTGATCCATAAATGAGACTGGAGACTTTTGAGAGGAGTTAGACTAATTCAAATTTGATTGCTGAATGAGACTTTTGAAACGTTCGAGTTTTCCATTGAAAAATGTGGTTATATACGGAGTAAATTGGTTTGGAAATTGTGAATTTTTTTTTAATGATAAGAGTGTTTGAATTTTGTTTTTATAGTGTAAATAGATTTAATATTTAAAAAAATTATGATATTTAAAAAGTTTCGTTCGTTGACAACTGTATTTGAGATTTCCATTTTTTTAACAGATATTACTTAAATCTCAAAATAAATTTATTATTTTTTAAATTTCCAAATTTTTTTAACAAATATTATTTAAATCTCAAAATAAATCTATTATTTTTTTATAATAAAACTGTTTGAATTTTGTTTTTAGTGTAAAGAGATTCCATTTAAAAAAAACCATGACACTCAAAAAATTTTGTCCTTTACAACAACTGTACTTGAGATTTCCAATAAAAATTTCTTTACTTAAATCTCACGGTAAATCCATTATTTTTCAAACCAATTTACTCCCTTTTTAAACTACTAGCCACCGAATATCTTTGGAATCCAACCACATTGACAGCTGGACATTGACAGTACCTTTATGATTTAGAAATTGGATATTATTGGATTAATGTGGAGTTTGGGTCATCATTCTATTGTAGTCCACCGCATTACTTACTTTATCGGGAAATTTTCCTCCGTACATGTGTATCGCACAAACCAATGGTAATGATACAACGCCATACACAATACCCGGGTTTTCTAGAATTAACAAAAAGTGTAAATATGCTGTACTTGTCTTTTATGCAAAACAAAGTAGTATTGGACTATTTTTCAAATACAGTTTTTTTTTCTCCTGAACAGAAAAGGAGGCTCGAAGCTTAGTTAATTTTATTTAATTAAATTGTTTGTTTGTGTTGATTTCATTGTAATTATTTGAATTATTTTGTGTATTTTTTATTATTATAACATTTTACATTAATTATTGGGCTTTTGATATTATATTAATGTAAAAATGTATATATTTAATAAAAAAATATTTGATTTTAATTTGAAATTTTAAAATTTGGTATATTTGAAAACAATTTTTATAAATTAAATTTATTAGATTTTGATTTTATTTATTAGAAAAAAGATATTTTAAAATTATTAAAAATTGAAATTAGATATCACAAATTAAATTTTGAATGTTAATTTATGTGTATTATGTTCAAGACAGTTGTATAAAAAACGCATGATTTATAAATATTTTTCACAATTTATTTATTAAAAGTTAAATTTGTTATAGGTGAGATTTGAATTTGAGTGGAGAAGATACTAATTTTCTTTCCAATCACTTAAGTTATATTTCACTAAATAAACTAATTCTTCTATTTACATTGAGCAACATTGTCTTATCAATTTATCATAACATGCATCTTAGCTTCGTAGGTAAAAGCATATATATGCATCAAATTTTTAGAAATATAAGTAACGGAAAATTTGTGTTTTCATAGATTTGATTTTTTTTGGTACTTAATAAATTCAAGATTAAAATGAATTTGATTTAGTTTTTATTGTAACTAGAAACCCAATTTTATTTTGTTGAGATTTTCTGTTTTAATAAAATAGTCAAAAATCTCATTAGGTGACAAAAATTAGGAATTAGTTCCTAGATTAGCTCCAGGTTGTTGGGAGGGAGTTAATGCATCCTAAATTTGAGTTGAGAGGATTTATGAGGCTGTTAGATTCTCCTGCTATATAACTGGTATCCATACGGATGATTTGTGTGTGGGTGTGAGAGTTTGTAATCTCCTGAATTGAATAATAAACACTGTCGATGCCTGTTGTGTGGACGTAGCCCAGGAAGTTTGGGCGAACCACGGTAAAATTGCTGTGTCTTTCCTGTGCATGTTTTATTTGCTGTTGTTGTGGTTTTCTTGTTGATTTAATTTGCTGCGCTCCAACAATTGGTATCGGAGCGTTCTGTTGGAGTGCGTTGAACGCTGGTGCGTGGAGCACAGTTGAACGCTGGCTGCGAGTTTTTTGCTTGCCAGATTTGTTCCCGCTGCGATGAGAAGCTGCGTGGAGGTTGAATGTTTTGTGAGTCTGCGAGGAGGTTGGGAACAAAACATTCATCGTTATTTGGAGCCAATTTTCTAACTCCAAGCATTTTTGCTTCTGGCCCCGGTGATCTGCAATTGCGGACGCGCCAATAAAAACGTGTGTAGAAGGCGAAGGTCGATTTGCAGTTGACAAACACAGCAAGTCGTGTGTTCTGCCGTGGACTGGTGTGCAGTGCTGTCCAAACAGCGTGGAGATTGCTGGTCCATTCGCTGCTGGCGCTGATGAGTAGAGCGCTGGTGATGTTGTTCTCTGCGTGGAGTATGGCTGCGGAAGGCGCGTTTCAGTAATTGCTGCGTAGCATTGGTTGCTGTGATTGCTGCGTAGCATTGTGTTGAAACCTGCGTGGAGGTAAGGTCAAACCGTTTAATTATGAACTGGGTCAAACGACTTCCAAAGGTCGATTTGAAGTTTTTTTTTTTTAACGCTGCTATGGTAAACGCGTGGATTAACAAAGTCGATTTAATGATGGGTATCTTGTGAGTTGAAGCTGGCATACATGTCAAGGTACGTCAGGTGGGCATAGAGTCAGAAAGCCAGAGAATGAAGAATTGGTTGGTGTTAAGGTATTCCAGGAATAAATTTGCAATTTGTAAAGCTTGCGTGTTAAGGAAGTCGGTTTAAAAAAGGAAAAAAAACGATTTTTAAATTGCAATCTTGGCAATAACCCTTTACGACTTCATAAAATCGATTTAATTTGGAATGTTGTAATTTAAAACAAATCGATTACATTGCAATGTTTTAAAAAGGCACTTTTTTTGAGTTTTGAGTTTTTTAAAAGTCTTTTTAAAATCGATGTGTAAAATCGATGTTATAGCATTTGAGTGGTGGAATTATTTAAATCGATTTTATTCAAAGGGGTGTAAGCATATTTAAATGAAAATCGATTTGTATTAAAGGAAAGGCCCTTTTATGTGGTAAAGGGTAAAGTTTTTTTTTTATGAAGTCCTTTAATAAGGAGGCATTTCAATAAATCGATATGCCATGTGTATATGGTATTTAGGCCTTTTTTAAGGTGGAGTTTAATACCATTCGCATATGGTATGAAAGCACAGACATATAAGTGCACATTGCAGAAACTTGTTTGTGAAAGGGCAGATATCAGTTTGTTTTTAAAGGCATAGGCATTGTTTTGTGATTAACTTCATTTAAAAGGTTGATTTTGGAGATTATTGTATTTTTTGCTGAAGCAAGATGACGAAAACTCAAAGTGTCCGTTTTGAGATCGAGTTTGACGATGTGGCTGGAGCCTTGTTGTCTGAGGAGACGAGGAGGAGGTCGAATGCAGACACCTCTACATCAGAGGTAATGATGGCCAGAGGTCGCTCGAGAGAGAGACACTCCGGGGGAAAGCATAGCGACTCTCGTTCAAAGTCTAAAAGAAAGAAGACAAAGGTGAAGTGCTGGCATTGTGGGAAAGCTGGACACTTGAAGAAGGACTGCTGGAAGCGACAGCAGCAAACTTCAAAAGCAGATTCTTCGACAGAGAAGAAGGAGGCAAATATGACAGATACAGGTTCGGCATCTGGTTCAGGTATGAGCGACGAAGTGTTGTCTGTTAATATGTCAAATCATGATCAACATTGGTTGTTAGATTCCGGTGCATCAAACCACATGTGTATTCATAGAGAATGGTTTAAGACGTATAGATCAATTAATGATGGAGTCGTGTACATGGGTAATGATGTCACATCTAATATTGTTGGGATAGGAAGTATACAACTGCAAATGTTTGATGGCACAACTAGAATATTAATAGATGTGAGACATGTTCCAGACTTAAGGAAAAATCTAATTTCACTGGGAGCACTTGACACGAATGGATATAAAACTGTAATTCAAGGTGGAGTTATGAAAATCTATAAAGGTATCTTACTAGTAATGAAAGCTAAGAAAGTAGGAAATCTGTTTCAGTTAGAAGGAAGAACAGGGTCAGTTCATGTGTCTACGGTGTCTGAACATGACAGTAGTTCCATTCGCCTATGGCATCAAAGGTTGGGCCATATGAGCGAAAGAGGGTTAAAGATTTTGGCTGATCGCAAGTTACTTCCTAATCTAAAGTCTGGAAAGTTAGATTTCTATAAGCATTGTCTGTTTGGCAAACAAAGTAAACAAAAATTTAAAACAGGCAAACATACTAGTAAAGGGATACTTGATTATATTCATTCAGATGTTTGGGGTCCAGCTCCTACAGCGTCATATGGTGGCTCGTCATATTTTGTGTCGTTCATTGATGACTTTTCTAGGAAGGTGTGGGTCTACATGTTGAAAAGAAAGTCTGATGTTTTTTCAGTTTTCAAGCAGTTTAGAGCATTGGTTGAAAACATCACTGGTAGAACTATAAAATGTTTAAGAACTGACAATGGTGGTGAGTTTACTTCCAAGGAGTTTGACAGCTATTGCAAGGATGCAGGGATCGAGAGACATAAGACCACGGTTTATACTCCTCAGCAAAATGGAGTTGCTGAACGCATGAACAGGACTCTTCTAGAGAGAGCAAGGAGTATGCTGAGTAATGCCGGGTTGCAAAAGGAGTTGTGGACGGAAGCTGTGGCTACAGCTTGTTATGTGATAAATCGGTCGCCATCAACAGCGATAGACTGCAAAATTCCGCAAGAGGTATGGAAAGGACACCCTTGTGATTATTCTAAACTCAGAGTGTTTGGTTGTGATGCATATGCTCTAGTGCCTAAACATCAGCGAACTAAGTTAGATCCAAAGTCTAAAAGGTATATCTTAGTTGGGTATGGTGTTGGAACAAAGGGATATAGATTGTGGGATCCTACTACCCGCAAAATCATCATCAACAGAGATGTAAAGTTTGATGAATCCTCTCTTGTACGGTTAGATGTAGATAGTAGATTGAAACAAGATGATGTATCTGATTTTCAGCACATTCAATTTGATAGCACTTCTAATGATAGTCATGATGACCATAGTTCAGATACTAGTAATGAACAGGTTTCAGAACATGAACAGGGTTCAGGTTTAGATCATGAACAGGTCTCAGATACTGATCGGCAAGAAGTTCCTACAGATGGTAGTCAACCAGAAACAACTTTAAGGAGGTCTACAAGGATAAAACGTGTTCCGAAAAGGTATGATGATTATGTTACTTCAGTTGCTTTGACCGCTAACGATGATGAACCTCTGTGCTATCAGGAAGCAATAGAAGGTTCGAATAGTGACAAGTGGAAAGCAGCCATGAAGGACGAAATGATGGCCTTGAGTAAGAACGGCACGTGGGATCTGGTTGAGCTTCTGAAAGACAGGAAAACTGTGGGGTGTAAATGGGTTTACAAGCTGAAACGGGGTGTGAATGATTCGGAGGACAGGTACAAAGCGCGGCTGGTTGCAAAAGGGTTTTCTCAGAAAGCATGCATAGACTTTCATGAGATTTTTTCACCAGTTGTTAAAATAGTTTCAATTCGAATTGTGTTAGCTTTAGTTGCTTTGTTTGATTTAGAGTTACAGCAACTAGATGTTAAGACTGCTTTTCTACATGGAGACTTAGATGAGGAAATATATATGGAACAACCGGAGGGGTTTGTTCAGCATCGCAATAAGAAATTTGTCTGCAGGCTCAAGAAGTCATTATATGGCCTGAAGCAGTCGCCTCGGCAGTGGTATAAGAAGTTTGATTATTTCATGTTGAGTCAGAAATATGTTAGAAGTGAATATGATCATTGTGTGTATTTCAAGCAATTGAAAAATGGCATGTTCATTATCTTAGTGTTGTATGTTGACGATATGCTTTTAGCAAGCAAAAGCATTGATGAAATCAACAGGTTGAAGACTCGGATGGCAAGGACATTCGATATGAAAGATCTAGGAGCAGCAAGACAGATTTTGGGCATGGAGATTTTCAGAGACAGGAGCAATGGTAAGCTGTGGCTATCACAACAGAAGTATGTTGAGAAGATACTTTTGAGATTTGGTATGAATAATGTGAAGCCTGTGTCAGTCCCTTTTGCTTCCCATTTCAAGCTTTCTTCGAGTTTATGTCCTAATACAGATGAAGAAAAGGATTATATGTCTCGAATTCCATATGCCAATGTAGTAGGATGTTTGATGTATGCGATGGTTTGTACTCGACCAAATATTTCACATGCAGTTGGGGTTGTCAGCAGGTATATGGCAAATCCGGGTAAAGAACACTGGTCAGCAGTAAAATGGGTGCTTCGGTACTTGAGAGGCACAAGTAGTTATTGTATCACTTACAATAAGAGTAGTGAATTTGTCTGCGGGTATGTTGATTCTGATTTTGCAGGTGATTTGGATAAGAGAAGGTCAACTTCAGGGTACGTCTTTACTCTTGCAGGTGGAGCTATCAGCTGGATGTCAAAGCTACAGAACATTGTTGCTTTATCCACTATTGAAGCAGAATACATTGCTGCTTCTCATGCTTGCAAAGAGGCGGTTTGGTTGAAAGGTTTGCTTGGTGAGTTTGGTAGGTTACAGGACAACATCAGGTTACTGTGTGATAGTCAAAGTGCAATACATTTGGCTAAGAATCCGGCCTATCATAGTAAGTCAAAGCATATTCCAATTAAGTACCATTTTGTAAGACAGGTTATTACTGAAAGGGGAGTCTCTCTTGAAAAGGTGCA
Organism: Pinus albicaulis; assembly: GCA_034641835.2. Taxonomy (NCBI): domain Eukaryota; kingdom Viridiplantae; phylum Streptophyta; class Pinopsida; order Pinales; family Pinaceae; genus Pinus; species Pinus albicaulis. The sequence goes on from CM076581.1 coordinate 1,610,212,190, forward strand.
TACAAAGGAGAATTGTGCAGACATGTTCACGAAACCAGTTTTGTTGGAGAAGCTGCGTTGGTGTTTGGCTTCTCTTGGCTTGCAGAAAAGATAAAAATAATAATAACAGGACATCAGGCTAATTGTTGTCAAGGTGGAGATTGTTGAGATTTTCTGTTTTAATAAAATAGTCAAAAATCTCATTAGGTGACAAAAATTAGGAATTAGTTCCTATATTAGCTCCAGGTTGTTGGGAGGGAGTTAATGCATCCTAAATTTGAGTTGAGAGGATTTATGAGGCTGTTAGATTCTCCTGCTATATAACTGGTATCCATACGGATGATTTGTGTGTGGGTGTGAGAGTTTGTAATCTCCTGAATTGAATAATAAAGACTGCCGATGCCTGTTGTGTGGACGTAGCCCAGGAGGTTTGGGTGAACCACGGTAAAATTGCTGTGTCTTTCCTGTGCATGTTTTATTTGCTGTTGTTGTGGTTTTCTTGTTGATTTAATTCGCTGCGCTCCAACATATTTCTCAATAAGTTGTTTATTTTCTTCCCTTCTTTTGTTTGTGTTTGTTTGGCATAAATATGAAGTATTATGGAATTATTAATAAGTGGATTGATTTTTTTTTTTAATCTTATTTAAAGGTTGAGATTTATATCTTTTTTAAGTATATTGATTGATTTAAAAAATATATATATGAACAAATATCATATAAAATAAATTATGGTTTTGAGACATGTGGTATGAATAAGTTATGATATTAGTTTATGGTATTGTAACAAAAACCTATTTACATGCTAATAATAATTATGATAAAGTAAGGGTGAATTTCCATTGTTAAAAATATTGCTATATATTTTGTAAATGTATATTTGTTTAACTTATATACCAAGTATTGATAGAAATAATGCCCTCATTCATATGATTGAGGTGAATAGTGGTAACTACTGTGATTGACCTTGCCCATAATAGTTTTTGGAAGTTATTTATTTGTCACAATTTATATAATAATAATTTATTAAAAAAACTCCTTTATTTAATAATATATATATATATATATATATATTAAATTTTCAAATCTTAGTAATGTCAAATGTATCATAAAATAAATATTTTAATGTTTATTATAAATTTAACCACATTTACCAATTTTTTTAATTTATATAATTATGGTAATATAATATTTAATAGATATAATGCAAAGACATAGTATTTAATCTTTGTTATGTACCAATAATCTAAATTTAATAGTAAACTCTAACTAATGCAAACTAAACTTATGAAAAAATTTAAACAAAACTAAATAATATGTAGAATTTTAATGTAGATTCAAAACTATAATACAATATTTAATAGATATAATGAAAATGCATAGTATTTCATCTTTGTTTTGTACTAATAATCTAAATGTAATAGTAAACTCTAATTAATGCAAACTAAACTTATTAAAATTGTTAAACAAAACTAAATATTATGTAGAATTTTAATGTAGATTCAAAACTACTCATGTAGTGTACTAAAACATATGACTCAAATCTCCTCTACTCATCCGCAGAAGCAAATTCACAATCGAGAACACATATCAAAAACATGCATCATGATTTGAAACATATACACAAAGATTTATCTAGGGGAAAGTAACTGCTCAAAACCCCTTCCTATGTGTATTGCATTAATGAAAGAATCTGGATGAATACAATATACTTGCTTAAGCTTGAGCAAAACTTGCACAAGTATCTTCTATCCTCTGCATAACTGATTGACTTTGGCCAACACTCATCCAATTTCAAGCCTTCCCAAGCTCCTAATTCCTTGCGTTGTTTGATGAGGAAATAACCCCAATTAATTAGGGAAATTTCTCATTGAGAATTGCACAATTCCTTTAGGCCCTTCTTTGACTGCATGCACCACTTGTACAACCTGGAAAATTCTACATCTGATAGTACATTGCCCTTAAACTCCAATCTCAACTGGGTAACTTGAATTTCATGCATGCATGAGTTAATTTAGGTTGATTGATCAGTTAACTAGTTAAACACTGAAGTTACACCCCATTGCTAGACCTCCCACTAGTTCCTTTAACATTTGGAACTAGTTTAACTGATCTTAACTCAATTTAATTGAACTAAATTGTTACAACTAATATTAACTCAACCTATGCTCCTAAAATTTAGGAATAATTGTACACAACTCAAGTTCATGTCCCCAAATCGAATTAACTAAGCTAACTATGTGATAAAAACTATTTCAACTTAGTTAACTTATTCAAGTTTTCAGTTGATGTGGAATTTCAATTTTCTCATACTTTAATCAAAGGAAAAATTAAATTAGGAATTTCTCGCTACATTTTCAGCACTCCCTCTCAACAAGAAAGAGATTATCAGATACCCCGATCCTACCTCTATGGAATTCAAATTTTCCTCTTGACAAAGCTTTTGTCAAAATGTTTGCATCATGTTCCTCTATTGAAAGGTACTACAACAAAATGATATGTCTATGCACACAATCTCGTAGATGGTGGTATCGGATATCAATGTGCTTGGATTGATCGTGAAAAACTGTATTCTTAGATATTTTGATACTTCTGCTGAGTTGAGTGCAACTAATCTCTACTTCCTGTTGTACCATGAAACTATTGTTGAGCCAACACTGAAAATTTCTCCTGAAGTGTTATTCTAATCTGATGGACTTCTCACCCAGTCTGCATCTGTGAAGCCTTGTAGCTTCACTCCCTCTATCCTTTTGTACTAAATTCAAAACTAAGTGGTGCCTCTAAGGTACAGTATTACATGTTTAGCGACCTTCCAAATTAATTTGGTCACTTGAATCATGGTTTGGATCAATTGATTGACTGCATGACACATGTTTGTTCGTGTGTTCACCAGATACATGAGTGAACCCACAAATTGCCTGTACACGGTAACATCCACTTCCTCACCTGAAGTGGAATCCTCTTTCCTCTAGTTGGTCACTAGAGGAGTCTCCATGGGTTTGAATTTTTCCATAAGGAACTTCTGAAGTATCTCGTTGGCATACTTTCCCTAAGAGACAAAAAATTCCACTTCTCTCTGCCATACTTCCAAATGAAGGAAATAATGCATCAACCACATGTCCTTCATTTCAAACTCTCTTGCAAGTTCCTCCTTGCAAGACCTAATAAATTGTCCATCACCGTTCAAAATCAAGTCATCAACATATAAGTCTATAATCAACAATTAACCTTCTACTAGAATGTGATAAAGATTTGCATCTCCTTCACTTTTGGTGAAACCAAAACCGGTGAGGTAGGTATCGATCCTGGTTTACCAAGCACAAAGTGTTTGATTCAACCCATACAATGCTCACTTGAGTCGTCACACATGTGAATCTCTATCGAAGTGCTCAAAACCTTCAGGTTGTTCAATGTACACCTCCTCCTCAATAAATCCATTGAGAAATGTTGTATTTCACATCCATCTATTGGATTTTCCACCACATTTGTGCAACCAAAGAGAGAGTTGATTTGATGGAAGAGTACCTTGCTACAAGATCAAAGGTCTATTCATAGTAAATCCCTTCTACCTGAGAGTACCCCCGTCCATGAATATGGCCTTCTATTTCTCGATGCTTCCGTATGCTGCATGCTTTAATTTGTAAGTCCATCTCGAACCCATCACTGACTTTTTTTTAGGTCTTGGGACCACTTCCCAAACACTATTTCTGATAATAGAATCATATTCCTCTACCATAGCATCAACCCATACCGTCTACTGTATTGGTTCCTTGAATGAGGTTGGTTCTGTCTCTACTAACTCAGACATTAGAGCCATGTAGCTAGTGTACCAATCTAGTGACCTCCTATGTCCGCACTATGATGTGGGTGCTCCCACATTCTCGTTAACATCCTGAAATAATGTGCCAGCTTCCTTGGTTCACGTCCTTCCTTCCTTGGAAGTCTCTAATTAAGTGGCTTTCTCCACTCCCTGCTCCTCTGCTTATGGCTACTCCACATCTTCTTGAGGTTCTTCCTTTGGAGTAAAAATCTCTTGATCTGCATGCAACTAAAGCTCCATCTCAAGGGAACATGTCATTGCTTTTTCTTAATCGAACTTAACATCTCTACGACCAATTTTCATCCCGAGAGATGGAAGGTACACATGATAGTTGTGAGGTGTATTATTGTACCCCATAAATATGCCCAACTCTGCTGTCAGCTCTAGATTTTTCCTTGCTTCCTTGGAAACATGGAAATATACTAATGATCCAAATATCCCAAAGTGTGACACATCTAGTTTCTTCCCTGAAAAATATTTTCCTGGTGTACTCATCCCGATAATTCGATGAGGACTCTTGTTTTACACATAGATCGTTGCGTTGCTTGCTTTGGCCCATAGGTGTAGAGGTAAGACCTGGTCATGCAACATCACCCATGCAACTCCCGCAATACTTTTTTTCTTCCTCTAATCCACCCCATTCTCTTGTGGGTTGTGGGATGCTATCAATTCCCATTGATTGCCTTCCTTTGCAAAAAAAATTTAAACTCATTCGACACATATTCACCATAGTTATCACTCGTGAGAACCTTCACTTTCCTGCTAGTCTCTTTCTCAACAACTGATTTAAATTCAAAAAACTTGGAGAATGTCTCGTCTTTCTTCTACATGAAGAAAATCCAGCACTTCCATGAGAAATCATCTACAAGTATTACATAACACTTGTGCTTGGCAGTGGAGGTTGTCGAGAAAGGTCCACATACATCAAAGTGGATCCTTTCAAGGATTACATGTGCCCTGCTATCCCGATCATTGAAGGTGGATTTTTTGTACTTCCCTAAGGTACACCCTTTGCATGTATTATGTTGATCTAGTGCTTCATTGGGGAGGCTTGTGGTGATCTGATGCATGATCTTCAAAGCTCCATGATGAAAATTGCCAAGTCTTCTATGCCATAATTCGTTGATATCTAGGCTCTACACCTTCTTCGCCTTTGTACTCAAAGCATCACAATCTTCCACATTCAACTTGTAGAGGTTATTCACCTAAACCCCGATTTGATTCACTTGTCCTGTGGTGATGTGTTGAAAATTCAACAAGAAATGTGTGTCTAATTTAATTTTTCCTTAATTAAATTAGACAATAAATTGTAATCTTATCTCATAATTACTTGTAATAGTTAACTGAGTGTGATAGACTCAGTTAGCTCATGAAATTCGAGTTGAGGGTGGTTGGTGAGGCATGTAGAGTGATTCTATTTGTTTTAGAGTCCAAGTTGCAGTTAGTGTATTAGTTTAATGCATGAGAAATTAGTTAACTCAATTAAGTGAGTTAAAGTGAGTCTCACTAGTTGTAACTGATTGTTGTACTAGTGAGAGGTTAAGTTGTTGTGGCCAGCAACAACCCCTCTTCTTATTTAGTATTATCACTACCATTAAATAAGTGGGGACCCTTAGTTAAAAAAATTTTAAAATCGATTAGTGCTTGTATTTCCTTTTTTTTTTTAATAAAACTTACTATCATAATCTTAGGAGAAAACCCCTTGAAAAATCTAAAAAAAAGCTTAAGTTTTATGATAAGATAGAATAAAATCATTCCTTAAAGGAATATCGCATCGCAAAAAAGGTAATGAATATCTCCTTACAAGCGGAATTCTAAGATTGCGAGATCGCGATGCAAAACTACACACTAAAAAAAACATTTATCGCATCACATGCTTCAAATGTCATATGTTACGATGAAAAATCTCAAAACCGCCGATATGCGATGGCACATATCGCAAATCGTGTTTCGCAGAAAAACACATTAACAGTGGTTTGTCATATGCTACGCTCTAGCGATTTTGCGATATTGCGGTATTGTGATATTGCAATTTCACGAGATTGCGATCTGCGATATTGTGAAGCAAATCGCAGATCGCGTTATCGCAGATCTTTAGAGCTCATTGTACGAAAATTTTTTTCCATAAACCGAGGCCTAGTTATGCGCTTTAATGTTAATCAATGAATTGGTTGTCAATCATTAATGAAATATGGTTTTTGTGCCGCGGGGGGAGGCAGGTCCGCTGGTCTCCAAACCTTTTGTACCCAAACTGGTTTATGGGTTCGTCTAGGTTTCTGCCTCGATGTCCTTCTGCTGCTGCGCATCCTTTTGAGTGGCCACGCTGGTGTCTTGTCAGGTACTCTTGACGACAGGGGGTTTGACTTGGGATGTGCTGGTGCTTCCAACGCCCTTCGCGCCAGTTTTGAAGCCAATTTTCTAGTTAGGGGGCTAGAGTGCAATGACGTTGTCGATTTCTTCATCCATCACCATGTATGGAAGCGAAGTCTAGGCTTTTTATTTATGTGCTCTGATCTGAACATTGTGTAGAGTGACCTGGAATGCAGTTATGCCCTTGTATCTGTCGTACACGATAGGGGACAACCGTGGTTGGGAATTAATAGATGCGGTTACATTACTCTAAAAGAGAACCCAAAACACCTGGATGTCCTCGAGCCATTGCGAATCTATGGAATCCAAAAAGTGTGCATAGCGAGCCCCTTCGCACATGTCCAGGGTAATCTCAGGGAGGACAAACTCTGCAGGAGCTTCCCACGAAACCACTGCTATAAGAAACAACAACCAAGAGTAACAAAAGGAGCGGCCCTGCTCCTGGGACTCACAAACGTTGGTTAGAAACTCATCGCACAAATACTATGCCCAGTTAAAACATATCCCTTTCACACATTGGCCGGCTAACCGAATGACATAGGCTGGAACAGAGGTGACTTGACACTTCCTCATCATTTTACATGCTAATAGCATGGTGCCCAACTGTGTACCTTGGTCGCTAACGGTCTTGATGATAAATCCCTGAGTATTACGGTCCACATGATACTTTTTGCGCACGAACTCAGCAGTCTCCACCTCATATTTCTTACCCACGCACTCCAGGGGGTTCAGGCCGCTCATTGGGAGACCAGTGATCCGATGCACGAGCGCAGCGTCAATGGGGATCCTGTCCTGGATCCATAAACAATTTTCATGAATTAGCACGAGCAATTGTCGGGCGAGCCAGTCCGTTACATTGTAGTGCCTAAAGTGGGGCATCCGAAGTAGATTTAGGAGCCCGGAACCCGCCAAACAACGTACCCAATGTTGGGGGACAACTTTGACCCCATCGTCGCCATGAACTGTATCAAGGTACAATTCAGGTGCGAGCTCAGGGAAGGCCTCAAAATTGGCCAAATCATGGTCGTCAAACTTAACTTCATGAAGGTGACCAAAAGGTTCACCTATGATAGAGACCTCCCCCGGGGTCAGCGGCACTTGTAGGTAGGTGATCAAGCCATCAAGGTTCTTTGGAATGCAAGTTGATGCCCTGCGTGGTCGCATGAAGGGGGGCATCCAGTTGATCGGCTCGGTGGGCTGGGCCTCCCCCTGCGCAGCCCTCGCGGATTTCACGTTTCGTGGGGAGGCACAGGGCTTTCCTGCGGCCCCATTTTGTAGGATTTGGGGTCTTGCCTGAGCCTTGAGATTTTTCTTTTCCTTTCCGGGTGGTAGGGCTGGGTGTGGAGAGGATTTCTTCAACTTCGGATTCGACCTCCACCACTTCCTTAGTGTCTTGGTCTACTAAGGTTACTAGCTCCGAGAATTAGATAGGGTTCGTGATCATCATTTTGGTGCGAAATATGAACTCAGGGTTGCTACTATCAGAGGGGTCCGGCTGCTCAGACATGAATGATATGCTAGCGGCACAAAATTTCTTACAGCACAACTTCGTCCAGGACAACTAGGCTAAGTACAAGCTATTTGAGCAATACGGAACCTGTGTCTAATCCATCTCACCTATTTTATAGCCTTGAGTACCGCCCAAAGGTAGGGTAAACTTCATGTGGGACTTACCATCAAGTAAATGGTAAAAAATCTTCCAAAATCACCGCATTAAATGCCAGTCGTCCGCTCCATCCAACGGTAATTTGGTGTTTTTACCCGATTTGACTGTTTCAACGGCTAGTTTTCGCACCCGGGGTGTGCTCAGCGTACCCCTGCGCTCCGAGAAATCCTCCTGCGTGCCCGCTGCACTGGCTTTATTCGGTTAGGATTCCTTCCAACTAAAATTCTGTGTTTCCATAGCCCAGCCTTCTAGACCTCTTGCGTCGTCGTCGTACCTTCGTAGTGACCCCCTGCTACATCTTCAGGCCATCGTTGCCCAATACTTCATGAGGTGCGATGCTGACGAATTCCACTTCTCGATGCGCCAACTCCTTTCTTTGTCGTACCAAATATTTGGTAGGTACGATGCCTATGGTTTGGAACGGAGAGATCTCGGTAAACCGCGCATCCACAACCCTACTTACGAATAGCTGCGTATCGGGCAATCCTTCCTCGCCCATCTCAACTCAGGACATGTGATCCCACGATGAATTCAACATCATATTTTGGAAGTAGTTGCCACCTGCAGACTTCCTCCCCCAACACAGTCACATTCCGTAGGCGTTCTAAAACCCAATGATCTGCAATCATTTTATAGTGTCGTCCTAACCATTAAGGAATTTTGAGGTCTAAAATGGGCCTCCTAAGGAAAATGTACAACCAAAATAAAATTTATAAGAACCAATAGGATTCAAGATGATGATGTCAACCATGGGGGATGATTTACCATTTTTGGAGTAAAAAAGTAAAAATAATAAAAAATAATAAAATAATAAAGCTACTTTTTCAACTCGTATTTAAACTTATCTCCCTAAGTTTTTACTCAAATTTTTTGCAGGAATAATTATTAGATGCAAAATTTAATTCCTCATCCAAGGAGTACCCATGTTGCATACTTTCGATGGGCATTGCTACACGAAAAATGAGAAATACATGAAAAAACGTGATTGCAACCATGTTTTTCATGTATTTCTCATTTTTTGTGTAGCAGGGTCCATAGAAAGTATGCAACATGGGTACTCATTGGATGAAGAATCAAATTTTTCATCCAACAAGTATTTCCGCTCGAAATTTGAGTAAACCCATAGGGAGATAAGTTGAAAATACAAGTTGAAAAAATAGTTTTTCATTTTTCCCTCTAAAATTTGATGATGTAATCTAATCTTATTTTATTATTTCCACTATTATTTTATAATTTCCATAGGAGGCCCATTTTAGACCTCAAAATTTCTCTAATGAGAGGGCATTGATACTTCTATAGATCGTAGGCCAGGGCCAACCCTTCCCTCGCCATGGTGGCATAATTGCGTTTCGCACCCAAGATCGTCCGATTAGTATATGTGATTGTGTGGTCACTGTCCCTGGTGCCAAGCTGCATACTACCTACTTCACAGGCGATTCCTGAAGTAACCGTATGAACTATCATCGTCAGAGTGGGGGAAGCGGACATAGGCACAGCGACCATCCTGTTTTTGAGTTGTTCAAAGTTTTTTGTGCACACGCCATCCCAACTGAATGAAATATCATGCTTAAGCAGTGTTCGTGCAAGTTCAGTGATCAATGTGTACCTCCGACTGGATTTCCTATAGTAGCCCATATGTCCCAAGATCTCGTGCAGCAACTTCGGAGTCGTGGGCCTTACCTATGGGACTGGTGCGATGAGTGTATTATCGATCTCCTCCCTCACCCTCTGTGTATGATAACACTGATGTTCTTCTGGACGTGCATCGGAGTTGAGGGTAACGTGCATACCGCCCAAGTTCCCTGTGACTTGCTTAGATTCTGAACACTCATCTGGATACTCCATGTTTGGCTTCGTCATATTACCTATTGTCCCCTCATCCCGGCAGTTCCCAATCGTAACCCACTTGGGTGTTATTGCCATATTAATGTTTCATGGTTTTAGTGGTTTCGTACTAGCCGCCTCATGTATTGGAGATCCCGCAATTGTGCATTCCTCCCCTGCTGCTACGATCGAGACCTTGCGCGGATCTACGTTGCAATATTTTATGGTGGCCTTGTGGAGCTTGAAATTATCCTAAATCTATGCTTCCCATGTTGGGCCTCCTCTTAATGCGTTGGGACTAGATTCACCAAGCACCATGGTGTCGAGAGCCTACAGAGCTCCCTCAAGCACCTCCAATCCTCCCGTTAACCCAAATGTCCCCAAAAATTCATCTCTTAGGGTTTCCCACTGGCGGGTGCACTGTCGTAGCTCTGCATCGAGATATCAAGTAGTGGGGATTGGTCCCAAGGCATGAAAAAACAAGTGAACCCATTATTCTGTGGTATGATCATACCATTGCTCCATCCAAGCGGACAAGTGTTCGCGCAGGTTTCCTGGGCCCTGGAATCTCTTAACGTGCACATCGGTTGGAGGTTCAAACCACAGTAGCTCGGTTAAGAGCCTATAGCCTTCGTTCTTTGGGAACCTCAGCTTCAAAGGTTCGTAAAAATTCCTTTATACCACCGAAGCCATCAAAGCAGGGTAATTCTCTTACCTCAGAAGATATATATCGGAAGTCCCTAGTAATTCGCAGGCAGCGCAGCGTGGAGACTTCCTGCAGCCAATTTTTCCAATCTTCTAACTATTTTTCGAAGTCAGAGACACATTCGTTGTGCTTCTTCCAGCAAGGCATATCGTAGGTCGTGGGGTTGATCCAATATTTGTCCTTCACATTAGCTTATAGATGTGATCCATCTCGTCTTCCTCACGTGTTGGTTCGGTGTACCTTTCTCCTTCTGCAGGGTTGAGTGGTACGATCACCCGAGTTGTCTGTCTTTAAAACACCATGTTTCATTTATTCAAGTTGATAATTCCACCCATATCAATGGCCCAATCCAATCCCAGGAGCGTTGGGTAAGGGTCCGCATCTTCTACAATTTGAGTGGCTTCAAATTCAACTCGCACCTTAGCCGCAACGATATCTACAACCAATTTTGACAATCTCCCCAATGGTATGATCTTCTATTGATTAGCCATGCATGGCTGGATAGTAGACCATTCCAATTTAGGTTCTCCCATTCGTTACCAAGTCTGCTTAGGTAGTACATTCACATCAGATCCTAGGTCTAGGATTAACTGGTCCATCTCATAATCACCAATCTGCGTAGCTAATCGCATTTTGCACCCAGTGTGCCTCTTCTGCTCGTAAAGTTTGTGCACATCCTTAAACTTCGTGGCTGGGGCTACTTTTTCTGCACAACTTTCAAGTAGGGCTTGGAGGTTGTCTACTGCTTGCTAGTTGCACAGTAGCTTCATGCACGCTTGCAAGAATGGTTTGACCTCATCTTCGATTCCATTGTTTGGAACCGATGTCTCGCTTTGAGCCCAGTTTTGCCAAGCTACGACAGAGGTCTCCTTCTCCTTCTGGGGGCCCACACCTTCTGGTTCAGTAGCTGCTTTACAGATCAAAGACTCCATCTCTTCTCTTTCCTCAGACCCTTCGGTGCCCATACCGCTGCGTGTTATTACATTAATGCTTGGATCCTCCTCACGAGGATCCGCCTTCACTCGTTGTACATTATGTGTAGGAGTTTTTTGCTTTTCCTGTACCTTAGCCATCAGAATCGGGCAACCCTCAATCACATGGTCCAACTATCTACACTATCTGCAGGATTTTCGGGTTGGGTTCATGCAGTCCCTCGCAAAGTGACCTATCTCCCCACAATTATAGCATATTAATTGGCCTCTAACCCTGCCTGCGCTTCCTCCTCATCCTCCTCCCCTGCCCCTGGTCGGGGACCCTCCTATTCTTGTGGGGGATCTAGGTGATGAGGGGTCCAACTGTACCCTATATAGGTTTCCCTGGTCGATCATCAGATCATATGTTCGGCAATTCTATTCATCATGTCCTAAAAACCTACAAAACCTACACCACTGCTGTTTTACTTCAGGGATATATGCAATAAGACGGGGGCAGTGGTTGGTATCGTGAATCCCAGCAACACGACAATCATCGCACCATAGCGTCAGCACACTTGGTCCCACAGATTCCCTAGGGATCAGCAGGTTGGGTCCCACGGCCTGGATGTAGTTTTCCAACAGTGGACAGTTATCCTTGGTGTGGCCATTCACCCTGCATCGTATGCACCATCTTTCGGGGCTGGCCTCCGTCCCTCGCTCCTTGCGTAGATTCTGAATCTCCATGTGCATTGCTTCTAGTAGGCCTTGTATCTACTGTACTCCTAACTGGGTATCATCTCTTGGCGCAACTTCTAACTTCATGGCAACCTCCAGGGCCTTCTCTTGTGTTTTAATAGCTTGGTGACCCATAGGTACACGGAGGTGGGGTAGCAACATAGCAATGAACCACTCTGTGTGCTGCCTGTCATCATACTAGAATCCTCCTTCTCTGATCACTTTCTTTAATCGTTGATCAACTTCCCATATGGACTCAGATGGTCCTTGCTTAAAATCCTTCAAGTCTTTTACTATCTAAGATTAGGACTTAGGTTTCTTGAACTGTTGTTTCAACACATTCTTAATTTCCTCAATATTTGCATTTTCATGTTGGTCAATGTATCCCCTGTACTAGTCCAGGGCTCTCCCTTCAAACGCAAGGGACAACTGTGCCCGTTTCACCGCATCGTTTACTACGTTCTGCGTAGTCCATACTGAGCTTGCGACAAACCAGAACCAATCCATGCCTTCATCGCCCACGCCTTTGAAGGTAGTTAGCTTCATGTGCACAGCCATATCGTCTTCTGGTGGGGGTGGAGGTGAGTTTTTACCCCTATGGGGGTTCAACGGTGGCGTCGACGGAGGGCTATGCGTAGCAAAATTTCTTCTTGGACTGTAGACAGATCAATCCCCCTCTTGGTTAGTTCTGTAGTACTTACCACTGCGCGTTGTTCCCTCACTCTAGTCAAAGCTCATTAACTCTGTATGGCTACACAAAATGCTTTTTTTCGCACAACAAGATCTTAATTAGTAACGAAAAAGTCTTCAAAAACTTACCCCGGAACCCCTTGAAGAACCTTCGCTCTGCTTCTGAGTAGGATACAAATTGATCAACTGCAAATTCAGTCACAAATCCTCCTATCACACTATCCACCCAGTGATCTACCATGCGAGTAATGGCGTTGTCGGTCTCTTCCAACTGCCGGATCCGTTTTAGGGTCCACTAGGTGACACACTCGTCTTTCCAACACTTCTGAAATTCGACTAGCCTTGCGAGCCACTCCTAGAGCTCGATCGCAATTGTTACAAAGAAGATCTCTTAGATCTCCATGAAAATATACTTATTCTTCCACTCTTCGGTGGTCAACTTCTTACTGTGGTTTTCTTTTGCTGCGAATTCCTGAACTTTTTTTCAAACCATTCATCAATTTTTTTTCTTTTAGGTTTCCAATATGGCCTTGGCATTACTTGATTTCTCTCAAAATGCTCCTGGTCCTGGCAACGGAACCATTTGTTGGTTCAAGGGGTCCTGACCCAGGTTCGTAGGTTAAGGTTTGCCAACAAAGCCCTATACTACTAGCCCTTTTGGTAGTGACCTTCTTGTACAGGAAAAAGTCTCACCCGAAGAAGTATGGGAGGGTGCTGGAACCAGGTTTCCGCACCTTGGGAGAGAGCAAGTAAGTCAAGCCGATCCACAATTATCAGATCTATACGGTCCAAGGTCGTTCGCAAGAGTTCCAATAAATAACCAGAATACAATTATCAAATCTAAATAACAGGCTCACATCCACGTGCGTACTATTAGCTATAATCACAGACATTATATTCGCAGCAGATTAACAAATCACAGATGCATTTAACATAAACATAGACAGTTCGCAGCTTACAATCAAATCATATAACTCAAATCCGCATCAACCATAACAGATCGAGTCCAGATGACATAAAATATCCGCAATACTTTCGCACATCTATATTATTACCCAAAAATCTTCTTACATTCCCAAATTACCACCTACGCACACAACCAGTAGGGTCCGCACACAGCAGGACAGAGGATCTCCGTGCACACAACCAGCAGGAGTCCTAGCCCAAACAACCCTACCACAGATCTAACAGTTCGTACTTTGCATCAATCTCTATTCATTCCTACCTATGACTCAAAAAAGGTTAATCTATTTATAGCGATTTAGCCTACACATCCAGTGGTTCGCAAACCATGTTTTGCGGACTCTTGGTCTACCCTTGACCCATTTACAATGCGTTAGGGGCTTTGACCCACCCCAAAACCCCTGCGTTAGACTAACCAATACAAAATTATACAAAAATAGACAAAATTCATAGCCTTTGGGAGACCCTGCTCCAACAATCCTAATATTCCAAAGATTTTCCTTGAGTACCAACTTCCTATGGTCACTATTGTTCTGGAAAAAATCGGTCAATGCTTGCCACATTGCATAAAAAGTCTCTTTCATGTGGATATTAGAGGAAACATGGTCTCGTACTCCATCCAATATGATCCTCCTCGCCTTGGCTACACTCTTCTTCCAATCTGCTAGATTCTAAGCATCAACTACTGCAAGTCTCAGGATATCATTATCAATGACTTCCTTCAATTCCTGCTACCCTCAAGGGCATACTCAAGACTTAAGCCATATAACGTCGCCCTGCTAGCTCTAAAGAATTGATCTAGTAAATTCGAACCTCCTATGAAGACAACTTCGAATTCTCTTCTCTACTGTGAATGCTGCTCTAATACCATGTCTAATTTTAAGGTAGATTCAAAACGGCTCATGTAATGTACTAAAACATAAGACTCAAATCTACTCTACTCATCTACATAATCAAATTCACGATTGAGAACACATATAAAAAGCATTCATCATGATTTAACACACATACACAAAGATTTATCTAGGGGAAAACAACTAATCAAAATGCCTTCCTATCTGTATTGTGTTAATCAAAGAATCTAGATGAATACAACATGATTGTTGAAGCTTCAACACAACTTGCACAAATATCTTCTATCTTATCCCTCACTGACTGACTTTGGCCAACACTTAGCCAATTTCAAGCCTTCCCAAGCTCCCATTTCCTTGCACTGTTTGAGGAGGAATGAACCCTTATTAAACAGGGAAATTTCTCAGTGAGAATTCGCAATTCCTTTAGGCCCTTTTTGAAATGCATGCACTACCTGTACAACTTGGAAAATTCTACAACTAATAGTACACTACCCTTGAAATCCATTCTCAACTGGGTAACTCGAATATCATGCATGCATGAGTTAATTTAGGTTGGTTGATCATTAACTAGTTAAACACTGAAGTTACACCCCTATTAGACCTCCCACTAGTTCCTCCAAGAGTTGGAACTAGTTTAACTGACCTTAATTCAATTTAATTGAATTAAATTGTTACAACTTAAATTAACTCTATCTAGGCTCTTAAAATTTAGGAATCATTTTCTGTTGATGTGAAATTTCTATTTTCTCCTAATTTAACCAAAAGAAAAATTAAATTAGGAATTTCTTGCTACATTTTCAATATACTATATATTATATTATATTTTTATTTATTAATTTCACTAAAATATAATAAAAATTATAAATTTAAATAATTATATTATATGATTTTAATGATTCATGAAATTTTCAAAAATCTGAAACATATAAATGTAATTAAAAGGGAAAAAAATTAATAATAATGTTTTATTGAAAACTAAGTGTCGTTTTCTAACGGCTAGAAAACATATGTGATTTGTCTTTGAATGTCCTAGTGTCACTATGGGAGTAGTAGTGGACCGTCGACATAGAAGGCATACTACTTACAAAAAAGGAAAAGCAAGAAATTTTGCAGTGGGAGGGATACTTTGTTCATCTTGAAAGGCAACTATGATGATGTAGTATACTTTGTTTTCAATAATTCAAAGCTCTTGCCCATGCTACAATTTGTCTGAGCTTAGTATGTTGTCACCGCTTTGATTTAAAGCATATCAAATGATGAGAAAAAAATGATACATTTTTTTATCAGTTCAGTAAACATGTGTGTAAACATTGGTGTGTATTATGTAGGGAGATGTCTATATTACAGAGATAAGTAGAATTCATTATTTGATGCTCTATTTTGGAGGAATTATCATAGTTGTGTTTCACTTTCTTCTAATAGAGAAGAATTCGTGATTTCCATGCTATTTTTGAAAACCCTAGCAGTCTCTCACACTCATAAAAATACCTGAAAGTGCTAAAGTATGTGCCTACCTTGCCCCATCAGATACATGCAATTATGATCCTCTATGCCCTGACCTAGCTCTTCCTTGACCTAATTCAACATCCAACACCCAAAATCAATCAACCAAAACCCTAGAACCTACTATACCTAGCCTAAATTTTTTATTATCCAGTCAATTTGACTGTGATCTCACGGAGAGAATCCCCTCCTGCCTAGTAGTGCTAGCTACTAGGCCAAAGCAGTCTATGGTTACCTTTTCTGGTCTCCTTCTCAATCTTCGGAGATCTGGTGGAGTGATACCACTTCCGACTATGTTATTAGTGCATTTCTTACTCAACAAGGGCATCTAGTGGCATATCAAAGTAAGACACTTTCAGACACAATCTAAAAGTAATAAAAGTGCAAATAGAAAAGTAACTACAACCAAATTCACTACTGAGACATTTTATTAATTTATTGAGATAGAGTACAATTGAGGTGGTGCAAGGTTTGCACCTGGGCCTGCTCAAGGTAGGCTTGAAGAACGACCCAAACCCAAGCAAAAACTATGGTTGAAAGTGCCCCTACATGGTTCAGTCTCTGCGTTGACTAACCCATAAATGTCATTATTGGTTGACTTCAGACTACTGGTTTGACTTCTTCCTCTTCTCCGAAAATTTTGGGCTTTTAACCCCAGACTCCACTCACCAACCCCACAAAAACCCGTGAAGGAATTAGCCAGATGTTGACCCTGGAATTTCAGCCCAATTTCCTCTAGCTCCTCTAGGTGTTGGCTGTGTTAGGATATCTATTTGAAGCCTCAAACCTACCCAGAAAAATCTCCAAATTAATCCTGGCTTCTCCTCAATAAACCCATAAAAACCGAGAAAGGGTTCGCCCAATGCTTGACTTTGGAATTTGGCCCTCTTGAGCTTGGCTCACTGTGCTGCTAGGTAAATCGAACCTTTGGATGAGTTTGCTGGAAAATTCCCCCAGAGAGCTTCCAAAAATCCTAGTAGGAGATGGCTAACCTCCCCTCAAAATCTCCTGTTGAAACTCTGCTACTCTCCACACTCCCGACACCCACACCAAACTGAACTGTGCAATCACTGCGCAGTCCTGAAGGGGCTACGCTCTTCCTGTTTCTGCTGCTATTTAATTCCCTCACCAAAATGTAAAACTCCTCTCCTGAGTGGGCACTCAAGGTCCCCAGAGGTAGAGGTTGAGATCTCTACTTAAAGATCTCATGTGCTAAACAACACTGCAGACTTGGCTCTCCAGCTCAAGCGTGCTTTAGTCAAAATGACCAAGAGAAATAAGATGAATGAATGACCAAATAAGCCTTCCCTTCTTCCTTTTATCCATTGATTCCCAACATATTCCTTGGGTCCCACCTTGGCATGCACTGCCTCTCCTTGGCCAATCATGTGTTGCCTTCCTCTAGCCAATCCCACGTTGTCGTTTTCATGCCTCTTCTACACTGCCACCTAAGGCCAACTCGACCCCACCATTAGAGCCGCAATTTTCCCTTAGGGACTTTGGGAAAAGACTTCATTTGACCTAATTATTAATTGTGGGTCCCCTACCCACTTTATTTCCACCCAACATTAGGATTTGCCAAAATTAATCAAAATTAATATCCCAGTTAGCTGACTGCTAATTTGGGGATTTTACAGAGATGTATTCCATTGTGCAAGCCTAAATTCTGGGGAAGGAAACAGTCATTCACACATACATATGACCCATGCAATTCATAAAAACACAAGGGAAGTTGTAGAACGGCCACCATCTGAAATGGTCCACATATTTGCAACAATTCCAATTGAACATTAAGTACAAGAAGGGAAACACCAATATTGTTACAAATTGTCTCAGTCGGCCACCATTCATGGCACTTACCACTATGCTCGACTCTTGAGGGTACAATACTTCAGAGTGGTTGCATTTTTACAAGATTGATCCACAATTCGACAACACATACCAGACACTCCTAGAAGGAAAGTACGTTCCAAATTTTCATCTCCAATATACATTGTTATGTCATCTAGGAAACGTTTGTGTTCTTGCAAGAGAGCATGCCAAGATGAGATGTGAGGCGTACTACATTGGGTGTAGATAAAACAGTGGCAATGCTACAAAAGAATTTTTATTGGTCGAACCTTCGACGAGATGTTGGGAAGTACATCAAATATTGCACTGCTTGCACCATTTCCAAACTAGCCATTAAGAAGCAAGGCCGATATACTCCTTTTCCTACTCCTAGTCAACGTTGGGAATCCATCTCCATGGATTACATGTCAAACCTCCCTTCGACTAAGCATGACAATGACAATGTTTTTGTGGTTGTCGACAGATTCTCTAAGATGGCCATTTTGGCGGCCTGCAAGAAGAGTATCACAGCATAAGCCACTGCATAATGAAGTGATTTTTTATTTTTCTCTCTGTCTTTTGTCAAGTTCTAGAAAAGGACCCACAAAAATGTTATTACATCCAATCTTCCAATCTTCATAGTTATGAATCTTATTACATGTTTTTCCAAATGAATGTATGTTTAACTTATATATTAATTCAAATTATAATGATAATAATAATAATATTTTATTACAATTTAATTAAATTTTATGATTTTTAGCATTTGACAATATGAAAATATTAATTTAATATTCAATACTTAATTATCAATTATTAAAATTATATGCCTATATTAATAATATAAAACATTTAATATTTATACCTAAAATAAAATAAAATAATAATAATGATATTTTCATAGCGTCACATTTGGTTGGAACATTTATAACAAAATAGCATTATAATGAACAAGTAATTTTACCTTTACTTGAATCAGAGCATAAGATATCCTAGAATCATATATAGATTTTGAAAAATGTGAGATAGTACATTGTAATTTCTTTTATAATATATAAAAGGAGGAGTTTTTTTCTACTGAAATATATATATATATATATATATATATATATATATATATATATATATATTAACAAAAAAATAAAATAATAAAATAAAAATTAAATTCAATATAAATAACTCTAAACAAGAAAAAAAAATTGTGTCAACCAAAAAGAAAAAGAAATTTCTAACTCTGTTTTAATCCTATAACCATGAACGCAAAAAAAAAAAGTTTTAATCTTTAAATCATGAATCAGAACAAATCTATATTTTTTTTTTTGTAAATTTGGTAATGCCTTTATATTTTCATATTTTAAACAAGCAAGTTGCTATACATACTAACTTGATTGCAGAGCCTCAACCTGCCCGAAGGAAACCAGGTCTGTTGGCCACCACATGGAGTTAAAAGCCATCCAAAATTTAAATTGTTTTTTCCTTCTTGTGGCTGCCTTTACCGCTTTACTGTGTCCAAAACATTTACAGTTAAAAGGGAGACTATATCTACTATTCGACAACAACAAAAACATTCAACATAACTAAACTAGACTGAAAATTTATCAGACAAATCCACCAGAGTTGATTTGTCTGAGTCTGCAATATAATTGAAATATATATATGAATTGTATTAAAAATTATAGATTTTGAAAAAAATGTTTAAAAAATAATAATATCAAAAATAAAATAATAAAATTAAAATTCAATTTAATTTAATATAGATAACTAGATAACCCTGAACAAGAAAAAAAGTATGTCAATCCTACAGCCATGAGAAAAAAGATAAAACTGTATTTTAAATTTTTAATCTATGTGGAAAACACTATAAACTGGTATAAATAAGCAAAAAAATTTCTGACTCTGTTTTAATCCTACAACAATGAACCCAAAAAATAGAGGAAGATTTTTCCAATCAAAGAGAAAAGAAAATCATAGTGTACAGAAAGAGATCATTCGAATGCTAATTCGTCTGTCTATTTTGAAGTCTCCGTTGCAACTCCTTCCTGCCAAAAAACACGATAAAGAGTTAAACCAGAAGTAACGAAATCTATAACGGCGATCACAAATATTTCTCAAATCGCAATAATACATATGTGTGATCGAATAACAAACCTGATTCGTTCCATATCCGGATGTTTTTTAACCATCATAGCTTGGTTTTCGTCGCCTCTTCTAATAAGATACTGCATTAATTCCTCTGCTGGGCCAAACGGAAGATATTTGCTCACTTCGAATCCTGCTTTCGACAAACCCAGAGAAAGGCTTTCCGCCATGCCCTTCAACTGAGCGAAGTGCAGCCCACCTTCCCTCTTCACGATACCCAATTCTTCAGCCTTAGCCACCGCTGATTTTGCTGATCATGACAAATCATTCACTCTATAAATCAATCTACTAGTCCCTCATTTATTATTTCGTAATAATAATTAATAACGAAGTAATTTAGAGTATAAGATTCAGCTTACCAGATTCGATATTGTGTGTACCGAGTAGCAGTGATGCCTCGCCCTTAGCAACCTTCTCCAACATCATTGAAGCGCAAGCATTGTAACAGTTGTGTGTCTCAGTAACAGAAGAATGTAATGGGGAAGCCACGCCCAATGACTGAGCCATTCCAATTTCCAAATTAAGGTAGGCGCCGCTTACAAGATTCACACCCATTGAAATGCCTCGCTTTTTAGCCTCTTCTGATGCTGCAATAATTCGGGACAACGAGTCTTTCAAGTAAGCTTGCACAGTCCCATACACCACGGGCTTTCCAGGGGATGAATTAACTTGAGAAAAGGCTCTGTAAACCAAATAATCAATGGCGGGCTGAACAAATGTGTCTTCTGCATCCACCAGTAAGGGAAGCGAGGCGGCTTGACAGGCTGCGCAGAGCTGAAACAGTCTTTGTTCGGCTAAATTTAAGTCCATTTCCTCCTCGGAACTCAATGGTTCGGGCGCAGAGGTATTGTGATAGTCAGGACTAGATGGGACTAGAATTGGCAGAGTTTCTTCCATCCACGGCAGATTCAATTCAGGATGGCGGTGCTGCCATCTTATCAATTGGCTCACTCTTTCGAGTAGCGGACGAGTGCACAACGCCGTCATTTTCACGCACAAAAAACTAACCTGTCGTCATACCAATACCGCAATCAAACCCAAGCTCAGTAAATAATATCATATTCACAATTGATTTAGATCACAACTTTGTTAAAAAAAAATTACTACTTACCGATCCAAGCAGAAATAATGAAGAGACAGTGCCAAGAAACTGGCTAAGGTTCGAGTCACAGGCAGCGTTGTCTGGGGCGCCTTCGACGCCATAGTTGAGAATGCCCTGCATACCGAGATCTCGCAATCGGCTTAACGAGGCGGAAACTTCTCCCAAGTTTTCTCCGGCGCAGAAATGAGAATAAGCCGCGTGAGTGATTGGTCCTTGGTAAGCCTCAAAGTTGGGTAGGTACATGGCCGCCGTTTGGCAAGACACTAAACTGAGATAAAATAATAGATCAGTTAATTCCTCCGAACTAAAATCGGAGAATAATCTCTCCACGTCTTCCATGTTTAGAGTTGAATAAGAGACGTCTGAATTCTGGTCATTATTGACGATCTCTGTATTCCTAATTTCATTTTTATCCTCACGCCAGTTTGTAGCTTGAAAAAATCTGTAGTATTGCTGCCTTGGAATGTTACAGATATCCTTTTTAATCTTAAATATTTTTCTGTGAGACGTTACGGAATGAATCCGATCCAGACCTGAAATGGGCAATTTATATTCGTGCAACATTCTCTGAATTCCCTTACAATATTTGGTGTCAAGATGACGTGCTTGAAGGAAAGTAGTTTTCCTCGCCATGGCGCATGTGATATTCCTCAATGTCGAGGCCATCGTTGGGAAAATATATCCCCGACTTCTTTAAAAGAGTAAATAAGCGGCTGCGCCTGCGGCTGAAGAAATGTATAAAGTAGGAAGATCGATGGAGAGATGGAAATTTAAAATTTTTGAATAAATATGGGTGTAACCATCGTTAGAGCTTTCGAGTGGCATTTTAAGGCGGTCGGCTGTACTTGAAGCCAATTGGAAATTTACCAATAATATGGGGTTCATATGGGTAGGGTCACGAGCTAGACGCGACTCCTGACTTTTAGCCCTTTCCGTTCCTTACTGTTCTTCGTTATTTCAAGTGGAATTAAATATTATTGTTATGGGGTCTGTGAGTTGAACATTAAAAGTGTCCAAAGGAAAATTTTCACTTCAAGATTGTTCGTATTTTGCCACACAAATTCACACTTTAGAGGCTGTTGGTACTCCCCCCACAATTTCACTTCAAAGGTTGTTAGTATTTTTTTTCATAATTTAACTCTAGATGTTTTTGGTACTTTTGTCCAACGATTTTACTTTGTGTAGCTAGTTTGCGCCACGATATTTACTCACTGAAGAGGATTAGACAGTTACTGCATTTCAGAATTTAAATCTGTAAATTTTTGCCTCGCAATTTTATTTTAAAGGTTTTTGGCATATTTTCTCTCACAATTTCATTTTAGAGATTGTTAGTATTTTTTACCACAAAATACATTTACTTAAGAGGATTAGACAGTTACTGCATTTCAGAATTTAAATGTGTAAATTTTTGTCTAGCAATTTTACTTTAAAAGTTTTTGGTATTTTCCCTCGCAATTTCATTTTAGAAATTGTTGATATTTTTACCCACAAAATACATTTACTTAAAAGAGTTAAAAAAATACTTTATTTCAAAACTTATGTGTAAAATCGCAAGACATAAATTACTTTATTTCAAAATTTAAATGTGTAAAATCACAAGATATAAATTTGAGGAAAGAAGATCATATGGAATCAACCCAACCATCTCGGCTCAACTTAATTAAATTAAGTTTACATTTATATTTATTAAATAATTATATTTTTAAGAATTTGTTTTTATTTTTAAGATTTCGAATTTAAATTTATTGTTGTATAATCTTTTGAGTTTTGCAAAATATTTATTTATATTAATGTTTTATAAAAAAATTAATTATTATTATTATTATATATATAGAAATTAAAATATTTATTTGATGATGATGGTGGTTAACGTCTACTGAGACCAAGCTTTGGTCTATAGGACCTATAATTTTCTTAGTTCTTACCTATAATTTTCTTAGTTCTTAATTGTCTGGCTTCTTGTCTTTCTTGGCAAGATTGGTGTTGTAGCTTTCTTTTTCTTCTTTACGGTCTTCCAACTTCCTTTATCTTGCACCTCCTTCATCTCTTCTGATTCGTGGGACACTGGTGTCTTATCTTCGGGATCTGGGAGATCTGCTTTGTTGCTAAGTGAAGATTTCTTTTGCGCGGTATTCGAATCCTCATAATTGTCGACGCTTGAGGGGCTCTCGAGTTCGTTTTTTGTTGTTGGGTGTGGCTTTCCCCCTACTTGTCTTGAGGGTTGTTTTTTTCTTGCCTGATTTCTTGCGATTCAGAGTTTTCTGGAGAGTATTCTTCCTTGTTGATAATGTAATGTTCCTTTTGTGCTCCTTCCCACCATGTAGATCTATGGTGATTCTTTCTAGCAGAATTTTCCTGGGAGACTTTTGGGCAATTTTTGGCTAGATGGCCTGTCTCAAAGCAGGATCGACATCTGAAGATAACACTTTCGTAGTCGAGTTTCTGGTTCCATACATAGTCTTTTCTTGTTAGGATTATTTCAGCTGGGAATCCGACGCTAAAGTCCATTTCTACACAGATGCATGCATAGGTGGTTCTGACATATTCCTTTGTTTCTGGGCACTTGCAGTAAAATTTCCCAATTGCATTTCCAATGGTTTTTAGCGAGGAGAGATACCAGAGATGCAAAGGTAGGTTTGGTAATCTGACCCAAACTGGTGCTGAGATTATGACTGTTTTTGAGGGATAGAATGATGGGTTCCATGGCTTCATGAATAGGCCCAATTTTTCCCAAAACCAAGGGCCAAAATCTAAAATGCATTGTCTACTTTCAGAGTTTTCAAAATCAACTATAAAGAAACCATTAGCACAGGGGTAGATATTATTTTCATCCGAAATAACAGGCTTCCATACCTCTGAGATCCAACTGTGGAGAGTTGTCACCTGCGGCCAAAAGCCATTAAACCGACAGATTAAGGCACTTTCAGAAAACTTCAAGGCATCATCCAGTGAGGCCTTGACCACCTGCACAGTGGGAGTTGGGGCTTCACTGACAATATGGACAGGAGCTTGACTCTCAGAGGCAGACGAAACTAGGCTGACAATTATCTTCGTGAAGCTGGGAGCCATACTGCGGAAGTAAACCAGGATTGAGAAAATCAAACCCTGCGAACCTCTAGTTCAGAAAGATATGCGAACCCTGTTCGATGGAGCAGAAGAATTCTATTTTTAATCTCCACGCCTGCGTAAGAGTCTTTGCAAACCAGGATTTGCGAAACCTACAAAAAATTCTTGGCGAACTTGCGGAAGAGTCTTATTATACCTGCCCATGGCATGGTATATAGCGATGGATATCGCTGTCATTAGCATTAGTTCTCACCAAAACAATGAGCTTAATATAAAGTTTTTGGGTTTCATATTCTTTTAAAAATGTTTTCTTCGTATAGGATATTGACAACTCTGCTCATATACTTGAGAGTCTTATTGCCAGTCATCTTTAATTTTTAACGTAAACTTACAATATAAATTAGACATCTATCAAAATTGGTTCAGTAAGCCTGATTAATGCTATCTTTCAAGCTAGCATTAAAGCGTAACATTTTATGTCAAATACTTTTGGGAATATAATTATTATAGTTTGCAACATGATGGCATATTGCTGCCATCTGCCCAACATGTGTATTTTCTACCATCTGCCCAGCATGTGTATGTCGGTTGCCATATGCCCTGCATGTTGGCAGGCGAACTACAGGTGACAAGGCCATTATTATTCTTAATTACAACGGTGACGAGAAGAAATTTCTTACAGAATATATATCATCCATGGTGCTGATGAAGATGAGGGTTATCTTTCAACCCTAAATGGAGCGCCTCGGCTATCAAATTTTCAGGTATTATTTCAGGAAGCTCGAGTTATCAACAACAATTTTGAAAGCCTGAAGGATTTATTTCGGCTATCAAATTTGCAGGTATAATTTCAGGAAGCTCAGATTATCAACAATTTTGAAAGCTTGAAGGATTTATCTCGGCTATCAAATTTGCAAGTATGATTTCAGGAAGCTTGAATTATCAACAATTTTGAAAGCATGAAGGATTTATCGGGCATGCCATTTTGAGAGCGTGTCATTTTGAAAGCCTGAAGGATTTATCGAGCGTGCCATTAGAGATAAGAGATTTTCACCCTCTTCTCTTCATGAATTCACGGTGTTGAGTGTTACATAATGAATGCAGGTCATGACTCCGGTGGGACTTTCCATTCTTTCGACACATCGTCAATAGCTTGAGAACACCAAGTCGAGAATGTGGTTCGACTTTGAACGCAATTTTTGCGGATCGGCGGATAGTGTTGTATCCAAATGACCATTTTCTGTTACTCTTCTATATCGGTGGCATATTTGGGAATAAATCCTTTGTATTTCCCCATGATTCGAAACCGGAACTCATCAACAACCTCAACTATCCATATTCCATTGCTATATCCAAATTGAACGAAACCAAGTCTGTAGTTCGAACAGGTCTGTAGTTCGAACATTGATTAATATCAGTCTGGTTGATTCAACCTACATCAGCATCAATGTGCAATTGAAGGTCACTGCTACTCCAAGTCCATCCTCTGTGAAGAACTATGTGTTTGGCAGCCTGACTTTCTCTCTCGTTACACCTCTAGTGATGAGCAGGAGGCAGTGTAACCCATCCAAATTTTAGCTTAATATTTTATAGATTTCGACTATTCACAATAGTTTATTATATATGTAATAAAACTCAAATTTTATCTTAATATTTTATAGATTTCCGCTCTTCACAATAGTTTATTATATACATAATAAAACAGATTATATATGTAATAAAACATGCCCTGATGAGGACACAAGGTAGCTTGAATCCCTTTATGGTCCACTAAGGAAAATCTATTACACTATTAGATAATATCATATCTAATGCACTTAAGGTAAGTGGCTAAAGCCCCTAATGCTTGTGTTTCATTTGTGTTTCGAATAATGAAAGTACTCTAGGTATTGTATATGACCTAATAAAAACATTCCCGAAGCCGAAGTCTGAGCAGCAGAGTATTGCAAGGAGTTGGAGAATCTGTGTGGGATAATGATCAAAGGCTCAAAGACCTTCTAGGAAGACTAAAATTTCAAATTTAGGATGTCTAGCATAATAAATGGTTTATTGTAGGATTGCTTCCCCATATATGGATTTCCCTTACCTAGCAAAAAATAGAAACGCAAGCATAGGTTCATTTCAATGAACTGTAGAAATTTTGAATAACTGATATATTATTCACCGAGATTCTCCTAATCACACACTATTTTAGCTTCATGCACAATACATAATCTCTTCTACCATTGATCATTACATGCGGAAATAAAATCAATTGCTTGTGCACATTAAAACCATAAACATTCACACATATGAACACAATATTTCATGGGAAAGCTTAAAGCTGAAAACCCCCAACTATCTGTATATTATATGTCATAGAGATCATGTAACAATCATTGTACAAAGATCCTCACAAGCTCTTAGCACAACCTCCAATTTCTACACACTAATCAAGCTAGATCTAGCAAAACACATGCTCCAATCTCTACCACCTGATAGCCAACCTCTATTGTGTAATCAATGCTATAGGATGGCTCATTAAATAACATAAACCACCTGGCTTGTACTGCGCAATCCTCATGGGCTTCTCCAATTACTGGTAGTTGCAAATATGCAACAATATAGTCACAACTGATAGTTAACCTGCTCTTCACCTATCTCTGCACTGGTCTCCACTGAAACTGTCCATGCACTGAAGTTAACTGATGTATTCTTTAGTTGATTAATGAGTTTATAATTAGTGAATTAATTAATAATTAATTCACACCACTCTTCACTAGTGTATTAATCAATTAGACTAAATACAACTAGCTCAACTATGTTTAGATTAGTTAAACTGAACACAACTCCATTAACTCCTCAATCAACTCCACCAAACTCTCTCACATGAGTTCTAACTGAAGTATCCATGCAATAGCTCCATTTAACCCTTAGGAATAGCGTAATTCCTTCTGTCAGCTCCTGTGCCACATCTGTGCACTTAACTGAAGTGCTCCAAGAGAATAAGATAATGTTTAGAGTCCAAATATTATTAAGAGCTAATAATATTCGACATATCTATTTTTAGACTGGCAATCTAAAAACAGATTCCGCCCAATATGTCTAAAAATAGAAGTCCATCTATTTTTTCCAACTTGACCAACCATCCACAAATAGCATCCTGCAACTCATAGAACATGATCCATATGTCTAAAAATAGACTTTGCGCCAAAAATAGCCTGCGGGCCCACTTAGTGAAGGCGACTCCTTTCACTAAGCTCATCATCTTGTTGCAATCTCAACACTCCCTCTCAACAAGATAGGGATTATCTGCCACCCTGATCCTGCCTTTGTGGTATTCGAATTTGCTCCTGGTGAGCGCCTTCGTCAAGATATCAGCATCCTGATCCTCCGTGGTAATATATGAAAGTAACATGATCTTCCGCTGCACACAATCTCTGATATGATGATACCGATCCGTCAAGCCATGCTGCCTCAACTCATCCGCCTGTCTGTACCATGATCCATATCCCGATGTGCCTCTGAGATATCTCAATACATGCTTCCCCGCCTTCCAAAAGAGCTTGGTAGGCTTAACCATAGCTTGTGAAAGCTATTTAACTGCATAGCATATGTCGGGTCGTGTATTGACCAGATACATAAGCGACCCCACCAACTGTCGATAAACAGTGGCATCCACTACCTCCGCCGAAGTAGCATCCTCCTTCCTCCAACCACTAGGAAGAGGAGTATCAACAGGCTTGTCGCCATGCATGTTGAACTTCTCCAGTATCTCCTAGGCATACTTGCCTTGAGAAACAAACAGTCCATCACTGCGCTGCCAAATTTCCAATCCCAGGAAATAATGAAGGAGGCCCAAGTCATTCATCTCAAACTCCTTTGCAAGATCATCCTTGCATGAGTGTATCAACAGTTCATCACCCGTCAAAATCAAATCATCTACATAAAGTACAATGATCAACAACTTACCCTCCACCACAATCTGGTATAGGTTCAGATTTGCCTCACTCTTGGAGAATCCAAGTCCGGTGAAATAACTGTCTATCCGTGTGTACCAAGCACAAGGTGCTTGATTCAACCCATACAGTGCTCTCTTGAGCCTGCACACATGCGACTCGCTGCTGAAGATCTCGAAACCTTCGGGCTGCTCTATTTACACCTCCTCCTCAATGACTCCGTTGAGGAACGTAGTCTCCACATCCATCTGATGAATGTGCCACCCCATCTGCGCTGAGAGAGGAAGAATCGTCCGCATGGAAGAATACATTGCGACAGGTGCAAAGGTCTCCTCATAATCGATCTCCTCAATCTGTGAAAAGCCTTGGGCAACAAATCTTTCCTTGTACTTCTCCACACTCCCGTCAGCTGCCTACTTCACTTTGTAGATCCATCTCGAACCCACCACTGATTTCCCTTCCGGCCTCGAGACAATCTCCCATGCAATGTTTCTGACAATCGAATCATACTCTTCAACCATGGCATCTACCCATGCGGGATCCTCCACAACTTCCTCGAAAGAGGATGGCTCTGTCACAATACACTTGCTCATAAGAGCCATGTATCCAGTATACCGGTCAGGTGACTGTCTCTGTCTGCGCTGTGATGTAGGTGCTCCTACAATCCTCTCTGCATCTTGAGCCAGTCGCTCAGCTTCTGTAGTGCACTTCCACCTTCTGATGGTTGGCGCTGCATGAGTGGTCTCTTCCACTCCATGAACCTCCTCTTGTGGCTGATCCACATCCAGAGACTCATCCTTAGGAACTAATAGCTCCTCATCTGCATGCAAGTGTGGCTCCCTCTCAAGAGAACACGTCGTGGCTTTCTCCTCATGAAATTTGATATCTCGTCGCACAACAGTCTTGCAACTGTCTGGAAAATACACATGATAGTTGTGGGGTGTATTAGTGTACCCCAAAAATATCCTAACCTCTACAGTCGGCTCCAGCTTCTTCCTGGCATCCTTTGTCACATGAATGTAAACAGGTGAACCAAAAATCCTCAAATGGGAAATATTAGGCCTCTTACCAAAAAGTGCCTCCTCGGGTGTACTCATGCCAAGTATCCTGTGAGGACAACGGTTCTGCACATATACTGCAGTATTGCATGGCTCAGCCCACAAGTGTATGGGAAGGCCCTGATCATGCAACATCGCCCGTGCAACAACCATGATCGTTCTGTTCTTCCACTCAGCAACCCCATTCTGCTGTGGGTTATGAGGTGCTATGAGCTCTCTTCGAATTCCTTTTGCGTTGCAAAAGTCCTTGAATTCGCCAGAGATGAATTCACCACCATTGTCGCTCCTGAGAGCCTTCACTTGCTTCCCCGATTCTTTCTCAACCAGTGCCTTCAACTCACAAAACTTTGAGTATGTCTCGCTCTTCTTCTGCATGAAGAAGATCCAGCACTTCCGAGAAAAATCATCAACAAATATCACATAATACCTGTGCTTTGCTGTCGAAGCTACTGAGAAAGGTCCACACACGTCTGTGTGAATTCTCTCAAGGATCATCGTGGCATGACTATCCTTCTCGTGAAAGGTGGCTTTCACAAATTTTCCTAAGGTACACCCCTTGCACTGATCTAATTGCGCAAGAGTACCCTTAGGAAGCCCAGTAGAAATATGCTGCAGTATCTTCAAAGCTCCATGGTGAAGGTGGCCCAATCTCCAGTGCCACAACTCACCATCATCTCGGCTCACCACTCCTTCTACCTTGCCTGCCATTGTTGCGCAGCCATCTACCTGCAATTGATAAAGGTTCTTAATTCGAACCCCTATCCTTTGGGTCTCACCAGTTGCCTTACTGCGCAGGAAAGCCTTTCCCTCGCTAAAGACAACATCATATCCCTTGTCTTCTAACATCGCCACAGAGATCAGATTCTTCTTCAATCCTAGAACATGTATCACTTCCTTCAATACGAAGGGTTTACTAGACTCCCTGTGAAAGGAAATGGTACCGATACTGGTCGCACTGTATCTACCATCATCACCCATCTCGATGTGCACTCCAAGATCTTTCTCATCTAGATAAGTAAACAAATCTCAATCTCCTGACATGTGAAAAGACGCACCACTTTCAAGAAACCACACTGAACCCATCACACTTGAGACCAAGCATGCGATCAACAAAAAATCCAGCTAAAACTGTGAGGCTAAGGCCTCTCCAGCTGCAGATTCAGCAGCCTGCTTATTTTTCTTCTTCTGTGGACAACTAGTAGCGTAATGTCCATGTTGGTGACAGTGAAAGAACTTCACCTTGGACATGTCCTGCTTCTTGCCTTTTGCATCGGATTAAGAAGCTTTCTTGCTCTTCCCCTTCTTTGATTTGGCATCCAAAGTGAAATTTTCTTCATCAGAGTTCTTTGATGAAGATCCGTCCTTGGTACTTCTTCTTATCTCCTCTTACACAAGATCCGACCAAAGTCTCCCCCATCCTAGCAATTTCTCCCAACCATTGACAGAGTCCTGATAGGAATGCCAACTCTTCGGAAGCCCAAGGAGAGCCAAGCTCACCAAGTCCTCGTCATCAACAGTAACCCCCACACTTCCTAGCTCATCCCTGTCTTGGATGAACTTCGTGAGGTACTTGGGCATACTGTCGCCTTTCTCCATTTTTATGTTTCTGAATTTATCCTTGAGCGCCAACTTCCTCTGGTCGCTCTTGCTTTGAAATAAATATGTCAAAGCTTTCCACATCAAGAATGGAGAAGCCTTACCATGAATGCTGGACACTATGTGATCCCTTACACCTTCCAACATAATTCTTGGACACTTTGCTGTCTTCTTTTTCCATGTGTCAAGTGCGGCAGCATTGCCAGAAGCAGGTTTTGGAATTTCTGCATCTATGAACTCCTTCAACCCGTTGTCATCTAACACTGCCTCCATCCTGTCCTTCCATGCAATATAATTCGAGCTTCCCTCAAGGGCATACTCCAATCGTAATCCATTGAAAGACATCTCAACTTCGACACCAAGAAAACACTGCTGCAAGTTCGAATTCCACCAGCACAAAACTCAACCGCTTCAATGTTTTGCAATTTCTCCAATGATCAATATCGCTCTGATACCATGTAGAAATTTGAATAACTGATATATTATTCACCGATATTCTCCTGATCAGACACTATTTTAGCTTCATGCACAATACAAAATCTCTTCTACCATTGATCATTACATGCGGAAATAAAATCAATTGCATGTGCACATTAAAACCATAAACATTCACACATATGAACACAGTATTTCATGGGAAAGCTTAAAGCTGAAAACCCCCAACTATCTGTATATTATATTTCATAGAGATCATGTAACAATCATTGTACAAAGCTCCTCACAAGCTCTCAGCACAACCTCCAATTTCTACACACTAATCAAGCTAGATCTAGCAAAACACATGCTCCAATCTTTGCCACCTGAAAGCTAGCCTCTATTGCATAATCAATGCTATAGGATGGCTCATTAAATAACATAAACCAACTGGCTTGTACTACGCAATCCTCATGGGCTTCTCCAATCACTGGTAGTTGTAAATATGCAACAATATAGTCACAACTAATATTTAACCTGCTCTTTCACCTATCTCTACACTGGTCTCCACTGAAACTGTCCATGCACTGAAGTTAACTGATGTATTCTTTAGTTGATTAATGAGTTTATAATTAGTGAATTAATTAATAATTAATTCACACCACTCTTCACTAGTGTATTAATCATTTAGACTAAATACAACTAGTTCAACTATGTTTAGATTAGTTAAACTGAACACAACTCCATTAACTCCTCAATCAACTCCACCAAACTCTGTCACATGAGTTCTAACTGAAGTATCCATGCAATAGCTCCACTTAACCCTTAGGAATAGCGTAATTCCTTCCGTCAGCTCCTGTGCCACATCTGTGCACTTAACTGAAGTGCTCCAAGAGAATAAGATAATGTTTAGAGTCCAAATATTATTAAGAGCTAATAATATTCGACATATCTATTTTTAGACTGGAAATCTAAAAATAGATTCTACCCAATATGTCTAAAAATAGAAGTCCATCTATTTTTTCAACTTGACCAACCATCCACAAATAGCATCCTGCAACTCATAGAATATGATCCATATGTCTAAAAATAGACATAGTCTAAAAATAGACTTTGCGCTAAAAATAGCCTGTGGACCCACTTAATGAAGGCGACTCTTTTCACTAAGCTCATCATCTTGTTGCAATCTCAACATGAACTTTTAATCAATAGAAGGATTTTTTTAACCATCAACAGGCATGGTGCAGGTCAAGAACCAACTTGCTACCTTTACTAACTAGTTGTTGTCTAAAGGCAAGAGATGTCCAAAGGCAAAGCATTGTGTTACAATGTGTGTAGTACTATGTGTCCAGACAAGGCCGGATTGCTCAAACTAGGCACGAATTGCTAAAAATAGGCAACAAGATCGGTGCTCCCCCCAAACACCGACAGCAAGCAAGCCCGGTGATTCTTTCTTCAACCAACCGACCAGTAACGATGCCATCATAATGAACTCAAAGCCAGCTGTGTTCTGGGTGGAGCTGAGACGAGATGGTTCCTTTATTTCTAGCCATTCAGAGCCAGTGTTCACTTGGTCCCAGAATTCCAAACACTGCCTCATTCATTGTGGCCTAGTGCATATAACCAAGGAAGCGCCCATCATGATGCGAAGCAGCAGAGGGAAGCCCGATGAGGGGTGGCCGTAGACACCCCCTTCATGTTTTGGACAAGATAACCTGTTGGAACCTTACTAGCCTAAGAGGTCCTTCACTCCGCGAAGGGTATGGCTTATCTTGCCTCAGAGAGTCCTCCTCGTTTGGAGCCACTAAACATTAAAGCTGCAACGATAAAGGAAACAATAAGTGTTGTGTGTGCGATGTTTAGACTAACTTGGTAAACGCAGAATTGATACAGAGTTGGGTGATTCAGAGGGACACATTATGAAGGCTGCATCCTTGCCTTTCCCAACTTCTCTTTTAGCTACATTGTATGCATGCTAGAGTAGAAAAGTATTCCATCTGCATAGGCTACATTGTATGCATGGCAGAGTAGCAAAGTATTCCATCTGGGTAGGTAGGCAGGTATTCCATCTGCCATGCAAACTTGTTAATATATGATGACTATTAATCACGAATGACAATGCATATTAAAATAACAATCACAGATCAAGCTCATTTAGATAAAGATGTGTAAGCATAAGTCCGGCTATTAATCACGCAATGCATATTAAAATAATAATCACACATCAAACTCATTTAGATAAAGATGGTTGTAAGCATAACTTTTTGCTTAAAAATTTTGTAAGCAATGTTTATAGGTTTCCATGAACGATTTGGAATTATGTTTATATTATTATCATAGATTTTACATTTTTTCTCGGCTTTTGAAATTTACATAAATGTTGGAAATTTACATAAATGTTTCACACATTTTAATGTTTTAAAATCACTACAATATTATTATGTTTATGTTATATCTCTTAGAATTTTATATTAAGGTTTTGTAAATTTTAATGAATTCAAATTATTTTTTAATATTTTTTGTTTTGTAAATTTTAATGAATTCGAATTACTTTTTAATATTGCTTTAAAATATAATTAAACTAATTAAAATAGGAATAATATGATTAATAAAATTATAATAATTTAATAGTGTTGGTTTGAGGGGTCTTGACCCAGGTTCGGAAGTTAAGGTTTTCCAACAAACCCTTATATTACTAGCCCTTTCGGTAGTGACCTGCTTGCGCAGGCCAAAGTCTCACCCAAAGCAGTATGGGTGGGTGTTGGAACCAGGTTTCCACATCCTGAGAGAGAAAGCATGTAAGTCGAACCGTTTGGTAACTATAAGATCTACACAGCCAGAGATCATTCGCAGGAATTTCAATGATTAACTAGAGTACAATTTTACCAGATTTATATAATAGCCTCGCATCCACGTGTGGTGGACCAAGTATAAGCATAAAACAATATTTTCGTAGCAGACTTAATCAGATTGCAGGTACAGTTATCATCACACAGATAATTCGTAGCTCATAAACACATATCATTTGCAGCTCGTAACAAAATCACATATAATTCGAGTCCACAATAACCATAACCAGATAGATAAAACAACATCAGATATCCACAATACTTCACATATATTACTTATCAAAAAGTCTCTTACATACCCTAAAGCCCACCTGCGCACATAGCCAGCAGGGTCCGCACACAGCCGGACAAAGGATCTCTGCGCACACAGCCAGCAGGAGTCCTAACCCAGTAACCCAATCCATAGTTCGCACTTAACATCAATCTCTATTCATTCCTACCTATTGACTCAAAAAGGTTCAAATATTTATAGTACTTTAGCCTACGCATGCAATGGCCCGAAAACCGTGGTTTGCGGACTCTTGGTCTACCCTTGGCCCACTTAAAATGTATTAGGGGCTTTGACTCGCCCCAAAGCCCCCGCGCTAGACTAAATATAATAAAAAATATACAAAATGGACCAGATTCACAGCTTGCAGGAGACCATGTTCCAAAGGTCCCCCAACACAATCTTGTGACTCGTCCCGAGTCATTGTGGTGGTGGGGTCTCCACCTACGTGCGCAGTGCATTGACGGCTGTGACTAGTGGGGGAAACACTTCTAGACTCTAAGTAGCAGCGCTCTGTGCAATGTCCACGAGATTTTGTGATGTCGGTCCTTCTGTCGCGGCGGTGACGCTCTCTAATGTCTGATTTAGTCACTTAACAGCAACATCGACATCTTGTGATAGCTGGAGGGTTGCGGCAGTCCAAGGCTTCAAGCATTGTTTGAGGAAGTCCTTCTTATGCCGGAGTTCCTCAATCTCATCTTGGAGAGAGTTGCTGGTCCTTAGATGGGCCAGACGCTGTGAAGGGACCAAAGTGGGTAAGGTAGCCCCAATCTTCTCAAAAGCTTCCTCTTTCTGCCGCAATTCCTGACTAATTTTTCGGAGGATCGAATCTTGTAGGACTTTGGTCCATAACTGTAGGGTTGTCTTGAGAAACTGGGCGCCCTAAGAAATTTGTCCTGTAATGGTGTCCGTAGCTGCGGTCACCAGCGTAGCACGCTAGCCGCGTAACTCTGGGGGTGTTTCGGTTTGTATTTTGTCCTGCAGGTCACTGATTTGCTGCTCCAACTGCATCTTAATGACCTGCATTTCTGTCCTAGACGCCTTCAACGCTGCAACCAATCCTTAAATTTTAGCCTGGGGCATGGCTGCGACTGAGATCTCTTCTCTAACCTCCACCCAGAGTTGGTGGATCATTATTTCAAGCTCCACCTGCTGCGAGATAGAGAGGATCACTTTTGCGTTCTGCTGGGCGATGATCTGCTCAGCCACACCGAGTTGTTGGTGTACTTTCTGGTCACGATGGTGGATCTCTTGGAACAAGGCAGTGTAGAGGCCCTGTAATGCCTCGTGGGGTAGCTTGTCCAGATCCAATTGTATCCCTGTACCTTCTTGGAGTTGGATTCCTACAAGGGCAGCGCTAGGAAAAGAGCAGAGACGACTTTCTTTCGTAGCTAGCGCTGCACTTTTGGTTGTCAAGGGAGTCCGTACCTGAATTACACTGGTTTGTAGCATATCTGTCTTCAACTGGAGGGTGAGAAGCTCGGCCTGGATGATGGTGATCGCAACCTTCTGCTGTTCCTCTATGGCTGCCCACTTATCCTCTGTAAGCAGTGTAACTGCATCCGAAATTTGCTCAAGGTCACTGTCAGTTAGTGTGATCAACGCATCATATTCCTTGCGTTGGGCACACTGCTTCTTTCAGGACCCTTTTGCAGGCTCACCTAGCCGCTTTGTACCTTGAGCGGAGGTGGTATCTTTGTCATTCAACCCTCTCGTGCTCAGGTCTAGCTGCGAACCGACCTGAGTCTTGGCCTCGATGTCCGTTTTGGCAGTCTGCGGCGGTTGTGCATCCTTTTCTGTAGCTGTGTCCGAGCCCTTATAGCTTGGTCCTATGGCCTCCTTGGGGTTGACAAGGGGGTCAATTTTGTCGCGCTAGTCCCTTCGGTGCTCCTTTCACCAGTTTTGAAGCCGATCCTCCATGCAGGGAGCCAGAGCGCAGTTATCCTATCAATTTCCTCGTCCTCAGGCCCAATCTCCATGATTTCTGCAATTTCTGGCTCTGTAGGTGCCGAAGCTTCCGTAGGGTTAGTAGCCGTCATTTTAGAGTGAAAAAGGAATCTCGATTTTGGGGGACTATTGGCAGCGGGAGTGGGTTGATTAGTCATGAACAGAGCACTACAAGCCCAGAGAACCGTGCAACAGAAATAAAATACATACGGGTTATGGAAGTGATACAGAACCCTTGTCTGAGCTATTATTCCTATTTATAGTGCCTACGGTCATCCAACAGTAAGTTAAAATTCACCTGGAACTTACCATCAAGTAAACGGTAAAAAATCTCAAGGAATTGCCTCATTAATTTCCATCTGCCCGCTCAATTCAACGGTAAATTTTCCTTTTTACCAAATTTTACTGTTTCAGAGGCTATTTTCCACTCCTTATGTGTGCTCAGCATACCTACTGAGCTTGGAATAAACGCCTGTACCTCCTATGCATCCTTCCTCAACACAGGCTTGTTCCCTAGGTACTTCAAAACCAAAGACATGTTCTTCCGACATGCATCATCCCAATAGAACCGAATCACCTTCGCAAGAAAGTTTCTTAGAGGCAATGTGATTAGTGTGTATTGTCGAACGAACTTCCTGTAATAACCTGTGTGGCCGAGGATTGAACGCAACTATTTATTTGTTGTAGGAGTATCCATTTCCTCAATCTGAGCCAATGTAGGGTGCGTCTCAATGCTACCCATTCGCAGCCTAAGCGGCCTGGTAACCGTGCGCATCCCTTGCAATTCTGAGCTAGAGGCAGCTTGTGGATCATCCTTACCCTATTTTGGGGTTAGGCTGCGGTAATTGCCATACTTAGTACTTGTACTTCCCACGTGGGTACTTCAAGTGCGACATACAGGTGAGATTCACCCCATGCCCTAGTGTTAGTTTCTTGCAGAGCTTCATCAAGTGCTTCTGTCCCCCAATGAGTTTGAACGTCCTCACAAAGTCATCTTTTAATGTTTCCCAGTGGTGGGTGCACTGATGTAGCTCCGCATCCAAATACCATGCAGTAGAATTGGTCCCAGAGCATGAATAAATAGATGGACCCACTCTTTGGCAGTTCTGTCGCACCATTGTTCGATCCAAGCGAACAGATATTCACTTGGGTTTTCCAGCCCAATGAACGTCTGGATTCGTATGTCAGTAGGGGTCTCCAATCATAGGATCATCATGTCCCGACACTCCTCCCAATCCTGGAATGTCTCCTCATGCGTTCCCCACCATCGCGCAGGTGCTCCATGCATGGCTAGCCTAAGGGCCCATAGTCGTCGTTCCCTTGGAACCTCAGCTTCAAATGCTCACAAAAATTCCTTAATATTACCAGAACCATCAAAGTATGGGAGGTCTCTTACCTCTGAGGAAATGCAGTGGAAGTCCGTTGTAACCCGGAGCTATCGCAGTGCAGAGACATCATGCAATTGGTTCTACCAATTCTCTATCTCCCCGTCTTAGTCAAAGAAGAATTCACTGTCCTTTTCCCAGCAGAGTACTCCGTCCACCGTGGGGTTGATCCAATCTTCATTCTGCACAGTTAATTTGTAGATGTAATCCACTTCTTCTTCGTCGCGCACTGGCTCTGTGTATCGTTCGCCTTCCGCAGGGTCTAATAATACTATCACCCGGGTACCATTATTCTCAAACACCATGCTCCTCTTCTTCAAATTAATGATACCTCCCATATCTATGGCCCAATCCAACCCTAGAAGCGCAAGGTAGGGGTATGCATCTTCTACGATTTGAATGACTTCAAAATCAGCCTGGACCTTAACCCCTGTGATATCTACCATGATATTTGATAGTCTCCCCAAGGGTATGATATTTTGTTTATTGGCCATGCGTAGCTGGATAATGGACCCTTCCAACTTAGGTTCCCCCATTCGTTTCCAAGTTTGTTTAGGAAATAGATTCGCATCTGAACCTAGGTTCAAAATAACTTGATCCATCTTGTAATCACCAATCTGCGCAGTCAACCTCATCTCCCTACCAGTGTTTTTCTTATATCTATACAGTTTGTGTACGTCCTTCATTTCCTGAGGGGGGCTAGATCGTGCTGCACAACTATATATTAATGCCTGAAGATTTTCCACTGCCTTTGGGTTGCGCAGTAGCTTCACACATGCTTGTAAAAAGGGCTTGACCTCCTCACCTGCCTTGAGGTCTCCTAGCGATTGCGATTTAGACGCCTCTGCCTCCGCAGAGTCCATGCGAGCAACGACCAAAGTTTCTTTTTATTTTCTTAGGTCCAAACCCTCCTGCTTGGGAGCTACTTATCAGATCGTAGGTTTGGTCGCAATCTTTTCTTCGGCGGTGGCCATCCCACTGTGTGTTACAACATTTATGCTTGGATCTTTGTTTCGTAGTTCAGCCTTAACCCTCTGCACATTCTGCGTAGGTGTCGGCTGCTTCTCCTGTATCTTTTCTATCAAGATCGGACCATCTTCGATCGCATGGTATAGCTGTCTGCAATACCGGCAGGACCGCCTTGTAGGATTTGGATAATCCCTGGCAAAGTGTCCTACTTCCCCACAATTATAACAGATTCGTTGCCCTCATCCCCAACATGCGATCCCACCTCTTCTGCCTCCCTTGCCCTTAGCTGAGGAGCTACCTGCACTCGAGAGGGATCATGGTGAGGATGGATCCAACTGTAACCTATTGAGGTTCCCTCAATCGATCATCAAATCACAATTTTGTTCATCGTGTCCTACCGACCTGCAGAACCTGCACCATTGCTGCTTCACCTCTGGGACATATGAAAAAAGGCAGGGACAGTGGTTTGTATCATGCAATCCTGCAATGCAGCAATCTTCGCACCATAACGCTCGCCCACTTGGGCCTGCCACTTCCCTGGGGCGCAACGGACTAGGTCCCTCGGCCTCCATGTAGTCTGTTAACAGCGGGCATTTATCATTGGTGTGACCGTTCGTCCTGCAACGTATACACCATCTTTCTGGGCTAGCCTCTGCACCTCGCTCCTTCCACAGGTTCTGGATCTCCATGTACATCGCCTCCAGTTGTCCTTGGATTTTCTGGACGCCTAGCTAGGCATCGTCTCTAGGTGCAGCTTCTAACTTCATAGCGACCTCCAGGGATTTTTTTGGTGATTCGAAAGTTTGGTGACCCATAGGTACGCGCAGGTGAAGCAGCAACATATCAATGAACCACTCCGTGTGCTGTCTATCGTTGTACTGAAATCCTCCTTCCCTGATCACCTTCTTCAGCCGTTGATCGGCCTCCCATACAGATTCAGAAGGCCCTTGCTTGAAATCCTTTAGATCGACCACTATTGGAGAATAGGACTTAGGCTTCTTGAACTGTTGTTTTAAGGCGTTCTTCACCTCTTCGATGGTTGAGTTTTCATGTTGTCCGATGTATTCCATGTACCAATCCAAAGCTCTTCCTTCGAAGGCAAGGGATAGTTGTGCCCTATTCACCGTGTCACTAGCTATGTTTTGCGCAGTCCATACCGATTCTACGACAAACTAGAACTGCTCCATGTCCTCATCCCCCACACCCTTAAAGCTAGGAAACTTCATGTGTGCAGCCATGTCGCCCTCTGGTGGTGGCGGAGGTGTCAGCGAGTTCTTACCCCTGTGTTGATTGGACAGTGGTGTGGCCGGAGGGCTATGCGCATCCACTTCTCTTACCGGGTTGTAGATAGATCTACCTCCTTCTAGGTTGGTCCGATAGTATTTGCCGCTTCGCGTCATACTTCCATCCAGATCAGCGGTCATTCATCTCGGTATGGCTACACAGAATACCTTTTTCGCACAGTAATATCTTAATCAGCAATGGTAAATTCTTTAGAAACTTACCCCTAAATCCTTTGAAGAATCTCTGCTCTGCTTCGGAGTAGGAGACGAATTGATCGATGGAAAATTCCATCACGAATCCTCCTACCACACTGTCCACCCAGTGATATACGGTGCGAGTGATGGTGTTATCAGCCTTCTCTAACTGCTGGATCAATTCTGGGATCCATTGTGTGACCCACTCGTCCTTCCAACACTTCTGAAATTTGACCAACCTTGCGAGCCACTCATGGAGCTTGATAAAAATAGTTACAAAGAAGATCTCATAGATCTCTATGAAAATATACCTATTTTTTCCACTCTTTAGTGGTCAACCTCTTACTGCAGTTTTCTTTCACTATGAATTCCTGAACTTTTTGTTCGAACCATTCATCAATTTCTTTTCTTTCAGGTTTCCAGTACGACCTTGGCATTACCCAACGGAACCATTTTTTGGCTTGAGGGGTCCTGACCCAGGTTCTGAGGTTAATTTTTTCCAACAAACCCCTATACTACTGGCCCTTTCAGCAGTGACCTACTTGCGCAGGCCAAAGTCTCACCCGAAGCAGTATGGGCGGGTGCTGGAACCAGGTTTCTGCACCCTGAGGAGAGAGCAGGTAAGTT
Source organism: Pinus albicaulis (assembly GCA_034641835.2). NCBI lineage: Eukaryota > Viridiplantae > Streptophyta > Pinopsida > Pinales > Pinaceae > Pinus > Pinus albicaulis. The sequence continues at coordinate 1,610,252,877 of CM076581.1, forward strand.
GAACTGTTTAGCAAATATCAGATCTATGTAGTAGAGTAGAGTTTTACCAGATTTATATAGCAGGCTCACATCCACGTGCGGACAGCCAAGTATAAGCATAAAACGATATTTTTGTAGTAGACTTAATTAGATTGCAGATACAGTTATCATAACACAGATAATTCACAGCTCATAAACACATATCATTCGCTGCTCGCAACAGAATCACATATAATTCGAGTCCAAAATAACCATAACCAGATATATCAAACAACATCAGATATCCACAATACTTCGCATATATTACTTATCAAAAAGTCTCTTACATACCCCAAAACCCACCTGTGCACACAGCCAGCAGGGTCCGCACACAGCCGGACAAAGGATCTCCATGCACACAAGCAACAGGAGTCCTGACCCAATAACCCAATCCCATATCTTATAGTTCTCACTGAGCATCAATCTCTATTCATTCCTACCTATTGACTCAAAAAGGTTCAACTATTTATAGTACTTTAGCCTACGCATCCAATGGTCCGCAAACCGTGGTTTGCAGACTCTTGGTCTACCCTTGGCCTGCGTACAATGTATTAGGGGCTTTGACCTGCCCCAAAGCCCCTGCGCTAGACTAAATATAATAAAAAATATACAAAATGGACCAAATTCGCAGCTTGCAGGAGACCCTGTTCCAACAAATTGTATATGTAATAAAATTCAAAATTAAATGTATAACTATTTTTTATAATTTTTAATAACGAATAATATATAATAAAGAAATCTGAAATTCTTAAATAAGAGTGTTTATAATTTAATAAAAAATTAGAAAGATGTAATTAAACATATTACAATATATTAAGTAAAATAGGGAATTTTATATTGGATGAACTATTTAGATAATAATTTGGGTTGTATAAGGAATGAAATGAAAATTGGGAAAGGAAATGAAAACACACACATATATAATAGAGAGTATATTTATATAGTGAAAACTCAACATCTATTAATAAATAAAATAATAGAATATTGTAAAACACAAAGTGACTAGAATGGTGATAGTTATCTCTAAAGAGGGAGAGAGATGACAACTACACATATTTTTCCAAAACCATAACCTTAGAAGATGAAACAGCAAAAGATTTATGAGCCCTAAGGTGGTTAGTTGGTACATTAACTTCCCGGGGGCACATTTTTTCATACAATATTTGTTTGGGGCACACCATAGCTTGTTGGAAAGAATTATTTAATGGTTACAACTATTGACTAGGGCCAAGGAATTTCATTGAAACACTTGGCCCCTCACATTCCCCCCAAACCATATTTTAGGGCCACAAAACGACCTTGGAAGTTTGAGACCCAAACCATTATAAAATAATTTCCAAGAAGATATAGAACTGTTGTGTCAATGGAAGAGGTGGGTGGCCACTAATATCCTCCTAGATTTTTCCTTCTCCTTGGGAAGAAATGGTCCCCATTGCATCATTTTTCCTCGTCAAATGGGGAAATTTTTGTTGAATTTGGCTCTTGGCGAGCCACTTTCCTTGGTGAAAAAGCTACCCTACATTAACAACTTGGGTAGAGTTGTTTGTGCTATTAGCGAGTATACTTTGTCTTGTTGTCTTTGATTCAATCCTTTGTAGCTTGTTTAATGCAACCATGATTGATTTTTTTGGGGGTGGAATTGCTCGAATTCCTCCAAGGTCTCCAACAGTGGTGAAAAATATGGTGTAAGTTTCCCCACATTAAATACTAGGTGCAAGATAAGGAAATGAGAAATACTTAATTTAAAATAATTTTCACCCATTGAATTTGTGACTTTGTATGTCAGATATCAGAGTGGTATGAGTTCCATGTGCAAGCCTATGAGGCACTCTTTCCATAAATGCAACCATACCTTATGACCAACATGAAACTTGTGTGGAACCTTGTGTTAGTCATGTTGTTGCTTATATTTGGTATTGACTTTCTACATGATATCATGGAAGGCATTGGATCTGTTAGAGTCGGTCCTTGCAGCCCTCCGTCAGTGATCATTTTGTCTTTTGCATATTCATTATTAGGTGTCTCGCCTGTTCCACTTCGTTGCATTTCACTAGGATCATGCCATGAACTGACGAAGGGGTCTGTCGTCCTATGTTTCCTCATGTTTATACCTGCAGCGCTATTTTAAAAAATTTTCTTCAAAAAATTATTCATAGTCATTGTCATTACATATATGGTCTTTAAAAATGTCAATAAGTGTCCTAGGTCTTGGTGTCTAGGGTTTTTGAGTCATTTATATACTAGTCATAAAGCCTGCAAGGTGAGGAAAGTCCAGCACTTGTGATTTTTATTTTATTATCATCAGCATTTAAAAAAAAAATATATTTCTAGTCCAAACTCTGTTTTGGAACTAGAAATTTGTCATTATCATTTTGTAATAAATTGTAATTGTTCCGCCATGAAGACATTGTCAAAAGCAGACCCCTGGTCTTTTCTCTAGCCAAGATAGCCATATCCCTGCAAGAAGACAGCAAAATCATTAGTATCGACCTCAAAAAAGCCAAAGGAAGTTTGTATTTGAAAAGCCAAAAGTGAAATTACAAAAAACATTTGTAATATGGGTTTGAAATTTGATTTGAAATAAAATCTGATTGTGAAGATATTTTTGACATGTATAAAAGCCAAACAAGTTTCATTTGAACCAATTCATAGCTCCCAAATCGTGTTTGCAAAGTGGAGGGCCGATTTCAGAGTTTTGAAGTGCGTGGACAGAGTTTTGGGGCTGCGCGACCCACGTGGAGGCAGAGCGACCCACGTGGGCAGCGCGACCCACGCAGAGTCAGTTCAGCAGTGTAGGTTTGCAAGGTGCGCGACCCACCTGGGCCGAGCGACCCACGCAGAGGCTGCGCGACCCACGCAGACACAGGGTTTCGAAATTTAGTTTGAGCGCCCAGTTTGGCTTGGAATCGACTCAAGCTGCCTTCAAACAGGTTTCTATCCATTGTTTGATTTTTTTGAACGCATTTGTGGCATCATTGGTGGTTTCAAATATTCAGATGGAGGATTCAAAACCCCACAGTCATAGTATTATTGGTTTCAGGCTTTGAAATGAAAATGAATGGTGGAAAGAATGTGTTTGCTATCTTAAAGCAGTGATATGTCCAGCCTTCCATATAACATTAAAATCATATTGCTCTCATGCCCATTTAGCCATATTAACCATTGCTATTATTTTACCATGATAAAACCCTTTGTGCCATGTTGACTGTGTTTGTAATGAGTCTCACTGCCCAATGTAAAAATATGCTCATAACTTTGTTTCAAATTGCCCATTGAAACCTTTATGATCATTACTCATAGACAAACATATTACTATTAATGCCATGCTCTCCTTTGACTAGATGTGTTCAAACTTTTGAAGGTTGCCTGCTCCTATTTGGTCAAAATTTCGTTGGCATTCAAAACAGAGATTGTGCCTTTTTCAATCCATTTAAAGCTGAGATTTTATCCATGATTTGATTCCTTGATGGTGCTTTGACGGTGGGAATATTGGTTGGGTGTTAAAACATACATCCTAATTTTGCTTTCACTGCATTCATATCAGTATACACATTGCCAAAAGCTTGATCGGAGATATGTCAGAGACAGAGTCAGAATATGAGCCAGGGTCAGGCAGTGATTCGGTGGCTGAAGGTAATGTGCCACGGGGTTCCCGCAGAGAAAATAGAAGTGGTGATCATCGCAGAGAGGAGCCTACTTCTTTGGCTCGGTTGCAGGCATGTCCATTAGCTATGGATTTTTTTCGATTCTTGTCATGTTTCAGATTTTGTGAGATGGTTGTACAAACCCGACCTCATCGTGAATTAGCACGTATGTTTGTTCTTCATTTACGGGGTGATCGGGTAAACCTTGCTGGGGTTGATTTCATTGTATCACCTTTGACTATTGCTCAAGCCACTGGCATACCGAACATAGGCGAGGAATGGAGCAAGGGTAAGCAGTTAGAGAAATTTCACTATGAGCCATACATTAAAACTGGATATGTGGCTTACTTGAGCAGAGTTTTTCCATTCAGATTCTTGAGAGATGAGTATGCACCACTCATGAGGCTCATCATTTAGTATTTTAGTTGTGAGGGTAGGTATGCTCGTCTTTTCTCATATCATGTTCGTTTGCTGATGCACTTCACAAGGGTGCGTATGATGAATATTCCGTATTTCATACACCGCAACATAGAGAGGATGGTTACATTTGTGCAGAAGAAGACGAGCCCAGTGCAGCAGTACATGAGTATATATCATTTCGCTTTGATCAAAATCTTGGTGTCACATCAGTTGGCAGAGCAGGGCATCACTTGGGAGGATTTCATTTCTAGAGACTTTTTCAGAGTGCCACAACAGCCTCCCGAGGCAGTTCATGATGTAGGAGAGCCCTCACACCAGCCGGAAATGCTTGAGGTTGAGCATATCATCACTCCTTTGGTTCAGACATATCAGCGAGGCCACAGGGCCTTATTTGCAGCGACACGGCGGGTACTATCTCCACGTGAGGTGGAAGGGGTCTTACCGACTTCATCGACACGGCGAGTATTATCTCCACGTGATGTGGAAAGGGTCTCGCTTTCTTCTTCAGTGCAGGTATAGGTACAAGACAGGGGCAAGAGTCCCTTCGCAATCGAGGAGCCCATCGGTAAAAAGGTTACCGATATGGCCGGTCATTGATGTTGATGCGGGCTCTCCCTGCTCGAAACCCGAGGAAGTCATCCGAGAGCAAAGGCGATTTGACCTTCAAGAAAGACCAATTGCGAGAAGGCTCGGTGGGTGATTAACTGTGCAGAGCAATTTGTAACAAGCGCTCGAGATGAGCTCACATTTTGTGGTGCGCCAGAATCAGGCAGACGGTGGAATCGAAAGGAGGCCGACAGCACCGGCTGACGGGGAATCTCTTTGTGCTCACCCAACGGAAATAAATATACATACGGAAAATTTGTTGGCGGCTGTCAGAGACAAGAACATGTACATACATGAAGAGCCATTCTTAGACATCGCATGCATGTTTGCAAAGCGAGGATGAGGATCGTGAAGAGGAGGTTGCGCAAGGCACTTCGACGGCGGAAAAGGCCTAATCCACTTCGGATTTTGGCCGAGGCTTCATTGACTGGGCAAGACACATGATGGAGGACCTCCGCTCCAAATTTGGGCAAATTCGGAGAAAATTTTGTCATTTTCAAATTTTTGGTCTTAAAAACAGGTTTTGCAGCTACGTGGGTCGCGCGCTCATGCGCTCGCTTTTTTTTGAGACACTTGCTGGAGGAGATTTTTAAATTTTTGGATTTTTCATGGTTAATTATGCATCCTCTGAAGTCAACTTAGCATTTCAACAAAATCTGGATGGTCAAACAGCTCAAAAACACCATGAAAACCACCTTGCTGCCACCTTTTGCACCAGCAGGAAGTACCTCTGGGCGAATGCGGTTTTGGAGGGTCAAATCAACTCCAAATTCAGAAATTCCACTTGGGTTGGAAATTAGACATCCAGGGCTTTCTAACGAGCTATCATGAGCTCAATTTGGATGTCGGGAGCTACCTCAAAATCAGCCTGGAACATGAGCGACCCACGCAGTTCAGGAGCGACCCACCTAGAGATTTTTCTGAGTTTTCAGCTGCCAGCTCAGTATTTCGCCTATTATGGACCATTTTTGCTTATGGGTAGAATTTTTGGGTTGTTATGATGTAAATTCATGTTTGGCATGTAACTTTGGCTTGTTTTTATCTCTTCTAGAAGATTCACTCTCAAGTGAGTAAAAAATCATGTAATGGATCAGTTTCCACTCTTTTAGAGGCAAGTTGTTAGCTGCCTAGATTGTAGTTCCATGATTAGAATTGGTTGAAACTGATCCCAGAAGAGGGAATTCGACCCCTAGAGGTGGGGAAAGGGGTTAGAGTGATCTATATATTGTAATTTCTGAGGCATTCTACAGGTTGGACTCTTGGGATACTTTTGATACCATTGTACATACTTTTCATATTTTTGGCTAAGGAAAGATCAGGGGTTTTGCGGCACTTGTTGGGATCCTTGTGGTGTTCTGTTCTTGATGGTGTTTCTTCTTTGTTTACTGTAAGTTTCTTCATGTTTAATGTATGCCATCCTTTCATATGCTTCTGAACTAAATTGAATGAGTGAATAAGGTTGAATCCATTGTTTACGGTGCTTGGCCTTTGAATTCAGTTAGTTCTATATGTTTTCAGCTGTTTGGAGAGGATCCAAGTTCTTCTTTGCCCTCTTCAGCTCCTCGTCGGTCTAATCTATCCATATATCCAATTTAAAGCATCAAGATCATCACCTACCTCGCCACAGCTTGAACTCTGCAAAGGTCTGACCTTATCCCCGGACCCAAAATTTGTTTTCCCATTACTCCAGCGAAAACCCAAAAAACCAAAAATCAAACATACCTATCTCTTTACTAGCCTAAAATCAGTTCTTATTGTAAGTCATCTCGCATCCTATTGCTTATTTTCTCGAGATTGACGGAGAGAGCCCTCTCCTGTCCTCGTAGGGCTAGCTACGAGGCTGAGCGTGGTTTGATGTAGCCTTGAGTGTTACTTCATTTCAGCCTGAGGTAGATTTGAGTGCTAACATAGTGGCAACCATACTGGGGAAAACTCAATGGTTTGCTTGTTGATGTGTTTGTTCCACGAGTCTTAGACGGAGTCTGAAGTCACGCCAGGTAGCTTTCGAAACGCTTTTGTTATGCATAAGCGGAAGTAGATAAATGCTGCTTCAGTCGATCTCCGGTAAGCTTGTGTGTTCAGTACTTGATTTGTAAATCACCCCAGTATACTTATTCGTTCTAGACCTTTTGGATGATTGAGTCTAGAAGTCGAAAGGCTGAAAATAATTGATTGTGTTCCTTGTAATTTTTGTTTTCCAAGAAGATTAATACACTGGCTTCAAGAAGAAATACTAGGGCGAATCCTGACCCTGATCCACCAACAATCTTCGAAAATCCGAATCTGATTCCAAGGACCCTTAGAAAACAAGGGAGCCAAGAGAGTTCTGAAAGAGAAAGCCAATTGAGTTTTGAGAGTTCCAGAGTGCTTACCCGATCTGCATCCTGTCCTGTCAAAATCATATATTTTGATGAAATCCCCTTTGATGCACGGTTTGAAACATCCTTGTTTGTGAATTTTTCCGAAACTGAATTGTCAAGATTAGTCCCAGATCCATTGTTTACTGAAGATTTGCAATATAGATTTGTTTCACAATACTTGGATAGACAGCTGCAAAGTTCTATTGAGGACACTAACACTTTTGAATTTACTGAATCTGCTTCATAAGTTCTTGACCCATCTGAAATTGCATCAAGTTCACGGATCCCTACTGAACCTCCTTTTGTCCCTACCATTCCGGTTCAGCCTGAGTTTTCTGATCAGCAATCAATAGTAATTTCTCCGTTTCCATTGAATACATCTCATAGACCTACTGCTCCTACTCCTCCTGTATCTCCTCGACAACAGATTGTTTCCAATCCACCAAGAGCTATGGCTGCTCGTTTTGCACCTCTTGTGTTACCCCATCAGTTGAATGATATGCCCGCAGACTATCAGAGTAAGATCCCGACATTTGATGGCACTCCACAGAGTCTTCCTGCACAACAGCATGTAGACAATATGGCAGATTTCTTTGATCGTTTCGAGATTGATGAAGAAAATGTGACTATGAGGATTTTTGTGCAAACCTTTGGAGGAGAGGTACGGAAATGGTTCAGAGCCTTGCCACAAAGAAGCATCGATACATTGGCAGAACTTCAGAGGCAGTTTTTAGACCGATGGGAGATGAAAAAGGATCCGCTGCAGATTACTTTAGAATATACAAACCTCAAACGTAATCCTGGTGAGTCTGTTCAGGATTATATCATTAGATTCAATACGGTGTATAATGCTATTCCAGATGACTTGAGACCGTCTAAAAAGTCTGCTCTCCTTAAATTCCCGGATGGCTTTGATCCGGAGATGGCTTATTCCCTTCGTGATAGAGATCCACCTACTTTAGAAGATATGTAGAAGGTCGCTGTTAGTGTTGAGGCAAATCTGAATGATAAAAGAGCACGGTTGAAAGCAGAGAAAAGAGTGACAATAAAGGAAGAGCCTTCTACATCTATATCAGAACAACACTTAGCTCGTGAGTTGGAAAAGGCTTTAAGAAGAATAAATCTTGACAAAGCAGAAACACAGTTTCGAAATCCAAATTTCCGTGGCTAGCAGCAGCCACAATTCAGAATTAAGCAGCGTGAACAAAGAGCTCAAGAGCCAGCAGCCCAACAGCCGGTTAAGACTCCTCTTTTGCAGAATTTTGTGAGTCATGATTCCGATGATGATGATGATGTGTCAGGTGAGCAAAATCATTTCTTCACTCTTGATGATTTGCCTATTTATATTACTGAGGAAGAGGAGTATGGTGAAAGTTCAGTTGTTCAAAAAGATGAGGATTTTATCCTAACAAATGATGCTGATTTAGAGGAAGAGTCAGATGAATACCAAAGAGGATATTTGAATGCATTGACTGCCCAGCAGAAGCAGTATTCATTGAGAAATCGAGATGTACCTATAAATCCCATTCAGAAAAGAAAAGAAGCTTCAGCACCGAAGACAGATTCACCAATACCACAGAAAAGAGGAAAAGAGACAATTGACCCCGCAGCAAGTAAAGTATCATCAGCTGAGAAGGTAAATCAGTCAAGTATAGTGAAAGACAAGGCTGAAAGGAAGGAAATTCCAGTTAAAGAGGTCGAGAAGGTTTCAGCATTTAGCTTGGAAAATGAAATTTTCAAACTGAAAATATCCATTCCTTTGACGGAGATTATGAAGAACAGCAGTTACCGTAGTCAAGTCACCAAAATTCTGAACTTTGATCCAATGATTGACACGGTAAATGTTGAGGATGATCAGCCGGAATTGATTTTTGGGCCTGCATTAAATGGTGAGTCTCCTGACGGTAATGTTCCTCCTTTTTACATCAGTTTGAGGTTGCATGAATATATATTGCATAATGCTATGCTCGATTCGGGTGCTTCGCACAATTTGATGCCAAAGGCAATCATGGAAAAGTTGGGATTAGACATTACAAGAGAGTATCATGATTTGTATTCATTCGATTCCAGCCGGGTAAAGTGTATAGGACTCATTAAAGATTTGGTGGTAAGTTTAGATCAAATTCCAGCAAAGAATGTTTTGATGGATGTGGTGGTTGCTGACATTCCTCCACGTTTCGGGATGCTCCTTGCAAGATCTTGGGGGGCAAAGTTGAAAGGTACACTTCAATTAGATTTCTCTTATGCTACAATTCCAGTCTTCGGTCAAATGAGAAAGTTGTATCCTGAGCAGAAGATGAAATACATGATAACTAGCAAAGAGAAGCCAGTCAATCATCCTGTGAACTATGTACATACTGATTTAGAGTCGTTTGTGTTGCTTGCTGATAGTTTTAATGATGTAGAAAGTCAATTAGTTTAGGCAGAAGACATACCAGAAATAAATGAGAATTTTAGAGAAGTTTTGCAAAAAGAAAGAAGAGAAAAACAAGCTGTTTTGGAGCAATCAGCTGAAGACAATGGGCAGCAAACAGGAAAAACAGAGCCGACACAGTTTCAGCATTTAAAGGACGATGAAAATGGTCTTTGGACCATGGATTTTGATGGTGCAGTGGGCAGCGATGGTGCTGGGATTGGTGTGTGGATTCGAAGTCCATTTTTCGCTCCTGATAAAGTTCCGAGGAATGTGAGAGTGTGTTCTTACAAGCTTGCATTCGATTGTTCTAACAATGAAGCGGAATACGAGGCTCTTATTGCTGGCCTTAAGATTCTCAAGAAGCTGAATGCGAAAAGGATTGCGGTATATGGTGATTCAGAATTAGTGATAAAGCAATTTAAAGGTGAGTTTCAGGCTAAGCATCCTCGCATGAGGGCTTACCGAAATGCAGTTTTGGATATTCTGAAGTTATTTTCTGATTATACTTTGACATGTGTGCCCCGCATACAAAACGGTGTTGCTGATGGACTTGCTAAGGCAGCAAGCAATCTTAAGATTCCAATGAATTCCAGCAACAAGTTTGAGATACATGTGAAACACCGGCCCACCGTTCCAGACAATCAGCGATGTTGGCAAGTTTTTGAGGATGATGAGAGATTAGTGAATTTCTGCAGAATAAGGGTAAGTTTAAAGATACCTCCATAGATACAGAATTTGATGATGGTATTGATGACATACAGATAAATCAAATGGATGTGCTGCAACTGAAGGATAACATCATTCCTAAGGGATTGATTCCTTTGGAAGAGTTGTTTGATCAAGATGATGTAGCTCGTAAGCCTACATTGAGGCCAACAGAGAAAGGTGTAAGAGGTAAATATTGGGACAGCTGAGAATCCCAAGATGGTGAAATTGTCAAAGTCATTGTCACCAAAGGTAAGAGCAGAATATGTGAAATTGTTATCTTCATTTTCTGATGTGTTTGCGTGGGATTATTCAGATCTTAAAACATATGATACCAACATCATTCAGCATACTATCCCCATCAAACCAAATCAGAAGCCTTTTCGTCAAAAGTTGAGGAGGATCAATCCAAAGCTGCTGCCATCGATCGAAAAAGAGGTAAATAGGTTGTATAAGTCAGGAATCATTGTGCCTATTCGATTTTCAGATTGGATATCAAACTTGGTGCCCGTGAGAAAGAAGACAGGTGAGATCCGTTTATGTATTGACTTCAGAAATCTGAATAAGGTATCATTAAAGGACAATTATCCGCTGCCAAAGATGGATCACATATTGCAGCGAGTAGTTGGAGCATCAAGGATGTCACTACTTGACGGATACTCAGGTTATAATCAGATTTTAGTGCAGGAAGATGATCGTGACAAGACTGCATTCACCACTCCTTGGGGAACATTTCATTACGCAAAGATGTCGTTCGGTTTAAAGAATGCAGGCGCTACCTTTCAGCGTGCAATGGACATGGCTTTTGCCAATGAGAAAGATGTGTTTTTGGTTGTTTACCTTGATGATCTAACTGTATTTTCTAATTCTGATGAGGAACACTTATATCATCAGAAAATTGTTTTCCAGAAGTGCAGAAAATATGGCATTTCGCTGAATCCAAAGAAGAGCCTTTTCGCCATGGATGAAGGAAAGCTCCTTGGCCACATCATCTCGAAAGATGGCATTTGAGTTGATCCTGCACGTGTTGAAGCCATTCAGCAGATTGAACAGCCCGGAACAAGAAAGAGATACAGTCATTTAATGGCAAAATGAATTTTCTGCGTCGTTTCATTCCCAATCTTGCAGAACACCTTAGAGAAATCACGAACATGCTGAAAAAGGACAGTCAGGTAAGATGGACAGAAGAGGCCGTTAAGTCATTTAATTTGGTAAAGATAGCTCTTTCTTCAGCCCCTATTTTAATCAGCCCCGATTACACACAAGACTTCATTTTATTTTCTTTCGCTTCTGAGCACACATTAGCAGCTGTTTTGATGCAAAAAAGGGATGGAGTGGAGAAGCCCATCGCTTTTTTCAGTCGGATTATTAGAGATGGAGCATTGAAATATAATATCATTGAGAAACAAGCACTTGCGCTTGTAAAGGCTTTGAAGGATTTCCGTGTGTACATATTGCATTCCCATATTACAGCATATGTTCCTAACGCAGCAGTTAAAGATGTTTTGGTACAGGCAGATCCAGAAGGAAGAAGAGGTAAGTGGATCGTTGCGTTGTTAGAGTACGATGTGGAGATTAAACCGACCAAGCTGATTAAAGGACAAGGACTCGCCAAGCTCATGGCTGAAACAAATCTGCATGCTCTAGACATAAATTTGATTGCTGCCATGTCTGATGAAGATGAGGAAAGTACGTCAGTTCAGGTATCCGATATGTTTGTTTCTTCTCCTTGGTATGCTGACATTTTATATGTGCTTCAGAATTTGTCTACACCGCCTGGTATGCCTCGAAATAAGAGTAGAACATTGAAGTTAAGAGCTACTAAATTCTGCATTTTGAATTCTGCATTGTATTGGAAAGACCCCGGGGGTATGTTGTTGAATTGTTTGGTAGAGGAGGAAGCTCAAAGAGTTTTGGAGGATTTTCACAAAGGTGACTGTGGAGGTCATTTGTTTTGGAAGACCACATCGAATAAGATTCTAAGGGCAGGGTATTATTGGCCTTCTTTGTTTTCTGATGTGTTCAAGGCTGTTAAAAATTGTCATGAGTGTCAAATTTTCGAAGGGAAGCAGAAACTACAGCCTTTGCCTCTAAAACCAATTGAAGTTAGTGCACCATTCCAGCAGTGGGGATTGGATTTTATCGGGGAAATCCACCCAGCATCTTCCGGACAGCATAGATGGATCTTGACAGCTACAGACTACTTCACAAAGTGGATTGAGGCGATTCCCACTCGACAGGCCACTGATGCAGTAATTATCTCTTTCCTTGAAAACAATATTTTGTCACGCTTTGGGTGTCCTAGTAAAATAATCACAGATAATGCAGCAGCTTTTAAGTCTAAGAGGATGGTTGATTTTTGTTTTAAGTACAATATTACCTTGGGACATTCAACCTCATACCATCCGCAAGGGAATGTCTTGGCGGAATCTTCAAATAAATCCTTGGTGAATATCATTAAGAAATTGCTGGAAATCAACAAGAAGGCTTGGCACAAAAAGTTGGTGAATGCATTATGGGCTGATAGGGTAAGTCAGAAAAGGTCTATTGGTATGTCTCCTTTCGAGTTGGTGTATGGGACGGATACGGTTTTTCCTACTTCACTTGCTGTCCCGGTGGTCAGATTGCTTCAGGAGGCTGGAAGTGAAGAGGATCCTATGCAGCGGAGGATTAATGAGATGATTCATTTACAGCGGACACGAGAGGAGGTATTTCAAAATACTTTTAAGTTGCAGGAGCGCATTAAGAAGATCTACGACAGAAAGGAAAAATCAGATAAGTTTCAGTTGGATGAAGTAGTTTTGAAATGGGATGCTCGGAATGAGGATAAGGGAAAGCATGGCAAATTTGAGAATTTGTGGAAGGGACCGTTTAAGATTGCAGCGTATCGGGGGCAGAATGCATTTCTTCTCAAAGAAATGAATGGAGATGATTGTCTTGGTGGACCGATCAATGGTCGGTTGCTGAAGCGCTATTATTTCTGAGTACTTGCTGCTGATCTCATTGTCATTGTATATATCATTTTACTTTTGTTTCATTGCACGTGTGCACTGATCTCTCATTTTCAGTCTGGGGCCCGGAGCGAAGGCTATAATTCTGGAAATAGAGGTTGGTTGGTTTGAGATTGTAAATTTAAGTTTTATCAGTCTTCTTGTTTAAAGTCATGTCAGTTTGAGTCTAGTCAGTTTTGGTCAAATTGCAGTCTATCGTCAGTCAAATCTGCAGTCAATAAAATTGTCCAAAGTTTGTCTTGTCGGTTGAAATAATGATTCCATCGCCCAATGGATGAGAGGCACTGTCTGACTCCCCCAGAGATCTGCTGTTCTTGGCATCTCCATGGAGCCACCATCCCCATTGGAGCCAATGTTAGAGTCGGTCCTTGCAGCCCTCCGTCAGTGATCATTTTGTCTTTTGCATATTCATTATTAGGTGTCTCTCTTGTTCCACTTCGTTGCATTTCACTAGGATCATGCCATGAACTGACGAAGGGGTCTGTCGTCCTATGTTTCCTCATGTTTATACCTGCAGCACTATTTTAAAAAACTTTTCCTCAAAAAATTATTCATAGTTATTGTCATTATATATATGGTCATTAAAAATGTCAATAAGTGTCCTAGGTCTTGGTGTCTAGGGTTTTTGAGTCATTTATATACTAGTCATAAAGCCTGCAAGGTGAGGAAAGTCCAGCACTTGTGATTTTTATTTTATTATCATCAGCATTTAAAAAAAATATATTTCTAGTCCAAAACTCTGTTTTGGAACTAGAAATTTGTCATTATCATTTTGTAAAAAATTGTAATTGTTCCGCCATGAAGACATTGTCAAAAGCAGACCCCTGGTCTTTTCTCTAGCCAAGATAGCCATATCCCTGCAAGAAGACAACAAAATCATTAGTATCGACCTCGAAAAAGCCAAAGGAAGTTTGTATTTGAAAAAGCCAAAAGTGAAAATTACAAAAACATTTGTAATATGGGTTTGAAGTTTGATTTGAAATAAAATCTGATTGTGAAGATATTTGTGACATGTATAAAAGCCAAACAAGTTTCATTTGAACCAATTCATAGCTCCCAAATCGTGTTTGCAAAGTGGAGGGCCGATTTCAGAGTTTTGAAGTGCGTGGACAGAGTTTTGAAGGCTGCGCGACCCACGTGGAGGCAGAGCGACCCACCTGGGCAGCGCGACCCATGCAGAGTCAGTTCAGCAGTGTAGGTTTGCAAGGTACGCGACCCACCTGGGCCGAGCGACTTCTGTAATTTCTGCGACCTGTGGAACACGGTTTAATTTCAGTTTGTTTGTGAGTTTTGCTTGGAATGGAAATAGTACCTTTAAGCAGTTTCTCCATTGTTTGATGTTTTTGAGCAACATTTTGTGGCATCATTGGTGGTTTCAAATATTAGATGGGAGGATTCAAAACCCCACAGTCATAAATATTATTGGTTTGAGCTTTGAAATGAAAATGAATGGGTGGAAAGAATGTGTTTCTTATCTTAAAACGGTGATATGTCAGTATTCCATATAACATTAAAATCATATTGCTCTCATTTATTTAATATATTAACTTATTTATATATTATACCATGTTTAAACCCTTTGTGCCATGGTGACTATGTTTGTAATGAGTCTCACTGCCCAATGTAAAAATATGCTCATGACTTTGTTTCAAATTTCCCATTGAGACCTTTGTGGTTATTTCTCATAAACAAACACATTCTATTAATGCTATGCCCTCCCTTTGACTAGACTTGTTCAATATTTTGAAGGTTGCCTGCTCCCTTTTGGTCAAAATTTCACTTGCATTCAAAACAGAGATTGTACCTTTTCCAATCCATTTAAAGCTGAGATTTTATCCATGATTTGATTCCTTGATGGTGCTTTGACGATGGGAATATTGGTTGGGTGTTGAAACATACATCCTAACTTTGTTTGCACTGCTTTCATATCAGTATACACATTGCCAAAAGCTTGGTCAGATATGGGAAACAGTCGGAATAAACCGAGTCGACGTTGATTCGATTCTAGAAGGTGATGTGGGATACATGAAGAGAAAAAAGAAGTGGTGATCATCGCGAGAGGAGCCTGCAATTTCAGCTCACATTCTGAGCACATCCCGTAGCTATGGATTGTTTTGATTCTGTCATGTTTCAGATTTTGTGAGATGGTTGTACAAACCCGGTATATGGTAATTAACGTCTGTTGTTTCACTACATTTCAGAATTGATCGGGTAAACCTTCTTTGAGGTTGATTCATTTGTATCACCCTTTGACTCATGTCAAAGCCTTCAGCATGCGAACATAGGCGAGAATGGAGCAAGGTAAGCAGGTTAAGTGCTACTAGGCCATAAATTATTTGGATATGTAGCTTACATAGGCACAAAATTTTTTTCATTCAGTTGAGAAATGAGTGTGCACCACTCATGAGGCTCATCATTCGATATTTTAGTTGTGAGAAGCAAGTGTCTCGTCTTTTCTCATATCATGTTTGTTTGCTGATGCACTTCACAAGGGTGCGTATGATGAATATTCAGTATTTCATACACCGCAACATAGAGAGGATGGTTACATTTGTGCAGAAGAAGACGAGCCCAGTGCAGCAGTACAGGAGTATATATCATTTCGCTTTGATCAAAATCTTGGTGTCACATCAGTTGGCAGAGCAGGGCATCACTTGGGAGAATTTCATTTCTAGAGACTTTTTCAGAGTGCCACAGCAGCCTCCCGAGGCAGTTCATGATGCAGGAGAGCCCTCACACCAGCCGGACATGCTTGAGGTTGAGCATATCATCACTCCTTTGGTTCAGACATATCAGCGAGGCCGGGGCCTTGACACGACGACCGTGAGTGCTATCTCCCGTGGGGTGAGAGGGTCACGAACTGTCGACAGCCGGTGTGTCTCTCCACGTGATGTGGAAAGGGTCTCGCTTTCTTCTCCAGTGCAGGTACAGGTACAAGACAGGGGCAAGAGGCCCATGCATGATGAGGGCCCATCAGGAGGCCGGGACACCGATATGATAGTCATTGATGTTGATACGGGCTCTCCTAGCTCGAAGCTGAGGGAAGTCATCCAGGAGCAAAGGGCCGAGAATGACCAGCTGAAAGACCAATTGCAGAAGGCTCAGTGTGTGATTAACTATTTGGAGCAGCGCAACAAACAGCTCGAGGATGAGCTCACATTTTATGAGGTGCGCCAAATCCGTGAGGACAGGCAGTGGAATCGAAAGAGGCCCGGTGACATGACACCAGCTGACAGAGATACTGTACTCACGCGGGTGAATATACATCTGGAGAAGTTTTTGGCGAAGGCCAATCGAGACAAAGACATGCTTCGCCACATGAAAGGCCATTATTGGGCTCGCATGCATGTTTGCAAAGCGAGGATGAGGATCATGAAGAGGAGGTTGCGCAAGGCACTTCGACGGCGGAAAAGGCCTAATCCACTTCGGATTTTGGCCGAGGCTTCATTGAATGGGCAAGAAACATGATGGAGGACCTCCGCTCCGAATTTGGGCAAATTCAGAGAAAATTTTGTCATTTCCAAATTTTTGGTCTAAAAAAACAGGTTTTGCAGCTACGTGGGTCGCGCGCTCATGCGCTCGCATTTTTTTGAGACACTTGCTGGAGGAGATTTTTACATTTTTGGATTTTTCATGGTTAATTATGCATCCTCTGAAGTCAACTTGGCATTTCAACAAAATCTGGATGGTCAAACAGCTCAAAAACACCATGAAAATCACCTTGCTGCCACCTTTTGCACCAGCAGGAAGTACCTCTGGGAGAATGAGGTTTTGGAGGGTCAAATCAACTCCAAATTCATAAATTCCACTTGGGTTGGAAAGTAGACATCCAGGGCTTTCCAACGAGCTATCCTGAGCTCAATTTGGATGTCGGGAGCTACCTCAAAATCAGCCTGGACCATGAGCGACCCACGCAGTTCAGGAGCGACCCACCTAGAGATTTTTCTGAGTTGTCAGCTGCCAGCTCAGTATTTCGCCTATTATGGACCAGTTTTGCTTATGGGTAGAATTTTTGGGTTGTTATGATGTAAATTCATGTTTGGTATGTAACTTTGGCTTGTTTTTATCTCTTCTAGAAGATTCACTCTCAAATGAGTAAAAAATCATGTAATGGATCAGTTTCCACTCTTTTAGAGGCAAGTTGTTAGCTGCCTAGATTGTAGTTTCATGATTAGAATTGGTTGAAACTGATCCCTGAAGAGGGAATTCGACCCCTAGAGGTGGGGAAAGGTGTTAGAGTGATCTATATATTGTAATTTCTGAGGCATTCTACGGGTTGGACTCTTGGGATACTTTTGATACTATTGTACATACTTTTCATATTTTGGCTAAGGAAAGATCAGGGGTTTTGCGGCACTTGTTGGGATCCTTGTGGTGTTCTGTTCTTGATGATGTTTCTCCTTTGTTTACTGTAAGTTTCTTCATGTTTAATGTATGCCATCGTTTCATTATGCTTCTGAACTAAGTTGAATGAGTGATTAAGGTTGAATCCATTGTTTACGGTGCTTAGCCTTTGAATTGGTATGCTTTTGATGACTATTTCAGTGGCTTTTTAATAGAATTTGTGAACCTTTTTGTATCATGAATTTGGAAAGTAATAAGGAACCATAACAAAACATGTGAGAATTGATATGCAAGACTTAGCCACTGATAATGGTTATTTTCTGTACAGGAAAAGGAGAAAACGAGGAATTTCCGTTCCAAAGGAAAGGACAAAGTCGAGATAACTGCTGTCCCTCTGAACGAGAACCGAATGCAAACAAGGCTAAATAGATTACAGCAAATCGGCTCGGAAAAGAAGGAGAAGACACCAGCTCGGCGCCAAAGAAAGGAAAGGATGAAGAATTAACAGTTTGGCGAATCCCTCAGGATCTTCGATCCTGAGGGATCGCTGCTTTATTTATCATGTTACTTGGACATCTCCGCCATCACCTTTATATAAAGGGACAACACTGTTAGCTTGATAGATAGGATACGCTTTTATGTAATTTTCTGTAAAACATCAACTTTGATTATTGAGTCTCGTTGAGAACTGGTTCAATGTATTTTTGACCGATGCATTAATAAAAGCTTGGTGATTATTTCATCTCTGCGTCTGGATTAACTTAAAGCGGTGTATCCTTGGAGGCTAAGGGCCCGGCCCCGAAGGACACTTGCTTCTGTACCATTACGACTTGACTTTTGTGTGGTTTGTTTATCATTGTTATTTGGTAATTTGATATGCTTTATAAGTTCATATTACATGCTTTGTTAAAGATTGAATCATTGAGGTTTTTTACAGATAGAATCGTGTGTTGACTCCGCATCAAGTTATTAATCCTTTCAAGAGTTAATTGCATGTTCTTACTGTTTTGTTACAGAGCTGTTATACTAAACGTTCGTGTTGTGCGCGTTTCTGATTTATCAGTACTGTTCCATAATTCATTAATAGTTATTGCTGTTCCATTAGTGTGATTTGTGTGAATTGCTTTTAGAGTGAAAGAATGTTATTTGATTGCAAAGAATGCATTTGAGTTAATAGATTAAGTTTGGTTACAACCTGCGGGACTTAGTTATTCAATTGCTGTTCCATTTTAGACTTGCTGTTCTATTTCAGAATTGTTGTTCAATCCTTTATTTGCTTTGCTATTCCAT
>CM076581.1:1610271790-1610470677 GCA_034641835.2 Pinus albicaulis
AAATAGCTGGGGGTTTTCAGCCATAAGCTTTCCCCATTACATATTTTGTTTATGTGCGCATGTGACTGTTTCTATTTCCGCAAATTGATGATTGATTGTAGAAGAGATTATGTGTTGCATATGAATTCGAATTAGTATATGATCAGGATAATCTCGGTGGATAAATCTTCATTATTCAGCAAATTTCTACAACCCTAAAGATTTTGCAGCATATTTCTATTGGACTTCCCAAGGGTACACTTGCACAGATAGATCAATGCAAGGGGTGTACTATGGGTAAGTTTGTAAAGACCACCTTTCATGAAAAGGAGAACCGTGCTGCGGGGATCCTAGAGAGAGTTCACAGAAACGTGTGTGGACTATTCTCAGTTGCTTCAACAAAAAAACACATATATTATGTTATTTTTGTTGATGATTATTATCGTAGATGCTGGATCTTCTTCATGTAGAAGAAAGATCAAACATTATCAAAGTTCTGTGAGTTTAAAGCATTGGTGGAGAAAGAGTCGGGGAAGCAAGTAAAGGCTCTGAGGAGCGATAATGGTGGTGAATACATCTCGAACGAATTCAAAGGCTTGTGTATAAAAGAAGGAATTTGAAGAGAAATCATAGTGCCTCATAACCCACAACAGAATGGGATCGCGGAGATGAAGAACAAAATGATCGTGGGTGCTGCACAAGCTATGCTGCATGATCAGGGCCTACCAAAACTTGTGGGCGGAAGCATTCAACACTGCGGTTTATGTGCAAAACCATTGTACTCATAGAGTAATTGGCATGAGTACACCTGAAGAAGCTTTTACTTGTAAGAAACCAGATGTTTCTCACTTTAAGATTTTTGGCTCATTTGTTTATGTGCATGTGAGTAAGAATGCCAGGAAGAAGTTGCAGCCGACTGCTAAAGTTGGGATATTTTTGGGGTATACATAAACACCCCATAATTATTGTGTGTATTTTCCAAACAGTCGAATGAATGTGGTGCGACAGGATATAAAATTCAATGAGGAGAAAGCCATGAACTTGTCGCTTGAGAGAGAGCCAGACTTGCATGCAGAAGAGGAACTGCTTGTTGCCAAAGATGAGTCTCTAGATGTGAATCAGCCACAGGAGGAGGTTCATGGAGTCGAAGAGTCCAGTCACGCAGAGCCAAACATCAGAATTGGAAAAAGGCGTACCACAGAAGCTGAGAGGCTAAAGCTTGATGCAACACAGAATGTAGGAGTCCCTACTTCACAACGCAGACAGAGACAGTCTCCCGACTGATTCACTGGATACATGGCTCTCATGAGAAAATGTATTGTGACTGAGCCATCTTCCTTTCAAGAAGCAGTGTAGGAGCCCACATGGGTAGATGCAATGGTGGAGGAGTATGACTCCATTGTCAGAAACAGTGCTTGGGAAATTGTTCCAAGGCCGGTTGATAAATCAATTGTAGGTTCAAGATGGATCTACAAGGTAAAGCAAGCTGCTGATGGGAGTGTTGAGAAGTATAAGGCTATATTTGTTGCTCGAGGCTTCTCACAGATCGAGGGGATTAATTATGAATAAACCTTTGCACTTGTCGCACGATATTCTTCCATAAGGACCATCCTTTCTCTCTTAGCGCATATGGGTTGGCACATTCCTCAGATGGATGTGAAGACTACGTTCCTTAATGGGATCATTGAGGAAGAAGTGTACATTGAGCAGCCTGAAGGATTTGAGATCTTCAGCAACGAGCCACATGTGTGCAGACTCAAAAGAGCGCTGTATGGGCTGAAGCAAGCACCCCATGCTTGGTACACTCATATCGATAGCTATTTCATTGGACTTGGCTTCACCAAGAGTGAGGCGGATGCAAACCTATACCATATTGTGGTGGAGGGTAAGATTTTAATCATTGTTCTTTATGTTGATGATTTAATATTGACTGGTGATGAGCAGCTGATACACTCATGCAAGGAGGATCTTGCGAAGGAGTTTGAGATGAAGGATATGGGCCTCCTTCACTATTTTCTTGGATTGGAAATATGGTAGCGAGAAGGTGAACTATTTGTGTCTCAAGGCAAGTATGCAAGGGATATACTCGGTAAGTTTCACATGGAGGGTTGCAAACCCATGGATACTCCTCTTCCAGAAAACTGGAGGAAAGAGGACGCTACATCTGGAGAGGTAGTGGATGCTACTGTCTATCGACAGTTGGTGGGTTTGGTCATGTATTTAGTTAATACAAGACCATATATATGCTATGCGGTGAACCAACTTAGTCAAGCGATGGTTAAGCCTACCAAGCTCTTTTGGAAGGTGGGAAAGCATGTCCTGAGATATCTCAGGGGCACATCTGAGTATGGCTTATGGTACAGATTGACGGATGAGGTGAAGTTGCATGGTTTCATGGATGCAGATTGGGTAGGCAGCCCAACAGACAGAAAGAGCACATCAAGAGGGGTTTTCAGTATCTAATCTACAACTATTTCTTGGTACAACAAGAAACAAAGATCTGTGGCAATCAGTTCAACGGAATTAGAATACATGGTAGCAAGTCAAGTTGCATGTGAGGCTATCTGGATGAGGAAGATCCTGGTCAGTTTGTTTGGTTCTCATTTAGATCCTATAGTGATTCATTGTGATAATAAGAGTTGCATTAAACTCTCGATTAATCCTGTGTTTCATGATAGATCTAAGCATATAGATATCCAGTATCATCATATCAGAGATTGTGTGCAGCGGAAGATCATGTTGCTTCAGTACATTTCTACGAAAGACCAAGATGAAAATATTATGACAAAGGTGCTCACTAGGAGAAAATTCGAATACCAGAGACAGGATTTGGGTGAAGGATAATCCCTTTCTTGTTGAGAGGGAGTTTTGAGATTCAACAAGATGATGATCCAAGTGAAAATTAAGCACCTACACTAGGTGGGGCCCGCAGGCTATTTTTAGGTGATATGTCTATTTTTAGAATTTGGATCAAAGTCTATTTTTAGTATAATCTATTTATAGATGGTTGAGAAAATCATATGGATGGATGGGCGTCTAAGTTTGGAATTCATGTGTGAAGTTGTTTTGTGGAATGCATGTCTAAAATTAGAATGCATGTCAATTATTGTTAAGTCCTTAACAATAATTAGACAATAAATAATTATCTATTTTCAATGAGCACTTGAAACTAGTTAATTGAAGTGGAAAATCAGTTAGCTAAGTGGATTTCAAGTTGAAGTGGTTGGTTGGTGGACCATGCAGTGGACTTCGTTGTAACTGAGTGATACAAAGTTGTAACAGAGTTAGATGTGTAGTTATGTGAGATGTTATTTAGTTTAACTCAGTTAAGTGATTTAAACTCAGTTGTGCTAGTTGTAACTGGCTGTAACTAAAGATGCATTGGTGAGAGATCAATGAATTAATTATTTATTTAATTCACAAGCAGTGGTCTCACATGCAACTGAAGAAATACTACCGTTAACTACATGCATGTCAGATCCAGTGGAGACCCAGTTGAGAGATTGGTGAAAGGGCTTGGTTGATTATCAGTTGCCACTATAGTGGTGCATTCAATGCATCTACACACACATTGGAGATGCCAATGAGGATTGCGCAGTGAAGGCAAGGCAAGATCGAATTCATTCAGGGGTCTTCATCAACATGAATTGCGCAGTGGAGGCAAGCTATCAGGAGGCAGTGAATTAGTGCATGTTTATGAAAATTTTTGTATGACAATGTGAGACGATTGTATATTGTACTGAGAGCTCTTGGAGTAGAGCTTTGTATGCCATTGTTTCATGATCCATGATATACATAATATATGATAGTTGGGGTTTTTAGCTTTAAGCTTTCCCGGTAAAAACATCTTGTTATGTGCGATTGATTTTTCTTCATATGTTTGCAATTGACAATTAAATTTCCACAAAAGAATTAAGTAGAAGGATTCTGTATTTAATAGTGGATATAATTGTTAGATCAGGAGAGTCCGGTAATACATCATAGTATTAATAAAATTTCTACACTTCATAGCAGCAACATCTATTCACGCCTTCAAAACTTCCTTTTTGTAAAATATGCCAAGTGACAACCATGTTATTAAGAATACGCCACATATTTTTTTTTCTTTCACAAGGCATTAATTTTCTGTATAGGTTTCAACCACCAAGTTGGTGGCTAGTTATTGCCTTCCATGGCTAGTTCCTTGTATCCAATCTCAGATTCATATCCCCAAATGGATTTACATACCATATAAGTTGCTCTTCCTCGTCATTTAAGATGATATTGTAGAGCTTGAGGTAGTCAATGTAGGATTTCCAAGTCTCAAGATATTCTTCACTAAGTTTTAGGTCTCTCCACAATAACAAATGCTAACGTCAATTGTTCGTGTCGTGCTCATAGGCGATGCGATAAATAGTGAAAACGTATTTGAATCTAAGATCTTAAATAAGTGGAATGAGCAAGCTTCTAATCTAGGGAGAAGGCTTTGTCTCCTTTGCCAACCTTAAAGATAAAAGCCATAATAATAACTTTCTATATTATTAAGAAGTTTAAATTATTTTGTTTGGAGAATATATCCAATCCTTTATGGAGAGGAGAGAATGTATCTATCTTTAATAGTTGAGGCTAAAGACATGTTATGTGCATGACACATAATACATTTGCAAATAATTATTTTATCCATTAAATACTTTGCTATTTTTCTTCAAAATTCCTTTTGAATATCTCCATGGGATTGTAATGGCCTCTAAAATAGAATTTAGAGGGATCTAGTAAGCTAAATATTTAATTGGTTCTCAATTTTGGGTATGAACCACCATGAATCACCTTATGGATTTGGTTTAAAATCCAAGATATATAAAACCATGTCAAAACTATAGACGAAGAAAGGAGATATTTAATTAATGTAAAAAAGTTTTTTAAACACTTCCATTTTATTTTGAAAAAAAAAAAAAATTATAATAATTACAATCACGAATAATAAATTTAAGAGATCAAATTTTAAAAACTTAATTTGATTAAACATAAATATTAAAAACTTAATTTGATTAAACAGGTGAATGTATTAAGTTTAAAATATTAAATAAGCAAAACGTGCGATAAGGCAAGAAATGCAAACCGACGAGCTCTTCCGAGATCACCACACGCCAACGACAAACCCCATATTTATTGCCGTCACATCCTAGGAAACTCAAACCAACCATACTTCCTATATTGCCCGTCTCGTTGTATTAACTTTTTCAGCCATTTACAGCCCTTTTTTTCGGTTAAGAATCTAAGGATTTTCTCCAATAATGGCTTCAATCGGGAGAAAAATTACAGGAGTCTCCTCTCTTCTGACTGCAACATTATCACAAACACGGCGTTCAGTCGGGAAATATCGTAACCATGAGCATTCAGCAGGCGGTCCTTGCAAAATTTTCAACAAAATTGGGTCTGTTACTCCACGAGGGTCTCCGAAAATTCTCAACAAAATTGAGTCTGTTAATCCACTAGGGGCTCCAAAAATTTTCAACAAAATTGGGTCTGTTACTCCACGAGGGGCTCCAGAGCTTGAGCACCACAAATTCTTTCATGCCACCACCAACAATTTAATGAACGATAATGTTAATGCAGATGGTAATTCCTCTTCAATTCTGGACCTGCGAGACGAGGAGAAATTGTTCTCAGGATTCACGACAGAGCAGTTAATTGATTCATTGTTTCGTCTTAATTTGATCTGTTGCCAACCCATGGTCATCGCCTCAAGCAAGTATGAGCCTTATAAATTGCATATCTTTCACGCGGCTCGCGCTCATTTCTGTGCGGGCGAGAACGCTGGATCTGTTTCCCGAGAGTTACACAGAATCAGGGATCTCGGCTTGAAAGGCATTCTAAATTACATAGTGGATGACGTGGCACTAGACAATGCTGCCTGTGACACCAATCTTAACCACTTTCTTGGCATCATGTCTTCAATGTATCTTCTGCCTCCCGGATCGGTAAGCATTCGTAAGTTTTAATGAATTCGTAAAAAACTTTATATATTTTAATCAATTGTTTGTCCCTTTTAAAATGTTTGCCGAGGTTGGCTTTGAGTGCTGATTTTCTGTAACAACAGGTGAGTTTTTTGTGCGTGAAGATAACGGCCATCTGTCCTTGGAAGGTACTAGAAAGAGTCAGTCATTTGCTAAGATTGCAGCAGGGTTATCCTGAATTCAATCCGACGTGGAAGGAAGAAACTCTGCCCAAACTAGACACGGATCAGGAAAAAGACTTAAATTTAGCAGAGCAGAGACTGTTTCGGCTATGCGGAGCCTGCGAAGCCGCCTCGCTTCCCTTACTGGTGGATGCAGAAAACACAACTGTTCAACCCGCTATAGATTACTTGGTTTTCAGAGCATTTTCTCAATTCAACCGAACACCTGGAAAGCCAATTGTGTATGGGACTGTACAAGCTTATTTGAAAGATTCGTTGCCCCGAATAATTGCAGCATCAGAAGAGGCTAAGAAGAGGGGCATTACATTAGGTGTGAAGCTTGTACGCGGTGCGTATATGAATGAAGAAAATGAGGCAGCCAAGTCATTGTGCGTGGCTTCTGCGTTACATTCTTCTATAAAGGAAACGCACAGGTCGTATAATGCCTGTGCTTCATTGCTGCTGGAGAAGGTTGCTAAGGGCGAAGCGTCACTACTTCTCGCTTCACACAATTTCGAATCTGGTAATTGGCTTAATCTCAGCACTTCATTATTATCATTTTCTTCATTAATTTGGCATTGATTGACTGAATGGTTTGTGATCAGCAAAAATGGCCGTTGGAAAAGCTGATGAATTGGGTATCGCGAAGATGGAAGGTGGGTTGCAATTTGCTCAACTGAAGGGCATGGCTGACAGCCTTTCGCTGGGTTTGAGTCAAGCAGGATTCGATGTGAGCAAATTGCTTCCATTTGGGCCGATAAAGAACGTCATGCCTTATCTTTTCAAAATGGGCGAAGAAAACAAAGACATGATTATTAGAAAGCATCAGGACATGGAAGGAATGAGGTCGTTTTTCTATTACAGATCACTTCTTGTTATTCTATTTGTGACGATTTTTGACATTATTATTAATTATAAGTGGGCTGGTTTTGCAGGAAGGTGTTGGAACAGAGACTGAAAGTCTTCGACGAATTACATCGAAATAAGAGCAGAGAACTTTCCTTTGATTTCATCAAAGAATTTCTTTAGATGTAGGATTACTCTTATATAACTGTTAAATGGGGTTCCAATGACCACTCCACAACTTTTGCAAATTATGCCAAACTTGGCTTAGCATTGTGGAAACAGTCAAGTATGCAAGAATTGGTGTAGCATTATGAAAAAAATGTAGACAGTGGTGGTAGCAAATAACCACTTCAGTGAAACAAACGCATAAAAACTCTTTGTTGGGAATTCAAGGGTCTGATAATATGTATCCAATGTGTAGAATGTAGCGACGATTCTTGGAGTTGATCTAGGATCACATGCAACTATATGTTGCTCTTTTTCTTTCCTCTTTTTCCATTTTTTTAATGGATGAAAGTGTTTTGGAAAGTAGATCCTTACATTAACATTTTTTTTAAGAAATTTTAAATATTGATTTTGAATCTTACAATATCATATTTTTTATTTTAAAGAAATTTTAAATACACAAATTCAATATTGATTTTGATAATTTTGTAGTGAGCATTAACAAGCCTAAAAAATTGAGGTAAAAGTGTTGATATCAAGACAAAATGGAGTTGCAAGACACTCATCAATGAGGGCTTTTAGATCAATCAATTTAATGGAAATTTTGGTACTATAAATATATGATTTCACTTTGTATCACGATGGCACTTTAGTGGATGACGCAATAAATTTTCCCTGACTCGACTTAAGATTATTTAGGTCCACCATTTCCAAATCAAGAAGAATAGAGGCATCATGAGGCATATCCTCCCTTTGTTTATCAATTTATTCCATGATCTCCAAGATAACATGCTATTAAGGAAACACGACATTGAAGGAGCCATGTAAAATGGGTGTAGAAAATACCCATGTGGCGAGGGATATTGTTGTTTCCCATAGGGTGTAAATTGTTTTACAATATCAACACATAGGAAAGGATAAGCATGTTACAACAAGGAGAGTACTATATGGCATGAAATCTCTCTTTGTTTCGGACTAGGTTTGCACTTTGAAGGGTATCTCAAGTACATACATAGTTCGATCTAGGGCTGTATAGAAGTATAGAGAGGCGCTGGAAGGAAGCCAAAGCAGGAGACTGTTGAAGAAAGGAGAAAATGTATTGTCGAGGGCTATGGAGAAGAGACCAAGATTCTCTAAGTGACAATGTAGTACAATGCAAAGCAAAGGAAGACAAAATTGAGGAGATACAGAAGAGCAAGAAATAGCGATAAGGTCTTGGAGGCATACTGATCTCAAGGGTTTGTGTCATGGTCATGGTACTTGTTAATTGAATATCTAGAAGAAGAATTACTTTTGGGTTTTCCTCTCCAAGAGGGATAGGATTTGGCCTTAGCTTGAAGATGTGTCAATTTGTAAACAAAGGATGTTGATACCTATAAGAAGATGTCATGGTGAAAGATCATCAATTAGGTAACTTTTGATTTAAAACTTCATATCAATAATTAATTAATATTTGATGAGCTTATGGAGGGCTTCCAAAGGGAAGTATATGTCTTCCACAAATAATAAACAATATGGCAGGATATAAGATCCTTGAAAGAAATATGGTTTGAAGAAAAGTAGCATGGCATGAAGCTAGACCAGATGAGAAGATTGAAGGCTACTCAATCCATGACATCAACAAAAGGAGTCCTTCATGAGCAACTGGATGTTTTCATCATTGTTGCTACAGTCCCTAATTAAGAGGGAGCATGTAGAAATTATATAACTAATGCGTTATATGTCTAATATTCTCCTGATCATACACTATTTGACTTCATGCACAATACAAAATCTATTCCACCATTGATCATCACATGCATAAATTAACAAAATTGCAATGCACACATGAAACCATAAAAATTCACACACATTAACACAATGATTTTACGGGAAAGCCTGAAGCTGAAAACCACAACTATCTGTATATAATATATGTCATAGATATCATGTAACAATCCTCATACAAAGTTGATCATATCAAGCTCTCAGTACAATACAATCACTACACACTAATTAGGTCCGATCTAGCAAATCCATGCATCGATCTCTGCCACCTGCTAGCCTGCCTCTACTGTGCAATCCCTGCTGAAGAATGGCTCTGAATGAAATCGAATCCACCTGGCTTGCACTGCGCAATCCTCATTGGCATCTCCACTGAGTGTTGGATGCAATCAATGCATCACTATAGTCACAACTGATAGTCACACTTGCTCTTTCACCTATCTCTCCACTGGTCTCCACTGAAACTGACATGCACTGTAGTTAATTGCTGTATTGTTCAGTTGATTAATGAGTTATTATTTGTGAATTAATTAACTAATTAATTCACTCCACTCTCACTAGTGTATCAATCAGTTAGACTAGATACAATTAGCTCAACTGAGTCTAACTGAGTTAAACTAAATACAACTCCACCAACTACTTCTCCAACTCCACCAAACTCTGTCACATGAGTTCTAATTGAAGTCCTCCATGCAATAGCTCCAGTAAACCCTCAGGAATAGCGTAATTCCTTCTGTCAGCTGTTGTGCCACATCTGTGCACTTAACTGAAGTGCTCCAAGAGAATAAGATAATGTTTAGAGTCCAAATATTATTAAGAGCTAATAATATTCGACATATCTATTTTTAGATTGACATTCTAAAAATAGATTCCGCCCAATATGTATAAAAATATAAGTCCATCTATTTTTCCAACTTGACCAACCATCCACAAATAGCATCTTGTAACTCATAGAATATGATCGACATGTCTAAAAATAGACATAGTCTACAAATAGACTTGCGCCAAAAATAGCCTGCGGGCCCACTTAGTGAAGGCGACTATTTTCACTAAGCTCATCATCTTGTTGAATCTCGACAGAGCATGGTAATAAATTTCTTACTTGGAAAAAACTCTGTAAGTCCTAAGCCAACAAGAAAGTTTAGGTACATTATTTGTATATGTTTATTCCTCTATGGAATATGTCCTCCTTGGTTAAGAGGGAGGAATAAACACATCATTTTGGTCTTCACCTGGAAGACAAAATGTGGGTTTGGGCAATCATTCGACATCCAATACTCTTAGAAAATGTGATAAGAGTGGTTGTGAAAGGATGGATATTATTTGAGGATTAGCTATCCCGATAAGAAGAGTCCTTAGAGGTCGTATTGAGTGAATACCAGGGTGTAGTATGTACCTTGGAAACAATGATGAAGGTATCTATAATCATTGGTCTCACTAGCATTGTAGCTCTTGGTCTTGTGGAGAGATGGAGATGTTTTTCAAGGCCTTGCACTGTAACAATGCTGGTTAATATATTCTATAACAAATGATTACCAATAAAATTCTTCTTATGAGATTCTTCATATTGAAAGTGACCATGTACTAGTAATTATGAATTTATGTAATGAAGAAGACAGATAATAAAATGTATTTTGTAAAGCTTGAATCACGGGTTTCATGAGCAAGAAGTTTTTATTACAAGTTTCACGAGTCATGTATATGAAGAGGTGTTATACTTGTAAGGAAAAAATATTGATGTAAATGTATACTCCAAGCCTTGACACTATGCTCCAAGAAGTCGACCTAGAACATGTTGGAAGATCTCCTAAATAAAGTTGGCTCACACACTCTTCATCATGTCGGTCTAAAGATGAGGATCAACTTGTATATATAAGGAGGATTGCGGCTCCTTTATTATTCAACAATTTGGATCAGTTCTAAAATGTAGTGCGAGTTAAGGGTCTGTACTTGATATGAAGTGTGAAAATTTCAATCTAGAATTTTATTTTATTTTATTATTATTTTTTTTCCTGCAATGATAGATTTCCTTCTTATTATTTCAATAAGTTATTTACAGAATTATTTTAGTAAAATTTGAAACAAATACTACTACAACATTCACCTATGTATATGCAGAGAAAGGAACAACAAGAAATATAAGCATAATAAACAATCACATATACACACTTATTTTTGGACAAATGTCCCTCGAAAACCCAATGAGGGAAAACCTGTGCAACAGATGAGGGTTTATATATGATTCTTCAATAATGAATTCTTTAAAAAACACATGAGATTAATTATCTGGTTCCTTATGTTAGCGCAATTTATTGCTAAGGCATGAGTCCATTCCATAGTTTTATTTTAGGATTAAAATTTAAAAAAAAAATTCTATTCTTGAGTCCAACCTCTATTCTTTCAGTCACTTATTGCAAATCATAGCGCAACTTTGCTATAAATAATTCTATGTTTCCTGCTCCATCTTGCGATTGCGATACCCTGATGTGATATATCGCATTGCAATTTCGTCACTTTGTTACCCCTTTATGTTGCCCGCTCCTAAAAACCCCTGATGCGATTGGTAGGACACACCTTATTGCCATGTCACTTCGCTTATCACATATTGAAAATCATATTCATAACCATACATGTTTCCCCCTTCGATTGCGAAATGTGATAATCTTCCAAACACTGATATGCGATAAAATCTGATCCCCAATTTGTGATAACCCCTCCGTCTTGCAATTGCGATATATCGAATTGCAATTCCATCACGATAATGTATTCACTTCGCTCTACTCCGTGATTGCGATTGCGATATATTTTAATGCACTTAATCCTCCTACTTATTATTACTCCACTTAATAGCTTCTCCCGCTTATTGTTCCATTCCCACACCCTTAGCTTACTTTCCATTCTCGTTATTCACTTCACTCCCCTCCACTCTCTTCCCGACACATGGCCAGTATTAGCACTCTTTCGAAAGCATAGAAAATATTTCAGAGGTAGTTACAAGTTTTTTCAAGAATTTCTGGCAGCATTTGTTATAACTAAATTTTAACACCTATTAACAAGTTTTTCCGAGCCAGTTAAGGATGGATAAGAACCCATAACTAAAGGGATAATACAAGTGATGGTGAGAGGTAGTTATGAGGTTGTTGGACGTTTTATTAAATGAAGCTACATGGTTATTAAAAACGCAAGACACAAGGAGATAATTCAACAAAAAAAAGGGCAGCATGACATCACACTCAACATTCCAACCCAAAATTCCTTTCTTGCTATATATAACACTCGTAAATACTATAACCTGAAGATTGAAAATAATAGAAAAAACCTTTTAGCTTCATGCTGGAGGATTTTGTGATTCAAGGAACATCTAATGTATGGTGCGTATCTTTTCTTTGTTAATACGCACTAGTGAAGTGTGAGTGAGAAGTTGTTAAAGGATTTAACAATAAATTGTTTACTTTCAATTTTCTGCAAGTTATATGTTTGTAATAGAACATGTTAGTGAAGGTTTCATAAAGGATTTGTGGAATAATTTATACATGCAATCTATTTTATAGTGTTGTTTGTTTAACATAAATAGAGTTTGTGTTAAAGGCCATAATAATAGCTTTGTGACTGATTTAGGATAGGAATATTTCCTGAAATAGGTACCAACTATTCATCTTTCTTCCATTTGTATACTCTGCTTTCCAAATGCATGAATGTCTTAAAGAAGATAAATCATTTCAAAATATTTTAGAAAGCCATCCCACCACTCAAAAAACCCCTTTAAAATTTGAAATGAACTATGATGTGTAAGGGTTACTCCTTAAGTAGTCATGGAGTGACTTCTTACGCTAACACCTTATAGAGATTTTCTCACAACTAGAAGACACAATGTCTCCCTTTGCACCCTCTGTGTGCTTCTTTGTGTAGTCCCTATGCTGGTCTGTGTCACTCTGCGTGGGCACATTGCACTGTCTTTTGTGGCCATCTGCGTCCCTCTCTCCTTCCTCTGTGTCACTGTTGACTCCCTCTCCTTCTGACTCTACAACTCTGCCCTGCAACTCTCCCTCTAAAATTGAATTCTATTCCTTCAAAATCGACTTCCTTTGGGTTACTGAGTGTGTGCCTGACTTGATTTCCAAATGATCCTTAAGCCTTGTTTTATAATCTTCTCATCGACGAATAAACAACCCAGATTAGAAGTCTAATCAATGGCCAAGATTAAAACTTGACTTTAGACTTAAGGTCTACATTAAAATAATTAATTACTTCAATAAAACATAAACTGAGTGGAATTTCCACAAACGGTTTATGGGTTATTTAGAATAATGATGTCCAAGCCTCCTTACAAATTTTGAGACTTGGAACACTTTCTAATGCTACAAAAATCAACACTCCCTCTTAGTGAGGAAAGTGTTCTAGAAAAATGCATACTACATGCTGCCCTGTGTTGAAGTATCATCTACACTATTGATGCCTAGCTGCTGCCCCTCACCTGCTGTGTTGCTTCCTTTTGTACTGCTGCCCATGAAATTATCACTCTCACTGCCTCATTTGTATTACAACTCCCTCTGAATCCTGAACGTATCCATTCCTGCTACTGAAATGGATTCTTGATCATCCCCATATTTTCTTTGAAATAGACAAACTTGGTCTTTCCCAGAGCTTTCGTGAGGATATCTGCCACTTTTTCTCTTGTAGGAGTGTACTCTGATTGTACAACTCCCCTTTAGACATAGTCTTTGATGAAATGACACCTGGTGTCAATGTGATTTGATTGATCATGAAACACAGGATTCTCAGAGAGCTTGATGCAACTCTGATTATCACATAGAATGATGGTCGCCTCCATGATCCAGGATGTACATAAGTTACAAATTCATCCCACATCTTAGGATGTATACTACAGTTACCTCGAAGAATATGTATCTTGGTCCTGTTCACCATTTCCGTCTGTCCTTGAACCAAATCCATGCTACCCCATGGTTGCAAAGGAACTAGAAGTGGCATGTGTAAACCAATATTTCGATTTCAAGGCTTGCTTTTCGAACACATTACACATCCCTTTATGTACTACATATGAGGCCAATAATAATAATTTTGACTTTGTGTCGTAGTCTTTCTTACACTTGCAATCCAAGAAAGATCAATTTCCCGAATAACCTGCAACTTTTCTATCTGAGCATTATGAGTTAGCGATTCAAAAGTATCTTTGAAATCATTATCAGTACTATATTGTTCTACATAAATTTCATAAACCAATGAACTTTTATGCAGTACTACTGAAGCATTCAAAGACAACATATCAACTACTTTACTTGTTACACCTTCTCTGTCCTTCATTACTAAGTGATTTTGCTGAAGAAATACCATCCAACTGTAGTGAGATTGTTGCATCTTAGTATATGACTGAAAGTATTGAAGCAGCTGATAATCTATGTGAATCACTGTTTTCATTGCATATCCTTTAACATCTGTTTTAACTTCATATGGTTGTTTATTATTTATCAATATTGTAAAATGTTTCTGCTTAATTGAATCAAATTTAACATCGACACTTATTCCCCATGCCCTGTTTTGCTAATGAGCCAAAATTATGGGTGAACTGTAAGGAGATGATCAGAGTCGCTTTAATTATTTTCCAACCTTCCCTGGAATTTGTTGCTTTATTTCTTTATGCTCTATAACTAACTTTTGATACATTTGATTATTAGAGGCATCAAACATCAACTGCATCTCATGTGATATTTTCATTTTATGAAGTAGATGTTTTAGTTCTTTAACTAGATCTTGAAATGAATCTATCTTTTTAACCAAATTACCTTCATACGGAATTTCACAACCTAAACAAGTATCAATAAGATCCTTATGTTTCTCTTTTATCGACATGAATATGTATCTCCTACTTGTACTTATTAAGCGCTTCATCTGATTAGCGTTAATTAAATTTAAGTGATCTTTTATGAGATGATACATATGTTCCTTTATATAAAATACTGCATCACAGTCATAGAGATAAGGGCTACCTAAGACAATTCCACAAATGTCTAACGATATCACATCTAGCTCCACTTCATCGATATAGTTAGCTGTAATTGCAAATTTTAACCAACACTGTTTGGTAACATGAATTTGACTTTGTTCCTTTAACCAACCTAAAGGATATGGATTTGGATGATTATGTGTTTTCAAACCCAATTGTTTAACCAATGACTCAGAAATCAAATTTTCCTGTGATCCCGTATCGAATAATGTATCTATCTTAGTATGATTTGAAGTTACCCTTATATGAAATAACTCGATTCTTTTATCTTCATTCTGTTGTTTGATGTTTGAAGAAGCAGAAGTACTAGCATCAGAAATTTTACCTGTTGTAACCATAGTAGTGATTTTACCTTCATCACCTGAATCGGATCCCAAGTCTAAGCCTTGCTGGACTACTATTTCAACCTTCTTTTCACCCTTCTTCAATTGAAAACTTCTTCGGCTTCAGTTTTAGATGAAGTTTCCAACACCTAGCTTCATCATGGCCGATCCTTTGGCAATGTGTACACGTAGGTCTATCTTCTTCCTTTCTTATTTGTGGCAGTCTTCTTTCCCTTTGACTTGCCCTTGTTTTTGCTGTCTTCAGTTTCCATCTGCTTAGATGTCTTTGGTGTAAACTTGAATGTTCTACCACCTGATTCTACATGAATAGCTTGGACACAAACTTCATCAAAATCATTAGGATTGAACATTAATAATGTATGATGAAAATATGAATGCAAACTGCCAATATATTTCAACAAAGTTTCTTTTGTGTCCAAAGAAATACTGAGTGCTAATGCTTTCTTTTTGAATTCCTGTGTGAACTCTTGAACACTCTGTCCCTTATCTTGTCGCAAGCGCTGCCAATCAATTACAGCTTGCTGTGTGTGACCCAACGGATAGAATTGTTTCTTTAGAGCTTTAATAAACTTAGTCCATGAGGTGATAACTTTTCCTTTACGCTTTAAGTCTATCAGTGTCTTACTTTCCCACTAGATCAAAGCAGTACCCCCCATTCTAAGAGTAGCTAATTGGATCTTTGTCTTATCATTAGTAATATCTTGAATATGACAATAGAATTCTAACTGTTTTACCTAATTAT
The DNA here is from genome assembly GCA_034641835.2 of Pinus albicaulis. Lineage (NCBI taxonomy): Eukaryota > Viridiplantae > Streptophyta > Pinopsida > Pinales > Pinaceae > Pinus > Pinus albicaulis. Next base: position 1,610,287,810 of record CM076581.1, read on the forward strand.
CTAGTTTCTCAGGGTTTATTTCACCATCATACACAGGTAATTCGAACTTTACATCAAGTTTCAAAAGTGGATTCTTATGTTTATTTTCTTTTTCTGATTTAGAACTAGAAGTAGAAGAGGAAGAAGAAGATGATGGAGATGATGGAGGAGAAGGATATTTATCTGCCTTGCCTTTACCCTTTTCCTTCTTTGATGCCTTTGACAATGAGGCTGCATCCCTCATCTTCTTGTCTTCATATAATTTTGTCAACATTTGCTGCCTGTTTAGAAACATCTACTGGATTTGATTCTCATCCATGGGTTTCTTTTCAGTAGCTTCAGGAGTCTCAACGGTCTCAGTCCCTGTCATTGTATTGATGATCAAATTTCCGCCTTCCGATCTCTGGATCGAATTCCTCAAGCTCACATTTTCCACGTTGCAATCCCAACTTGGTTAACATCCACTGACAAAAAACTACAAGCACAACTTGCTCCGATACCAAAATGATCAGTACAGATCAATAGAGTTCCAAGTCATCTCCAGCAGTTCGATGTCTGATTTAGTCTCCAATCCGCCAATTCTGTCAGTTTCGCCAGTGAAAGGTCCTTCAATGTCATGGTCGTCATGTGTTTCGAATTTGGGTTAAAATGGTGATGTAATAGGTTAAGAAAAAGGGTCTACAAGAGGTGAAATACCTTATATGTGTAGAGATCTAAAGTTAAAATCTAACCTAGATCTAAAAACCTAAGGACTTAGACCTAAAACCATAATAACTAAGCCTAAAACCTAAACAAATAAATAATGCAACCTTAAAAGACCTAGGCACAATGTTTAAACCATGTTATAAATCCTAAAACTAAAGCTTGGGCTAAAATGGTTATAAAACATTATTATAAAACTTTAATAAACCCACAACGCTTGTTAAATCACGTGGTTAACTAGACCGCGTCAGAGCTACATGTAAACAACTCTGACTTAAACCGCAGGAATTAACCGTCTCAACAAACCGTGTCGGAGTTTTAATGTGGCGGAATCTGGTGGTGAAATCCGCGGAAGTTGCCATGTGAACGGGCTTATAGACCGCAGCAGATAAAAATTACCAGAACCGTCAGGGTAAACCATAACCAAAATCATCGATTATCCATTTGAATACTACGAGGGTTAAGGGATAAGTTGCGGGGGTAAGCCGCAACTGTCGGAACAAAGTGTAAATATAACTGCCAGCGTCCTATTCACATGTCGGTCATTTTTAAACTCCACCCGATTAGGCTGACCGTCAGGGTTAGGCCCATCCTATGTTTATATTTGTTGTTTTTTTAATTAATTAAGTGCTAAGGTCATCAACTTATCCCTAGTTTTATGAATAAGGAGATAGGATTCGAAAAATAAATCACTCAAAAATCTAAACCAACTCCTAAAAGAGGTAAAATGGAGGTTCGATGTAGCCTATTTAAGCCATGGAAATTTTCATAAAGTTCATCTTGGATTATGGTGAAGACATTAAGTTTTTGGAGATCAGTTTTAGAAGATTAGAAGGTAATTTTTTTGCAGCATTGCTCAGCCATCGGTGGTTGGAATTGAGCACGGAGGCAGGCGTCGGAAAGGCGAGGAAGAGTACTTTTTGATTTCAAGGTTTAGAAGTGCCTGCGAGCATAGTCATTCTGTTCCATTTCTATGTAAATATTCTTCAAGATCAATCCTAATAAAAACGGATGCCCACTTGGAAGTGGACCCGGAGATGTAGTCCACCAGGGACGAAATTCGTCGTCAAATTGTTTGCCTATTATTCTCTTTGATTGTTGATGTTATTTAATTCATTTATGCTGTTGGTTTATGCCATTTTTCATTAAAGCATACTTTAGTTAACAGTCAATCTAAAGGACAAACTAATCAAACTGCTTAAGCACTTTATTCGATCAGTTACGAATCACTCCATCTTCTCCTTGAGTAAGTTCACAAGCAATTTCTGAAGCCATATGGCCTCACACGATGCCATTCTTGCTGCCATATATTCAACTTCTATGGGGCTCAGGGCCACACATTTCTATTTCCTGCTGCACAAGGATGTCATCCCCGATCCAACATTGAAACAATACCCACTGGTACTTTTCCGATCTATTGGGTTCCCAACCCAATCAGCGTCAGTCAATGCACTCAACCTGATGTCATTGCCTCTAGTGTATTTCAATCCAAGGTCAAATGTTCCTCATAAATATCTGAGAACATGTTTGGATGCTGCCCATTGAGCCCTCCTAGGTTTCACCATGAACTGACTGAGAGTATTGGCAACATAACATATGTCTGGTCTTGTGTTTACTAGATACATTGAAGAACCTATGAGCTGCCTATACAATGTAAGATCAACCTCATCATCTTCAGACATGCTAATTTTCTTCCAGTTGCTAATCATTGGATTAGCCATGGGTATACAGTCCTCCATCTAAAATATTTTCAAAACTTGTGTAGTATATCTTCCTTGACCAAGGAAGATCTCACCCTTCTGTTGACAAAGTTTCAACCCCATAAAATAATACATCAGCCCTAGATCCTTCATGTCAAATTCTGCAGCTAAATTCTCCTTATAGTCCTTGATAAGCCTAAATGATCCTGTTAAGAACAGATCATATACATACAACGCTAGTATACGAGGCTCATCCCCTACTCCCAGATAGTATATATTGGGATTTGTGTCACTCTTGAAAAATCCCATTTTTTGCAAGTAGCTGTCAGTTCGACCATACCAAGCTATAGGGGCTTGCTTCAGTCCACACGTGGACCTCTTGAGCCTGCACACATGAGCTTTGTGTTCATGCGTTTCAAAGCCCTCTTCTTGTTTAATATATACTTCTTCCTTTATCACCCCATTCAGGAACGTAGTCTTGACGTCCATCTGGAAAATTTCCCATCCCATCTGCACAGCAAGGGATATCACAGATATAATAGAAGTATAACGAGCTACCCAAGTGAAGGTATATTCATAATCTATCCCTTCCTTCTGAGCATACCCCTTAGCCACAAACCTGACCTTAAATTTCTTGATGCTTCCATCTGCAACATATTTGATCTTGTATATACATCTCTAACCCACAACCGATCTGTCCCGAGGCCTGGGAACCACTTCCCAGACATCATTCGTCATGATGGAGATGTAATCCTCCACCATCACATCGACCCATACCAGGTGCTGAGCTTCCTCTCGAAAACTATATGGTTCCCCAACCTGTGCTACCAAATCTTGGTACCTTTCAGGTTGTCTGTGCTGCCTCTTCTCATTTCAGGGGGCTCCGACAAACTCCTTTGCATCTCTTAGAATCTGTCGCAATTCCCTGCTCGTCTTACCATTGGTAGTGGGTAGATCCACATGCTATCCTTCCTGCAAGTCCTCGAGAGATGTATCCTTTGGATCCCCATGCCTTGGAGAGGCACTCCTATTACCCTCCACAGGTTGTTGTGGCTAGACCAACGGATCCTCCTCGGACTGCGTAGCAGAAGGAATCTCTTGGGATTTTTTGATGGCCCTTTCCTCCATGAATTTCACATCCCTTCGTATCACAATCTTCCTGATTTCAAGAATATATATACGATAAGCCTTTGCGTTCTCACTATATCCTACCATCTATCCCTTTTCCACAGTCTTATCCAACTTCTTCCTCTTCTCTTCATGCACACGACAATATGAATTTATAGAGTGATCTTACCCAATGCATTATGAGGAATCATGTTCTGCACGTAGACAACTGTATTCCAAGCTTCCACCCATAGAAATTTGGGCATGTATTGATTGTACAACATAGCCCTTGCAGCTTCGAAAATAGTTCTATTCTTCTGCTCAACAATACCATTATACTCCAGATTATACAAAGTAGTCCACTCTCTTCTTATGCCTTCCCTTGCGCAAAAATCTGTGAATTTTTTATCCGTGTATTCTCCACCACTAAATGATCGCAATTTCTTGATCCACTTTTCTCTCAGATTCTCTACTAGAGCTTTCAACTCCTTGAATCAGCTAAAGACTTTTTCCTTGGTCTTCAGAAAGTAGATCTAGGTCTTCTTGGAATGGTCGTCAATGAAGGTGACGAAATATTCAGCACCACTAAAAGCTCTAGTGGACATTGACCTGCAGATTTTTGAGTGTATTAAGCTCAACGCACTCTTAGCCCTATTTTTGCTTCTATGGTATGCTTCCTTGGCATATTTTCCTAATATGCACCCTCTGCAGACATCGTCTCATTTGGCCCAAAGCTTATTACGAGCTTCCGTTTGAAATACTATGGTACCTCTTCCAATAGGGGTACATTTTGCGTTATTTCCCATGGTGATTTTAAATTTCATATGCTCTTCTCGGTAGTTTGAGAAAGATTCTCGCACTCCCTTCATGTGAGCAAAAGCCCAACTGTCATTGTACCAGATCTCAGGAGAAGTAGAGCTTGACACAAGAAAATTCTTCTTCTAATCTGGATTCCAGAATAGAAACATCGTGATCCATCTCTTCTTCCATGCTTCCCTTCTTCTCTGGAGAACTGCCTGAACCCGTTTGAGCTACCACAAAAACGTCTGATCTACATTCAATTGCCACTTCTCTTCTCCTATTAATCATCTCTAACTTTGATACCATGTGAAAATTTCAATCCAGAAATTTATTTCTGCAGTGATATATTTAATTCTCCTACTTATTATTTCAATAATTTATTTACAAAATTATTTCAGTAAATTTTGAAACAAATTCTACTACAACATTCACTTATGTATATGCGGAGAAAGTAACAACGAGAAATATAAGCATAAGAAACAATCACATGTACGCTCTTATTTTTGGACAATTGTCCCTAGAAAAACCCAATATAGGAAAACTGATGCAACAGACAAGGGTTTATATATTATTCTTTAGTAATGAATTCTTTACAAGGAATAGAATATAAAATTTCCTTAGGAAACACCTGTGATAAATTCGTTGGTTTCTTTTGGATATTTTCTAACACCTGGAAGACCCACCGTCTCCCTCTATGAACTTCTCTACGCAGTCCCTATGCTGGACTACGTCACTCTATGTGGGCACACTACGCTTCTACGCTGCGCTGCCTTATGTGGCCCTTTGCATCCCTCTCTCCTTCCTCTCTGTCACTATTGACTCCCTCTCCTTCTTATACCTCGGCAACTCTCCCTCTGAAATCAAATTCTATGCCTTCAGAATCGACTTCCTTCGGGTTACTGAGTGTGTGCCCGACTTGCTTTCCAAATGACCCTCAAGCCTTATTTTATAATCTTCTCATTGACAAATCAATGACTTGGATTAGAAGTCTAATCAATGGAAAATATTAAAACTTAACTTGATCTCAGTTCTCTAGAAGATTCACACTTTGTTTTATTAATACCCATTAATTATTTAATTTACCTAAGTTTAGACTTAGGGTCTACATTAAAATAATTAATTTTTTAATAAAACATAAACCGAGTGGAATTTCCATAAACGGTTTCTCGGTTATTTGGAATATTGATGTCGAATCCTCCTTACAAATTTTGAGACTTGGAACACTTTCTGATGCTACAAAAATCGACACGAAGAAGAGAAGCCGTTCAAGAAAAGGAAGAAGACATTTCAGTGAAGATATAAAATCCCTAACGTATCTCTGTTCTGGGTCAAGGTCTGAAGTATATCCAGCGTGACTATCTCGGTCTAAGGAACTGCAGAAGCAAGTGCAAATCAAGGTGTGGATCATAACTTAAGGAATAAAGGTGCTACATCGTAAAGGATAAGCATGTTACAACAAGGAGCAAGTGCTATATGGCATGAAGTTTTTCTTTGTTTCGGACTAGGTTTGCACCTTAGTCACTATAAATACATTGAATATTGAAGGGTATCTCAAGTACTTACACAGTTCGATCTAGGGCTATCTAAAAGTATAGAGAGGTGCTGGAAGAAAGCGGAAGAAGGAGAATGTTGAAGAAAGGATGAACCATATTGTCAAGGGATATGGAGTAGAGACCAAGATTAGCTAAGTGATAGTGCAGTATAGTGCAAAGCAAAGGAAGACAAGATTGAGGAGATATAGAAGAGCAAGAAATAGTGGCAAGATATTGGAGGCATACTGGTGTCAAGGGTCTGTGTCATGGTCATGGTACTTTTTAATTGAAGATCTAGAAGAAGAATTACTTTCAGGTTTTCCTCTCCAAGAGGGATAGTTTTTGGCCCTCGATTGAAAAGCCAAAATTTTGTGTCTCTTGTGTTTTGATAATTGACTTGATGAAAGAAATAATAAGCTAATGAAGATAAGATATAATTAATAGGAGCATAACAAGTATAGCACAAAAATTTATCTAGTAAGAGAATTAAATTAAACTCTGCCCTACCAAATTTTCAACATGCTGGAAATACAAAAAAGAAGGGCATTACAAAAAGGATTGTATATCTAAAAATCCTGAGAAAGGAAATGGATGCGATGATGCTCCTTTTGTAGAGGTGAAAAATACCTTAGATGAAGGTGAGGACGTGTACTTGGATTCTTCTTCATGTACACATGTTGATCACGAGGCATGGTTGATTGACTCGGGTGCATCCTTTCATATGACTCCCCATAGGGAGTGGTACTGCAAGTACGAGAAATATGATGGTGGTGATGTCTTCTGTTGGAAATACTGAGAGGGGGGGGGGGGGTGAATCAATATTCCTTTCAATTAGAGCATTAGTTAATCTTCAATTATTATTGGTGTTTGTACAATGATAGCAGCAAACAAGAGGAAAAAAAATGCACACAGTTTTTAAGGTGGAAACCCACTCCGGGACAAAAACTACCTAATGCTTTTCTAATATTTCTTTAATATTCAACTCCAATTGAAAATAAAGCTCCAACTTCCTAGAATCTAGAAAATAATTATTCTCCAGCTCCCACTGGATGGACGCTCCAACGCCTGAGATTCTTCAGTAGTATCTGAACGGATTACCCAACACCCAATGAGCTACAAATCACCCTAGCACCAGCCTACCACCCTATAGAAGAATAAAAGAAGAATGGACTCCCGTACCAGGGAAAATGGTCCACTTTACAATGATATAGAATGATGCAGAAGAAGAATATATACTAGACCATAACCCCAACTTTGACATAACCACCTAATGATGATCCTAGACCTCCCAACACTGCCTCTTCAACCCTTGGAAGATAGACACTAGTACAATTTGTATAATAATGTATTTACAATGACTAAGTACAATGATACCTTTACAATGATTGTATGTAGTGCTGCCCACTTGAAGACTTCATATGATGAACTTCTTGTTGCTGTTATGCACCTTGGTTGCTGCTCTTGTCATGCTACCCTCTGCTGCACCTTGTTTTGCTTTTCTGTTGTAGAAAATCCGGTCCTTTGCAATCCTTGAAAACACATGATCTAGCTTTTTCTTGCCTTCTAGGAGCTCGATATTGAATCTGGTGTATCTCTGTTATTTCAGATCCTCAATATCTGATTTTTGGTCCTATAGTATTCCTCTGAGTCGTCTTTCCAATGCCACAGGTCTGACCCAATTTGGATTCTTCAAGAGAGAGTTATGCCCAATTTCTCACACTGCCCTAATTATGGACTGTTTCAGCAGAGCGCACTTGTACGACATGCCATGTGTCATTGCTTCTTCATTTTCATCTGAAATTGATAGAGCGAAAACTATAGACTGTGCACTATCTGCCAATTTTTATGGAATTCAAATCCAATACTCAGAGAGAGCGTTATGATGATTTTCCTAAGGTCACTTCTTTGAGATGAATTTCAGGATCCTGCAAAAACCCTTAATTCCACAGATCATATCTCCAAAAAAATTGCGCAACTTGATCTGAAATTTTTACTGCATCTTCCTCAGGATTTTTTCTTCACCTCATAAAAATTTCAGCTTCTGAGCCTTCGTAGAAAAAACGTTAGAGAGAAAATTCCACGATGACCTGTTTTAGATGGCCGAATCCCATTCATAAGGAGGAAATGAAGATAACAATTTATATAAATGCTTAAGTTGAGAGGGGCTTAAACAAGTGAATGTGGAAGGGATTTTATGAGCTTAAAAAATATTAATTATGAATTTTCAATGACCCATGCCCCAACCCCATGGGGTTTTAGCCCTCTAACCGGGGTACAAACTTCAAACATGAATATATCTCAAACCGTGAAGAATTACATGGCGTGCCATATATCAACGGAAACATCTTGACAAGTAGAAACCATAAAAATAATTATTGACCTAGAATATATTAATTTTATAGGTCAAAATTCCCATGCAATATTGGGTTAGCCCCTGGTGCTACTTGGGTTGACATCAATGATAACCGCTGATAAAAAATCTCCCCATTTGGCATTGATGGAAACACAAGTACTCCCCCTGCGATCATGACACCTCTTCCTACAACATTATCTCCCCCTTTGACATCAATGGCAAAGGGTAACTCCCCCTAAAACACAACCATCCTGTGGACCTGTACACACTTCCACTTCTGCTGACACACAACCGTCCTGCAGACCTGTACACACTTCCACTCCCCCTGACACACAACCGTCCTGCAGACCTGTAATCTAATGAGAACTTGGGATAATCCCAAGATTTTGACGAAGATATTCCAATGCTGGCGAATATTTAATATGTGATTCTTTTGGTGCTGCTTGGAATCTTGCTACTTGTGCAACTTCTTGCATAACATCTGGTCGGGAGGCTGTTACATATAGAAGACTACTAATCATAGATCTGTACAACCTTTGGTCCACATCCTTAGATGAGTCATCTATGCTCAATCTGCAACCAAGTAAAGACATCTTGAAATCACTTTTCACCCTTGTATAAAAATTCTTACTTAGTCGATCATCATTGCTACCAATTATTGTATCATCCTCTTTAGGTATTAGACATGCTTCAGTTTCCTCATCTAGAACATATATGTTGTTTGGAGTGTTAGCCCCCCTATGAAATTTTTGACAAGCAAATAGGGGGCTAAGTTGTTTTTGAGCCTTCAAGGAATGCATCTCTTCTGAAAACACAGTCTCCTTGAAGCCTCCTTGTGCCTTTGCCCTTTGATAGTATCCCCTCTGCTGATTTCCTTTATAAAGCCTCTTTGCTATGAAGAAATGCCCAAAGGCCCCTTTTCCCTCTTATTTCATCCCCCTTGTCTTCCCCTTCTATTTCCCTTCTTACCCTTCAAATTCTCCCCAAAATCCCCTTTAAATCCCTCCCCTAACCTTTGTTGGCCTTTTTCCTCCCTTACTCCTCTATCGTTCCCTCCCTTGGCCTTCAAATTCCATTTAAATGGGCCAAAACCCACTTTCCGACCATATAATAAGGCCTGGCCCCTTTCCCGCTAAGCCCCTTAACCACTCCCCCCACATGCCCCCGCGCTGGGACCAAGCGCTTAAGTCCCGAGCGCTAATCGCAATCGGAAGGCCGGGCAGGTACAATTTCCTTTGTAATATTAAAAACTCCGATGCGATCTGTTTATAACGTTAAGACTGGCGATGCGTTCCGCACCGTTGATCTTCCGCGGAGATCGGACGGCGGAGCGCCAATCGCAAATCCCCTCCGATCGCAATCGCAAGTCCTGTCTCCTGTCCTCCGATTGCAAACCCCCGATTGCATTATCCACCGTTGATTCTTCCCGCAGATCAACGGTCCAGCGCTAATCGCACCCGCCGCTCCGATCGCAATTGTAAGTCCCATCTCCCTGTCTCCGATTGCGACGCTCCGATTCAATCCCATCCGTTCATCCTTCCCGCGATCTGACGGCCAGCGCTTAATCGCACCCTCCGCCCGATCACGATCGCATCCCTTTCTCTCCGCCTTCCGATTCAATCTTGGCCGTCCATCCTCCCGCAGATCCAACGGTCATCGCAACTCCCGATCCCCCGATCGCACTGCCCCTCCGATTACATCCGAGCCATTGATCTGGCCTTCAGATCTAACGGTCAGCGCTCAATCGCAAACCCCTCTCCGATCGCAATAGCATGCCTCCTTCTCCGTGCTCCGATTACAATCTCCCGATTCAATCTGGGCCGTCCATTCCCCTGCTAATCCGACGGCCATCGCACTTCCCATTTCCTCCGATCGCAAGTTCTTCTTCCCCCCGATTAAATCCCGTCCGTCCGTTTGATGCACGATCCAACGACTATCGCTCGTCCTCCTCAATCGCAATCGGAAGTTTTTATATGTGTCACCCTGTGTTCCCCCCGATTGCGATTGATCCGATTACATCTCCGCCGTCCATTTTCTCTCGGATCTGATGGCTCAGGTTTAATCACCCCCCGCCACGGTCGGCCCCACATCTAATGCTCCGCTCCATTGTTTTGTGCCCCTTTTCTTTGTAATTCGCCCAGGTAAAAGCCTTTGGCCTTTACACTATGATTCTCTCCTCCGCTACTCCGCCACCATTCCTCCACCTCCACAGCATTCCGTCACCGTTACTCGGGCTTTAAACATGGTTTATTTTAAATTGTGCAGACATCACAGTGAGGTGTTTTCAGCATCGTCAGCAGATCAGCAGAAAGGATCCAAAGGGGTTAACACCTTCTATTGACATAATCAATGTTTAGCCCCGCTTTCAAAGGATTAAGGCTCAGTTTGAAGACTGATGAGCGCACCAGCAAGTCATTACTGCGCTACCTAACAGCAGAGTGCTTTTCTCCTAGAAGTACACCTTCTCACAGCATCCTCCGTGCCTCTCGAGCCCAAGAAAGATTAATTGCCTTTTTGCGAGACCATTTAAGATAGTCGGTGCTTGATTCGGAAGGGATGGAGCGCTCTGGTTATTCGCCCGGTTCATTCATTTCAGAGTGGCAGCACAAAGCTCCAAGCACCAGAAAGTACTTCAAGAAAACACCAGAGGTCAAAATCGACCTGACAGAGACCTCCGAACCAGTTTTAGAGTACCTACAGCGTTGCAGACAGCCATTAAGCAGCATGGGCGTGGACACCTCCACGGATTCTGTCTTAATGAGATCAATTCAATGTTCATCTACCCCTGTTTTCTCTCTTCTCCTATAAGAAATCCCCGGGAACATAATGTAAAGGTTGTTGTTCAGTTGTTGGGCATTTGCTGTTAGAGGGATTCATTCTTGATAAACTTGATCGTGGGAGGAGTAACGAGTAGTTGTATGTAATGGGTGGGGAGAAGAAAGTCTGAATTTGTATTAGCCAACCAGAGCTCAGTGTATGCGAATGGTTTTGCATCAAATTAATCAAGCACATTCCTTTAGATCTGGCTATTACCTTAACCCAGTGATGTTCTTCTTACTTAGTTTAATGCATTTCTATTTATTTCAATAAGTTCTTCTGGGCTGCAGCTGAATTATGGTATAGGATTACCCTTGTTAGGTGCCTAGCATGTACTGTCTGCTTTCTCCTTGCCTTCAATGTTTTACTTCACCAATGTGTTATCACAGTGATTTGCATCAATTTAACCAGCGCAGCGGATGTTATTGCCTGCTGGCTGATGTATGAATTGGTTGAGTTAGTTCTTAGAAGTTCTTGTTGGGTTTAAGCTGGAAGGTTTGGGAACACTGGGGATGAGTGTTAGCCCTGTCCACTAGGATCCTTGCGTGACCAGCTGGCCTTTCTAAGATCCCTTTGTTGATCTTATCTCTGTTTTCCCCTTGGAGTTGCTAAAGCAGACCTGGAGTTAAATGACCTCTGGTCTGATCTATAAGCTGCCCCTTTGTCCACCTTTGAGAGCTACCTTTGAGTATGTCCAAGTAGGTCTGGAGTTAAATGACCTCTAACCTGATCTATAGACAGAAACTAGGTCGCTTTCCTTCTTCCACTTTCCCTCCTTAATGTTCCATTCCATCATCTGCCTAAAAGATCCTTTAGTGTAGATGACTTTCCCTTTGAAAGCCTTGGCTAGTAGATGCAAGTAATTTCCTTTCATGACTCCATAGCCCAATGGATGGCACTGTCTTAGCCTATCCCCTTTGCTGAAACATCCAGCTGCTTTCTTTCCTTTCCTCCCATTACTTTCTTAGTCTATGATATCCTGACCAACCCAGAAACCAACCAACCAAATCATTTAAAATCCCTCGTGCTTCATAACTAGCCTAATATCTCATTTGAGCTTCAAAGACATATCATTCTTTGCTCTATTTGGAGAGATCCGTCTCCGGGTCCAGGAGGGCTAGATCCTAGGGTCCCAAAGTGGTTTGATGTTGTCTTATCTTTTGGTATTGCCAAATCTGCCAAAACATAGGAACCCCAACATAATGGCGACTCCACTGGGGACGATCAGTCAACTTTGATTTGGTAAACCACTGTGGTGGAAAGTAAGTTGTAAATCATCCACCTGGTGACTCCACGATTCCTGAATGATTAAAAAGACTCCATAGGTGATCAGCAGGCCACTGATTATCTTGGTTTCACGTGACTCCACTGGGAGACCATGTCGCAGTACAACATCATCCATGCCGAAGATCCAGTCACTTCGCTAATGGAGGACTCTGAACAATGTGCAGAAATAGATCCAAGCCTCATAGCAGAGTTTCGGAGTGGAATAGTGAGTGTACTGGAAGAAACTGAATGGGAGAACATTCCAAAGTTTGTCCCTCTCAGCTCAGTACTCAATACTCTACCTGCGCTTAAGAAGATGTTTCTCGACTTGGTGGTTGAGAGATATGAAGTTGAGCTCGAACTTTTGAGATCACAAGAAATATCATACGAGTTCAGAGACCCAAAAGCATTCTTGGAAAGTCTCCCTCCCCCCAAAAGAGAAGAAATTCCGTTTCTGTTTGATGTGCAAGAAGAATGCGATCCGACTCCCAAGAGTCACTCTGAAGACGCAGTGGAAAATACAATAATTGAAGCAGCCCAGGATAAAGACAGCCTACCAAGATTGGGAGGCCTAAAATAAGAAAATGTACATCATCTGTTCGTGGATCCTATGGCAGAATACATGGAGGTCATGATTTGCTCAAATACTCCAGCGTTGATCCTTAGCAAGGGCCAGTTTCATCAAGAATGGTCACTACTGATGGTGACCACAGTTTTGAAGGACCACACGCAGAGCACCCCGTGGTTATCTCTGACAGGCAGCCAGTGCTCATATCCTTTTTCACTACTGCTTGATTGGCTGTATTGGCTTTATCATATCACCTAGAGCATCAGATATTTCCAGTTAGAGTAGGGTAGGTAGGAAAGCTCAATAAAGCTCAGCCTATGAGCATGTAGTTAGTTGTTTCATTTTCTGTCTTAGAACGTAGAGAAGAAACCTGCTAGTCAGTCTAATCCTAGTAGGTAGTAGTGTAGGTAGAGAAGCATATGAGACCAACAGTCTAATCTGGTCTCATGGAGTAATAAGGGTAGAAATAGAATAGGTTTATTTTTCCTGTTTGTAAAAATTGATGATGTAAAAGGGTCTTCAAGTCCAAATGCACCCAGGAAGAAAAATGATAGAACTATAGTGTGGGTAGGTGGCTGTATGGGAAGAGTTTCTGCTGATATGTTGTCTTCATAGCTTGTGGCAGCAGATCAAGGAAAGAGATGGATGGTTCAAGCAGCAGGCACCTGGCCTACACCAAGAGATCAATTTTTGAATTCTTGACTCCTTCAAGAAGGAGCCATCCCCATGTGGAGCCACTGTTAGCCCCCCTATGAAATTTTTGACAAGCAAATAGGGGGCTAAGTTGTTTTTGAGCCTTCAAGGAATGCATTTCTTCTGAAAACACAGTCTCCTTGAAGCCTCCTTGTGCCTTTGCCCTTTGATAGTATCCCCTCTGCTGATTTCCTTTATAAAGCCTCTCTGCTATGAAGAAATGCCCAAAGGCCCCTTTTCCCTCTTATTTCATCCCCCTTGTCTTCCCCTTCTATTTCACTTCTTACCCTTCAAATTCTCCCCAAAATCCCCTTTAAATCCCTCCCCTAACCTTTGTTGGCCTTTTTCCTCCCTTACTCCTCTATCGTTCCCTCCCTTGGCCTTCAAATTCCATTTAAATGGGCCAAAACCCACTTTCCGACCATATAATAAGGCCTGGCCCCTTTCCCGCTAATCCCCTTAACCACTCCCCCCACATGCCCCCGCGCTGGGACCAAGCGCTTAAGTCCCGAGTGCTAATCGCAATCGGAAGGCCGGGCGGGTACAATTTCCTTTGTAATATTAAAAACTCCGATGCAGTCTGTTTATAACGTTAAGACTGGCGATGCGTTCCGCACCGTTGATCTTCCGTGGAGATCGGACGGCGGAGCGCCAATCGCAAATCCCCTCCGATCGCAATCGCAAGTCCTGTCTCCCGTCCTCCGATTGCATTATCCACCGTTGATTCCTCCCGCAGATCAACGGTCCAGCGCTAATCGCACCCGCCGCTCCGATCGCAATCGCAAGTCCCATCTCCTTGTCTCTGATTGCGACGCTCCGATTCAATCCCATCCGTTCATCCTTCCCGCTATCTGACGGCCAGCGCTTAATCGCACCCTCCACCTGATCGCGATCACATCCCTTTCTCTCCGCCTTCCGATTCAATCCTGGCCGTCCATCCTCCCGCAGATCCGACGGTCATCGCAACTCCCGATCCCCCGATCGCATTGCCCCTCCGATTACATCCGAGCCATTGATCTGGCCTTCAGATCTAACGGTCAGCGCTCAATCGCAAACCCCTCTCCGATCGCAATCGCATGCCTCCTTCTCCGTGCTCTGATTACAATCTCCCGATTCAATCTGGGCCGTCCATTCCCCTGCTGATCCGACGGCCATCGCACTTCCCATTTCCTCCGATCGCAAGTTCTTCTTCCCCCCGATTAAATCCCGTCCGTCCGTTTGATGCATGATCCAACGGCTATCGCTCGTCCTCCTCAATCGCAATCGGAAGTTTTTATATGTGTCACCCTGTGTTCCCCCCGATTGCGATTGATCCGATTACATCTCCGCCGTCCATTTTCTCCCGGATCTGACGGCTCAGGTTTAATCGCCCCCCGCCACGGTCGGCCCCACATCTAATGCTCTGCTCCATTGTTTTGTGCCCCTTTTCTTTATAATTCGCCCAGGTAAAAGCCTTTGGCCTTTACACTATGATTCTCTCCTCCGCTACTCCGCAACCATTCCTCCGCCTCCACAGCATTCCGTCACCGCTGCCCGGGCTTTAAACATGGTTTATTTTAAATTGTGTAGACATCACAGTGAGGTGTTTTCAGCATCGTCAGCAGATCAGCAGAAAGGATCCAAAGGGGTTAACACCTTCTATTGACATAATCAATGTTTAGCCCCGCTTTCAAAGGATTAAGGCTCAGTTTGAAGACTGATGAGCGCACCAGCAAGTCATTACTGCGCTACCTAACAGCAGAGCGCTTTTACTCCAGAAGTACACCTTCCTACAACAAATCACCGTACCTCCTCGAGCCCTGAAAAGATTAATTGCACTGTCTGAGACCCATTTAAGACAGTCAGGCAGCAGTTAGGAGGGATGGAGCGACCTGCAGACCTTCCACCCAGTTCATTCATTTCAGAGTGGCAGCACAGAGTTCTAGACCACCATAAGGACTTAAAGAACATATCAGAGGTCAATTTCCGGCCTGACAGAGCCTCCAAACAGTCTTAGAGTACTTACAGCGTTGCAGGCAGCCATTAAGCAGCATGGGCGTGGACACCTCTGCCGATTCTGTCTTAATGAGATCGATTCAATGTTCATCTACCTCTGTTTTCTCTCTTCTCCTATAAAAAATCCCCGAGAACATAATGAAAAGGTTGTTGTTCAGTTGTTGGGCGTCTTGCTGTTAGAGGGATTCATTTGACTGTTAGAACAATCGTGGGAGGGAGTAGCAGAGTAGTTGTATGTAATAGGCTAGGAGGAGAAAGTCTGGACTGTATTAGCCATTGAGCTTATTGTACATGACTGGTTTTGCATAAATTAATCAAAGCACATTTCACAGGATCCTGGTCTATTACTATTGGTGATGTTCTTCTTACTTCGTTTAATGCATTTCCATATTGTTTCATCGTTCTTCTGGGCTTGCATCAGAATAATGGTATAGGATTCACCCTTGTTAGGTGCCCTATGCTGTCTACTCTCCTTGCCTTCAATGTTTTCTACTAAATGTGTTATCTGAGAAGTGATTTCAGTCAATTTAACCAGTGTAGTGGATGTTATTGCCTACTCTCTGATGTATGAATTGGTTGAATCAGTGCTTAGATTTTCTTGCTGGGTTTAAGCTGGAAGGTTTGGGAACACTGGGGATGAGTGTTAGCCCTGTCCACTAGGATCCTTGCGCGACCAGCCGGCCTTTCTAAGATCCCTGCGTTAATCTTGTCTCTGTTTTCCCCTTGGAGTTGCTAAAGCAGACCTGGAGTTAAATGACCTCTGGTCTGATCTATAAGCAGCCCCTTTGTCTCTTTGAGAGCTGCCTTAGAGTATGTCCAAGTAGGTCTGGAGTTAAATGACCTCTGACCTGATCTATAGACATAAATTTGGTTGTCTTTCCTTCTTCCACTTTCCCTCCTTAATGTTCCATTCCATCATCTGCCTAAAAGATCCTTTAGTGTAGATGACTTGCCCTTTGAAAGCCTTGGCTAGTAGATGCAAGTAATTTCCTTTCATGACTCCATAGCCCAATGGATGGCACTGTCTTAGCCTATCCCCTTTGCAGAAACATCCAGCTGCTTTCTTTCCTTTCCTCCCATTACTTTCTTAGTCTATGATCTCCTGACCAACCCAGCAACCAACCAACCAAATCATTTAAAATCCCTCGTGCTTCATAACTAGCTTAATATCTCATTTGAGCTTCAAAGACATATCATTCTTTGCTCTATTTGGAGAGATCCCTCTCCGGGTCCAGGAGGGCTAGATCCTAGGGCCCCAAAGTGGTTTGATGTTGTCTTATCTTTTGGTATTGCCAAATCTGCCAAAACATAGGAACCCCAACATGGAGCTTGACAGATCAAAGCTGAAAGTCGCCCTTGAGGAGATTTTGGTCTACTGTAATCGTGGCTCTGTCAGCATTCCCATAATTAGCTTATTTTACCTCCACGTGGTCTCCTTCCTTTTCTCGGGATTTTATTTATCAAATTTGAGGAATTTGATAAAAAAACATTATTAACAGTCCTTGAAAATTAAATTACATCTCCGAACTTTATATAAATGTCCAATGCTTTTATCAAATGAATTTATAATAAAGTTTTGGCTCCAGGCCCCACCTCTATGATCAATAACCAATCAAATGCACACACAATACCTTGGTTATCGTTCGCGCATCTTTATCAACCGATCACCGTCCGATGGCTCCTTCCCAGATCAATGGCGTACCACGATATCGCTCAGCTTCGTTGGTCGAACGTTAACCTGCAATGGCGCGCAGCAACGGCGATTTTCCGTGGGTCCACCTCACCACGTGTCGAATACTCTATGGAATCTCTCCCCAACTAGGAAATACTTCTTATCTCCGAAAGGCGGTGCGATATGGGCAATCCGGCTTCGTAAATCCGCTCGTGGTTTTGGTACAGTGGTTAACCACGGTTCACGTCGGGTTGCGTGATCCTTCGTATGCCTTAACTCAAGTTCAAAACTCGGGTTTATTTCAATAGAGTTCGGTCCGGTCATTCGGTGGGGAGTTTCAGAGTAATACATACTGCGGACTGTGTTGGAATTCCATTCGCAGATTTTATCCAACAATTCATGGGAAAAATAGATAGAGAAAAGGAATTACCAGTACACAATCGCCTCACAGTTAAACAATTCTTCAAAATTAACAGTTTGAGACAATTCAATGGCCAACAAGCACTGAAATTATTTAACTGGCAACAATTGTTAACACACAGAGATTTTATTACAGAAAAGCTCTCTTCTCTCCTTCTCTTTTTCAATGCATCCGAAGAATACAATTTATATACATTACAATGCGTCTCTTCGGTTCCTCTGTGAGGACCATTTTAGAAAATCAAAAGCCTAATTACAATAATTCAACTAACTGAAACATGATAGATGGATCGAATCTAACTATTCGACTTCTACAAATTCTAACTAATATAAATGATATAGTCAGCTGAGATATTGACACCTAGTTGTTACAATTCAAATGTTTTAGAACCCTCCTACCACAACATGTGGACAAAACCTCCTACATTGCTGGCTAGTGTCTAATGCCCCTGCATCAGACTCCCGAGGGAAATATTCTTCATGGGCTTCTGTCCATGAGCTCTTCCACTGATCTGCCTATCTTCTGCAACATTCCTTCAGTCATCCAAGTGGCATCTTCCTCTGGCTTATCCTTCCATTTGATTAAGTACTGAAAGTACTCTTGTCCTCTGGTCTTCCTGAACACTCTTTTGTCCAATATTTTCTCTGGTTGCAATGGTTGTGTTGGAGGTAGCTGCTCTTTCCACTCAATCTATCCCTTGTCTGCTGATCTTTCTTCTGCACCATCATCTTCATACTTGTACAAATATGCAACATTAAAAATGGGAGATATTCCAACATCAGGAGGTAATTCAATCTCATAAGCATTTGCAGAAAACTTTCTAAGTATCTTGCATGGCCCAATCTTTTTGAATTTCAATTTGTTATATTGCTTTCTTGGGAATCTCTCCTTTCTCAAGTGTGCCAAAACCAGATCTCCTACTTCAAAATGAACTTCTTTTCTGCTCAAGTCTGCTCTGCTTTTATATTTTATGCTGCTGCCTTGTAGTTGCTGTTTCACTTGTTCATGTATGGCCTGGATCTCTGAAGCAAATTCCTCTCCATCTGCACTCCTTAACTCTGCCCTTCCCAGATTTCTTAACTCTGATATTCCTCTGGGGTGCATTCCATAAACAATATGAAATGGACTCTGCCCTGTGCTCCTGTTTGGTGAGTCATTATATGCATATTCTGCCTAGGGAAAAATATGGTCCCACTACTTGGGATGCTCTCCTGCAAGGCTTCTCAACAAATTTCCCAGACTCCTATTTACTACCTCAGTTTGTCCATCAGTCTGGGGATGATAAGCTGAGCTGAAACTCAGTTTGGTACCAAGTTTCTTCCACAATGTCCTCCAAAAATGACCCACAAATCTGGTGTCTCTGTCTGAAACAATACTCTTGGGCAACCCATGCAATCTAACAACTTCTTTGAAAAAAAAGTTAGCAACATGGGTGGCATGACTAGTTTTATAGCATGGAATAAAATGTGCCATTTTGGAGAATATTTCCACTACAACAAAGACTGCATCATTCCCTATCTGAGTCTTGGGAAATCCTAGAACAAAATCCATACTCACCATTTCCCAAGGCCTGTCTGGAATAGGCAAGGGAGTGTACAATCCTGTGTTCTGGCTCCTTCCTTTAGCATATTGACAAATCTTGCAATTCTTCACAAAATTATCTACTTTTGTTCTCATCCTGGGCCAGTAATAGAAGTGACTCAGCTGCTCACAGGTTTTATCAGTTCCAAAGTGTCCAGCAAGTCCACCACTATGCTTCTCCTTGATCAAATTTTCTCTCATGGAACATTTTGGTACACACAATTGGTTTCTTCTAAATAGTAAGTCCTCCTGCAAGAAATAATCCAGCCACTAGCTTCTATCTGTTAGAACAATATTACAACATGCCTCAAATGCTTCCTTAAAATCTGAATCTATTTTATACAATTCTTTGAGAAAATCAAACCCTACAAATTCAAAATTAGTTTCTTGAACAAGCACATGCCTCCTACTCAAAGCATCAGCTACATTATTTTCTTGGCCACTTATGTGTTTCAAAACAAAATTAAAACCTTGGAGATACTCAACCCATTTGGCATGCTTATGCTTCAACTTGGGCTGCTGTACAATATACTACAAAGCATGATTGTCAGAATATAATACAAATTCCCTGGACATCAAATAATGTCTCCACTTTTTCAATGCCTGAACAATTGCATAGAATTCCTTCTCATAAGAGGAATAATTTCTCCTGGTGTCATTTAGCTTCTCACTGAAATATGCTATAGGCCTATCATCCTGACTCAACACAGCTCTAATGGCTTCCCCACTGGCATCACACTTCACTTGAAATGGTTTAGTAAAATCAAGCAGAATCAAACAGGCTTCTCAGTCATCTTTTGCTTCAAAAGTTTAAAGTTTCTTTCTGCTTCAGCAGTCCACTTAAATGGCTGTTTGCTCTTCTTTATTGTCTCAATTATGGGTGCATTGATCTTACTGAAGTTTCTTATAAACTTTCTGTAAAAACTGGCAAGTCCATGGAAACTTCTTACCTCAAAAACATTCCTAGGTGAAGGCCACTCCACAATTGCCTTAACCTTTTCTGGGTCCATCTTCAATCCTTCTGCAGAAACAAAAAACCCCAAATACACCAACTCTTCCTTCATGAATGAGCATTTCTTCAAATTTATCAGCAGTTTCTCTTGGTGCAGCTTTTTCAAGACATGATTAAGATGCCTTAAATGTTCTTCTTTAGTTCTGTTGAAAACTAATATATCATCCAAATATACTATCACAAATTTCCCAATGAATTCTTTCAATACTTCATTCATAAGTCTCATGAAAGTGCTAGGTGCATTTGACAACCCAAAAGGCATTACCATCCATTCATATAGTCCTTCATTTGTTTTAAAGGCAGTTTTCCACTCATCACCCTCTCTTATTCTAATTTGATGGTATCCACTTTTTAAATCTATCTTTGAGAAATATTTAGCACCACTCAAACAGTCCATTAAATCCTTATAACTCTGGGAAAATGGAATCTGTACCTGATTGTGATCTTATTGATCACTCTGGAATCAGTACACATCCTCCAACCTCCATCTTTCTTTTGGCTCAACACTGCTGGTACTGCACATGGACTCAAACTTTCTCTGATCAGCCCCTTGTCCACCAATTCCTGTACTTGTCTCCTGATTTCCTCATTTTCCTTGGGAGTCATTCTGTAGGCTGCCTTATTTGGCAGATTTGAACTAGGGATAAAATCTATCTGATGTCTGATCTTTCTCACAGGTCGCAGCTCATCAGGTAAATCATCCACAATAATGTCACAATAATTGTCTAACATCTCTTGGATTTCTACTGGAAAATCAGAAATCTTTGTAGAAGTAAGAACTACTTTAGGTTTGCAAACTAGAGCAAAAATTACCTCTTCTTCTTCTATCTGCTGTAGATATTCCTTCCCGCTCAGCAACAAGGTATTTGGATCAATCACTCTGCTGGATGGCTCTCCTTCTTCCATGGGTATCAATGTATGATGTACCCCATCTTTGAAGAACTTGTAAGTGTTCTTCCTGCCATCATGCACTGCTTCTCTGTCAAACTGCCAAGGTCTACCCAGCAGTATATGACACACATCCATGGGCATTACATCACACAGGACCTTATCTTTGTATTTTCCCATTTGCAGCTCTATCTCACACTATTATTTCACAACCAACTAGTGCCCTTTGTGCAGCCAGGACACCCTGTAGGGAGTTGGATTCTCCCTTGTCTTCAACTTCAACTTCTCTATCACCTCAGTGGAAACCAGATTGTCTGTGCTGCCACTATCAATGACTAGCTGGCAGCATTTCCCTTGGACTTTGCATATGCTTCTAAACAAATTCTTCCTTTGTGCAGGCTCAGTGGCCTCCTTGGTTTGCTTCAACAGGACCTTGTTAACCACTAAGGATTCTCCCCTATCTGGTATAATTTATTCTTCAATTTCTGCCTCTTCTCCAACCTGGGTAACAACAGCATTCCTTGGACCAGTACCCAAATTCTCTGGACATTCATAGTGCTTATGTCCCACTTGTTGACATCTATAGCACCTCAACTCTCTACCTCTGCCTCTGTCTCTACCTCCTCTTCATTTTCCTCTGTAAGAACCCCTTATACCCCTTACATCATCCTCTGCAGATGCATTCTAAGGTGAGCTACTGTTAGCTCCATCCCTGGGTGTAGCAGGCTTTCCTCTACCACCCTGACTTCCCTTTCCACGGAAAGTACCTCTCTTCTTGGCAGATTGTTTCCTCAGGAGTTTCTCCTCTACTTTCAAGGCCATCTGGTAGGCCTCTTCCACTGTCTTAAAAGATAGAAGACCAATCTCATCTTGGATCTCCAACTTGAGACCATTCACATATCTAGCAGTATTCTCTGGTGTGTCCTAAAATTGCCCAGCTCTTATGCTTACTCTCTAGAATTCATCTGTGTATTATTTTACTGTCAGCAACCTCTGTCTCAGGTTCTGCATTTGCCTATACAATGTCAGTTGATAATCACTAGGAAGAATTTACCTTTTAATTTAGCCATCATCCTGGTCCAGTTCTTGATAGGTTGCTTGCCAACTCTCCTCCTTTCTGCCTACACTCCATCCCACCAAAGTGCAGCATGTACTTTCAGCTTTGTCACTGCAAACTTGAACTTTTTATCTTCGCTTATTTCCTCATTATCGAAGCACTTGTTCATTTCATTAATCCAGTCCACCAGTTCCTCTGGATTCAATCCTCCTGCAAAATTTGATGCTTCAATCCTGGGCTTAACTGCAGACCCCAAAACAGTTCTGAGGAGCCTCATATCAGGAGGAATCTCAACATTTTCTTCCGCTTCTTCTATCTCAGGTTCATTGGTGTCTTCAGGATCTCTGGACTGTCTTCACTCTATGACATCCATTCTGGCCTGACCCTCTGCAACATCCCCAACACCTCTGCGTTGGCAACAGGTCTCCTTCTACCAGCACCTCTACCAACTCGGATTGCCATGTCAATTCTCTGGAAAAAAAACTTGGAAACAACAGCTCTGATACCACAAATGACGGATCAAAGCTGAAAGTCGCCCCTGAGGAGAGTTTGGTCTACTGTAATCGTGGCTCTGTCAGCATTCCCACAATTAGCTAATTTTACCTCCACGTGGTCTTCTTCCTTTTCTAGGGATTTTATTTATCAAATTCGAGGAATTTGATAAACAAACATTATTAATAGTCCTTGAAAATTAAATTACGTCTCCGAACTTTATATAAATGTCCAACGCTTTTATCAAATGAATTTATAATAAATTTTTGGCTCCGGGCCCCACCTCTATGATCAATAGCCAATCAAATGCACGCACAGTACCTTGGTTATCGTCCGCGCATCTTTATCAACCGATCACCATCCGATGGCTCCTTCCCAGATCAACGACGTACCACGATATTGCTCGGCTTCGTTGGTCGAACGTTAACATGCGATGGCGCGCAGCAACGACGGATTTCCGTGGGTCCACCTCGCCACGTGTCGAATACTCTATGGAATCGATCCCCAACCAGGAAATACCGCTTATCTCCAAAAGGCGATGCGATATGGGCAATCCGGCTTCGTAAATCCGCTCGCGGTTTTGGTACAGTGGTTAACCACGGTTCACATCGGGTTGCGTGATCCTTCGTATGCCTTAACTCAAGTTCAAAACTCAGGTTTATTTCAATAGAGTTCGGTCCGGTCATTTGGTGGGGAGTTTCATAGTAATACAGATAGCGGATTGCGTTGGAATTCCATTCGCAGAGTTTATCCAACAATTCACGGGAAAAATAGACAGAGAAAAGGAATTTCCAGTACACAATCGCCTCACAGTTAAAAAATTCTTCACAATTAACGGTTCGAGACAATTCAATGGCAAACGAGCACTGAAATTATTTAACTGGAAAAAAATGTTAACACACAGAGATTTTATTACAGGAAAACTCTCTTCTCTCCTTCTCTTCTCCTCTCTTCTCTTTTTTCAATGCATCCGAAGAATAAAATTTATATACATTACAATGCATCTCTTCAGTTCCTCTGTGAGGACCGTTTTAGAAAATCAAAAGCCTAATTACAATAATTCAACTATCTGAAACATGACAGATGGATCGAATCTAACTATTCGACTTCTACAAATTCTAACTAATCTAAATGATACAGTGAGCTGAGGTATTGACACCTAGCTGTTACAATTCAAATGTTTTCGAACCCTCCTAGCCACAACATGTGGACAAAACCTCCTACATTGCTGGCTAGTGTCTAATGCCCCTGCATCAGAGCTCAACTTGCTGTATCCACAATTTCACCATACACGCCTTTCCTGATTTCACATTTCGTGGAGTTGAATAGTATTGTGTGTCCTTGATCACATATTTTTCCAACACTGAGCAGATTTTGATTCATGTTTTCAACCAATAGAACATTCTTGGCTAGAACATCTTTGCTTCCGAGAGTGACAGTACCTGATCCTATAAAATTTGAAGATCCATCATTTCCAAAGGACACGGTTCCATCCTTCTTCTCTTTTAGAGATACAAATTTATTTCTATCTCTAGTCATATGCGTTGAGCAACTGCTATCAACATACCATAAATCTTTGTTCTTTTGAGCCTTGAGAGCGAGAGCACAATTATCATTCTTCTTCTTCTTCCATGTTTGTTCATTTTGTGGCTTCGAAGATTCTTCTGGAGGATTTTCAAGTCTGCAGTCTTTGGCTATGTGTCCAAAGTTTCGACATTTGTAACATTCAATATTATTTCTTAAATGTTCAAATCTATTGATGTTTCGTTGAGCCTTGGGAGGTTCATATTTGACAGATCTCCTGGAATTGTATTCGTTCCTAGGGTACGTGCGACATTCTACAGCTTTATGACCAAATTTTCCACATGAATAACAGTAGCCATAAAAAATATGTTGGTACCTGGATGGAAATTTTCGTTGAGGAATTGTATTCCAAGGCTATTCTTACGAATCTTGTCCAATGAAGTCTACATGCATGTCAGATCTCATAGGTTCATTGTATTTTGTTGTAGAAGGTCATGCTTCTTCTTCTTTGTAACCGAAGCCAGTTTTGTCGTTGTAAGATCGTTGATTGTTGATGAGTTCTTCCAATGCCTTTGAGCTGTTGGCATAGTTTTGGATAGTTTTTCCTTTCTTCATTTCCTCACGCAGTGAGACTACTTCGGCTTCTAATTCTTCCCTTTCTTGGTTTCTTTCTTCCAACTTCTTTTGAAGTGACTCTTCAATGCATTTGTGTTCTTCAACTTCAATTTTGAGACCTTGAACTTGTTCTTCAAGAGTTTTGGAACAGATCTTCTCCGCCTTGAGATCTTTTATAAGCTTGATTGCTTCCTCATAAAATTCGTCTATGGTCCATCCTTCTTCATCGTTGTTTGATACCTCTTGCTTATTGTGCTTGGCCATAAAAAATACTCTCTCATTGGCTTCTTCTTCACTATCATTGTCTTTATCGGATGATGAGCTATCTTCTTTAAAGAGAAAGTTCCTTTTGGATCCTTGCTTGTTGAATTTCTTAAAGCCTTTCTTTCTTTTTGAGTTGCCATTACTTTTGTTTGGACATTTTGCTGCAAAATGCCCAACCTCATTATAGCTTAAACATATCAATGGAAGTTTACCTTTGAATTTTCCCTTACCAATTTGTATTTTTCTCGTGAAGTAAGCATATTCTTCATCTGAAAGACCTTCTTCATCATCTCCCTTTTCTTCACACTTGCAGGTGCATGTCTTTTCAATTGAAGGTTTTTTATCCTTATTGGTTTTCTTAGATGCAACGAATGCAGTTTCTAGATTTCGAGGTACCCTCTTCTTCATCAAGTCTCATTTCATATGTTATGAGAACTCCATGTAATTCCTCTTTGCTGAGTTTTTCTAGATTTGCATTGTATTCTAAGACCAATACCTTTGGGTTGAATCTCCTTGGTAACGTTCTAAGAATATTCCGTATAATAGTCTTCTCGTCAACTGGCTCTCCCAATCCTTCCAGAGTATTGGTTATTCATCAACGTATTGAAAGTATGCAGCAATGTTGCTATCTTCTTTCATTCTGAGTTGCTCAAATTTTTCTCTATAGATTTGAAGCTTTGCTTCTTTGACATTTGAGTCACCTGCATATATATATTCTCAAGTTTGTCCCATACATTTTTGGCGGTTTTACAACCTAAAACCTTATGATGAGAAGATTCAATAAGTCCACTTATAATAATATTCTTTTCTTTTGCATCATTTACCAAATTCTTCTTACCTTGTTCATCCGCGGTTGATGTAAATCCATTTTGAACAGTGTCCCATACTTCGTAACCTTGTGCCAAGAGATAGACCTCCATTCTTCCTTTCCAAAGTGCATAATTATTTTTATTGAATAGAGGTACACCATTCTTAGTATGCTCCATGACCTCCTTCCAGCTATTAAACTGCTATTGAAGGAACCAAGCTCTGATACCAATTGTTGGAAATACTGAGAAGGGGGGGGGAGGGTGAATCAATATTTCTTTCAATTAGAGCATTAGTTAATCTTCAATTATTATTAGTGTTTGTACAATGATAGCAGAAAAAAAGAGGAACACAAATGCACACAGTTTTTAAGGTGGAAACCCACTCCGGGACAAAAACCACCTAATGCTTTTCTAATAATTCTTTAATATTCAACTCCAATTGAAAATAAAGCTCCAACTTCCTAGAATCTAGAAAAGCATTATTCTCCATCTCCCACTGGATGGACGCTCCAACGCCCGAGATTCTTTAGTAGTAACTGAACGGATGCCCCAACACCCAATGAGCTACAACTCACCCTAGCACCACCCACCACCCTATAGAAGAATAAAAGAAGAATGGACTCCCGTACCATGGAAAATGGTCCACTTTACAATGATATAGAATGATGCAGAAGAAGAAGATATACTAGACCATAACCCCAACTTTGACATAACCACCTAATGATGATCCTAGACCTCCCAACACTGCTTCTTCAACCCTTGGCAGATAGACACTAGTACAATTTGTATAATAATGTATTTACAATGACTAAGTACAATGATACCTTTACAATGATTGTATGTAGTGTTGCCCACTTGAAGACTTCATATGATGAACTTCTTGCTGATGTTATGCACCTTGGTTGCTGCTCTTGTCATTCTACCCTCTGCTACACCTTGTTTTTATTTTCTACCGTAGAAAGTTTGATTCTTTGCAATCCTTGACAACACATGATCTAGCTTTTTCTTGCCTTATAGGAGCTTGATATTGAATCTGGTATATCTCTGTTATTTCAGATCCTCAATATCTAATTTTCGGTATTGTAGTATTCCTTTGAGTCATATTTCTAATGCCATAGGTTTGACCCAATTAGGATTCTTCAAGAGAGAGTTATGCCCAATTTATCACACTGCCCTAATTATGGATTGTTTCAGCAAAGTGCACTTGTATGGCATGCTACGTGTCACTGCTTATTCATTTGCCTCTACAATTGATAGAGAAAAAACTAAATATTGTGCCCTATCTTCCACTTTTTACATAATTCCAATCTGATACTCAGAGAGAGAATTATGACGATTTTCCCAAGGTCACTTATTTGAGATGAATTTCAAGAGCCTGCAAAAACCCTTACTTCCACAGATCATATCTCCAAAAAAATTGCGCAAATTGATCTGAAATTTTTACTACAGCTTCCTCAGGATTTCTGCTTCGCCTCATAAAAATTTCAGCTTCTAAGCATTCGTAGAAAAAAATTTAGAGTGAAAATGCCACGATGACTTGTTTCATATGGCCGAATCCCATTCATAAGGAGGAAATGAAGATCACAATTTATATGAATGCTTAAGTTGAGAGGGGCTTCAACAAGTGAATGTGGGAGGGATTTTAGGAGCTTAAAAAATATTAATTATGACTTTTCAATGACCCATGCGCCAACCCCATGGGGTTTTAGCCCACTAACTGGGGTACAAACTTCAAACATCAATATCTCTCAAACCATGAAGAATTACATGGCATGCCATATATCAACAGAAACATCTCCACAAGTAGAAACCATAAAAATCATTATTGACCCAGAATATATTAATTTGATAGGTCAAAACTCCCATGCAATATTGGGTTAGCCCCTGGTGTTGCTTGGGTTGACATCAATGACAACCGTTGATCAACATCTTCGTAGGAGATTAAAGGAAGAAAATAATCATAGGATGTGGAAAATTAAAGAAGAAGTTGCAAGGTGGAAGGATTAGAACACTTCCTAGTGTTTTGGACATTCCTATGTTGGCTAGAGATCTAATTTCGGTAAGAAAGATGGATGATGCAGGTTTAAAAGTAGTGTTCGGGAAAGATGCTTGCAAGATTGTTCGAGGATCACAGGTATTAATGAGTGGAGTTCTAATTGGAACTTTATAAAAGCTTTTGGGTAACACTATTGTTGATGGGTGCAACAATTATATGGTTCTTGAAATTGGAGCAGAAAATATTCTAGTCTATGGTGAAAAGACTATGTTGTGGCATCAAATATTGGGGTACATTGGAGAGAAGGGCCTTCAAATAATACATGGTAATACATGGATATATTTCCTAAGGCAGAAATATGAAGTCTTTGACAGGTTTAAATAATTTCAGTCTTTGGTGGAAAATCAAACAAAGAATAATATTAAGGTGTTCAAGAAAAATAATGGTGGAGAGTTCTGCAAGAAGGAATTTAAAGTTTTGTAAAAAGTGTGGTATAACATGACAAAAGACTACTCCATTGAATGAACAAGACATTGATAGAAAAGGAAAGAAGCATTCTTAGTAGTGTTGGATTGGGGCAGTAATTTTAGGAAGAGGCCATGGATATTTCATGTTACCTGTTTAATATATCACATTCATTAACATTGGAGGATATGACTGCACATGAGTTATGTTGGTAAGAAACCTTATCTCGCACATCTAAGGGTATTTGGATGCGATGCATATGTACGTGTTCCAAAAGAGTAAACAAACAAGTTGGATAGTAAATCTGAAAGTTTCATCTTTATTGAGTATAAGGATGGTTTAAAAGGTTACAAGCTTTGGAATCCCAAAAAAATAAAGGTTGTGTACAATCGAGATGTGGTTTTTAGAGAAGTGAAAGATGTTGTTAAACATAACTTCCTACCTAAGGAAAAAAAACAAGAGAATGTAGAGTTTGAGATGAAGGAGGAAGAATAAAATTCTACAAAGCAACAAGAATCAAAAGAGGAAGAGCCTCACACTCCATTTTTGAGGATATCAGTTTGAGAGATAAAGCAAACAGAGAGGCATAATCCATCTGCTTTCTATTCAAATTTTTCTTTATCTATTACTGATGATGATCTCTAGAACTGTCAGGAAGGTAGAGGATTCAAAGGATGGTTTGTGCTACTAAAGAAGATCAAGATTTGACAGAGTTTTAGACATGTGTGTCTTTGTTGATGCAGGTTGGGCTGAAGATCTAGATCAGAGAATATCTACAAGTGGGCATGTGTTTAACCTATTAAGAGGATTAGTCAGTTGGATGAGCAAGAGACAATATGTAGTGGCACTTTCAACTAAATAGGTTTGATACATGGCATACACTTATGGAAGTAAGGAAGCAATTTGGTTGTAGAGATTGTGTTCGAGTATGGGGTTTGTTGGAGCAAGACCCTATGGGTAATTTTTTTGGCATAATTTTGTCTAATTTTTTTTGTACGCGCTCTGTGTAGATGGTTAAAGGGGCTTTAGGGCAGGTCAAAGCCCCTTAATTATTGTAAAGGGTTAAAGGGAAAAACCATGAATCTCAAACCATGGTTTGAGGCCATGGTATGTGCACGTTATTAATCCAAAGTTATTAAATTTAATAATATTCATAATATAAGATATTAATATGAATATTAGATTTAGTAATAATAATATTAATATTAGGTTAATAATATTTTTTTTGCATGGTATTAATAATAAATTGGTCCATGGTATTTGGACCATAGGCATGGTATATAATCCTAAGTGATATATTTTTATTTATTTACCTTACCTCTTTATACCTCTTTGATATTTATTTATTTACCACACCTCTTTTATAAATATGGTATTTTGCCCATGGTATTTGGCCCATGATATTAATAATAATTTTTCCCATGGTATTTGGCCCATAGGCTTCACCTAAATAAAACTTATTTTTTGAGTTTTTGTAAATATAAAGAGGTTTATGGAGTAAATATAAAAATAGGTTTTATTTATTCACCATACCTCTAGTTTATTTATATTTTTATTTATTTACCATACCTCTTTTTTGAGTGTTTGTAAACCTCTTAATATTTTGAATTTGTATTGTTTAAATTTATTTATATTGAATTTATATTTGTTTATTTATAGTGTTTTGTAAGTTATTTACCATATATCTTTTTTGAGTGTTAGTAAACCTTTTCATATTTTAGATTTATATTGTTTAAATTTATTTTTAATGAATTTTTAACTATTAGGAATTTGGCTTATGTGATCCATAAAATGTATATAAAATCTTTCGGTGATAATCACATCTGAGCATATTTTGTCAACAGGTTTCGAACCAGCGAGTGTGGTTCATCATCAGGAAAAGATGATAAATCTGATCTAGGCACCAATTTTTGTATGTAAGTTATTGTTTAAGCCGACATGATTTAGATTTTTATTTTTTTTATTTTTTAGTTTTATATTTTGGCTGACATTAGTGAAATTTCATGTGAATGAATTCACTATTGATCCATTTGTATCGTATTCTGAAGCTGAACGAAGGTTTTTCAAGGGCCCTAGAGGTAAGTTTCCACACTCTCTGAAACTCTGGATTAAAATTCTATTGTGTGAACAGGGCACTCTGAATAGCCATATTGAGTGAATGTCCCATAGAGGCCTGACTACACGCAGTGGAAGAACTTACAGAGTATATCTAGAGGAAGGTTTTGTTTATAGCCCTATCAAAGGTAAATATAATTGTGACGGAGAGTCCGAAATCAGTAGCTTTGGATAATCTATACACTCGAAAGGAGATGAATTGTAAGATCAGGCTAGTCCTGGGTCATTTTCCATAGTTTAGATCCCATCCAATCCTCTCCTAAACTCATCTCACTCTAACAAGCCATCTACCCCACCTCCACCTCCACCACCAAATGTTTATATGGCCGCTTCTATGAAGTTACCTAATTTCTTTCGTATCGAGAATGAAAACGTAGACCAATTCTGGTTTGTTACAAACGTTGTATGGACATCGTAGCAAATTAATAATGAGGATTTTAGGAAAGCAAAATTGGCCACTTCTTTTCAAGACTGTGAATGGTACATAAGGTATGTGGCGACAAACCCTAATGAAACTATTGATAATATGAAGGCCACATTGAAGGAACAATTCAAAAAGTCGAAATCATTTACTCAATGCATAACTGAGTTGAAGGAGATTCGCCAAGAATTAAACGAATCCGTATGGGAAGCAGATCAATGGATGAAGTGCATCATCAGGGATGGAGGATTTAATATTTTTGACACCCAACACAAATAGTGGTTCAATTCTATGTTGCTAATGCATCTACGCTAGCCCCTAAGTCTATAGAAGATTGCAACATAGGCTGAAGCTATAGAGATTTCAATGAAGCTAGAATCCTCACCAGTACCAGCTGTGCATATCAAGGCTCAACAGATCCAAAGATAAGCGGAGGCAATGCAGTTAGAAATATAGATTCTATGCAGACGTATGGTGTATATGTTGCAAATTTTCTGGGCATCACAAGGATCAGTGCCCCATATTCAATGAATATCTATCAGTACGAGGAACAAGCCCACTGAAGAGTGTTGCAAGACCAAATGGAACTCCTACGTTATCTTGCACGATTTGTCAAGTAATGGGTATGCACATGACTGAATTTTTCCCGAGGATTGGTAAATATATCCCTAAGCTTAAGCAATCTTTTTGCAATTTTTTCTCATCGGTGGGGCATGAAAAGTGGCACTATCACAAATTTGATTTGATGATTGACCAAATTGACCTATATAGGATGCACGTTGAACCAACATCACCATCATCCCCATCTGGGCATGGTGGATTCCAAAGCATAGGACAAGGAAGAGGAGGAGGAGATGGTTGAGGAAGGGGGAAGCTCATTTGCTATAATTGTGGAAACGTGGGTCATTATGTGCGCGGATTTCCACACCTAGTACAACAATATTGCAGGTATTGTAGACAATTTGATCATGTAATTGAAGTTTTCCCTAGTTTGATTGCAAAAATGCCGAAAAGAAACAACAAAATCCCAGTCAAAATATTCAGATGGTAAGAGCTGAGCTGCGCGAAGAAGAAAAAAGTGTGAATATTGTCGCTAGGATTGGTGCAACCACTAGTGAAGACAAAGGGACAAAGCCTGAGACCGATCTATGGATCCGAAAAGAGCCTGAAAAAAAGGATGGATTCAACTTACAGAGAGGAAAGGAAACATTTGTAGAAGTGAAAAGAGGTTTCACAGAAGTGGCCGCCTCAACGCCTAAAGTATCAAGAAAACCTATGGACATAGTTGAAGGAGGTGAAGAGATAAAGCCCTTACTGTAGGATTGTGTTAATTTTTTGTGCAATAAGAAGGTAGTCGAGAACCTCCCAGTGTTAATAGACAACTACGTAGATAAATAACAACCTGGATGGAGCAGAAGGCTGTTAATAAGATATATAAGAATACAAGAAGAACTGGATGAGAAATGCACTTGACTGCTCATATTGGTGCATATGAGATGGATCATGTCATTCTGGATCTAGGATGCAATGCAAATTTTTTACCAAATAACACTTGGAAAAAAATGGGAGAACCTAAGTTGGAATGGTCCACTATCAAGCTACGCATGGAAAATCAACAAAATATTATCCCATTAGGAAGGCTCTCGCAAGTAGTAGTAGATATCGAAGGAATAAGGGTAATCGCAGACTTTGAAGTTACATAGATTTTTGATGATACTAACCCCTATCCTACACTGTTAGGTTTAGATTGGGCCATCATCATGGGTGGCATCATCAATATTAAGCGCATAAGTATGCTATTTGAAAATAATGGAATCGAGGTTGTGGTCCCCCTAGATCCTGCAAAAGGATAAAGATATACAGAGCTAGTGCATGCGGATGATGATGTCGATCATAAGTTAACTTCACATGATGAATACTTGATTAACCTAAAAACCGATGGAAGAATTAACTGGGAGAAGGATAGCTCCTGCTTTTCAGATTCATATGAGGAATTGGAGAACTGGCATAACTGACTGCATGAAGTCTCTGTGTTGTGCTGCAATTAGGTGAAAAAATATATTCGATGCATATCCTCAGAGGTACAATATTTGAATTATTATGATGGTTTGATTAATGTGAATATATTTTTAGAAGAACTTGAAAAATCTGTCCCAGAAGCACAACATTTCCATGCACTTGATATAGCGCTATGCTCAACCCCAGCACGTTGGTGGGAGACACACAAGGGAAACTTGGCTAACTAGGGAGAATGCACCTGCATGATGCGTCTGTGATTTTAGCATCCAAAAACCAGAATGAGAGAGACCTTTTCCAGAGAAGGTGATCTTCACAAACATTTGGATAAATGGATTGAAGCTTGTGGTGAAGAACCAAAGACTAAATGGGTGCATATATTCATCCACACTTTGGGGAAGGTACCTACGAACTGGTACCTCGAAACTAAGCTACGGCAAGGAAACACTCAATGGGCTGTGCTGACGGAAATTTTTATCCTGACCTTTAGTTTTGAAAGTGGGTTCAAATGCCTACATGAGGCACTGTAGGATATCTAGGAAGTCCTCTTTGACACCACAAAACTGATAGTTTAGCGTGCCTTGCCAACATGGGATGCGCAGATGAAGGACATCGTTAATTGTCGAAAATTTTCAATTGAAGATAATGAGGAAGACCCAAGGAACATTACGATACCTAAGTTTGAAGGACAGTCTGCAATTTCTGAGCCTATGATTGAGTCACTAGATGTAACTAAGCCTCTGAAGATTTGGCAAGTCAATATTGGCTCAGAGGAACAACCAAAATTTGTAAAGATAGGGGACTACAAGGATAATGATAAGATAGTAGAGGACTAATGGGTGGGTAAGGTTGCTGAGCTATTGACTGAATACGAGGAGAAATTTCCTACAAAATTTTCTGAGCTGAAGAGGATTGTAGGGGATCTCGAGGTAATGAAGATCACCTTGAAAACGAATGCGTGACCTGTGAAGTAGCGCCTATATAAGTTGAATCCTAAATACAAGCAGAACGTCAAAGAAGAATCAAAGAAATTGGTTGCTGTAGGGATCATAGAACTAGTGGAAGAATCAGATTGGGTAAGCCCTATGGTGGTGCAGGACAAGAAAACCAAGGGAGAAATAATGATTTGTGTGGATCTGTGCAAATTGAATGATGCTTGTGTACATGACCCATTATAGGCCCCATTTTCTGATGAAATACTGGACAATGTGGGAGGGCAGGAGGCCTATTCATTTACAGATGGTTTCTCAAGATACCACTTGATAAGAATCGCGCCGGAAGACAAAAGAAAGGCAACCTTTGTGAAAAAGTGGGGATCCTTTCAATACAACGTCACACCATTCAGTCTAAAGAATGCGCCAGCTATCTTCTTGTGCATGGTGGTAGCTGTGTTCAAAGAATACGTCCATAAATTCTTAGAAGTATACTTTGATGACTGGACTATATTTGGATTATTGAAGAAGCATGTGTCGAGTTTGCGCCTCATGCTGGATAGTTGCTGGAAGTATCATATCTCGCTCAATCTGAAAATAATATATTTTTCTTCCCATTCATTATCTTGTTAGGCCATATTATTTGTCAGCAAGGATTGATGGTGGATCCAACAAATATTGTTTTTATTGTTAACCTAGAAGTTCCCGCAAATGTAAAACAACTACGCTCAATTTTGGGGCATACAGGGTATTATCAGAATTTTATTCAAGGTTACGCATTGATCACTGTGCCCATGGATAATTTGCTGAAGAAGAATGCCTCATTTTTATAGGATGCAGACTGCCAGAAGAGATTTGAATTTCTTAAGGAGAAGATGGTAACTGCACCCATATTGGCCTTTCCTGACTGGACAAAGGAGTTCCATGTACATGTCGAAGCCTCCTGCATCGCACTGGGAGTTGTCTTAGCACAACCAGGAGCTGGGGAGATTGACCACCCTATTGTATTTGCAAGTAGGAAGTTGTCAAGTGCGGAGCAAAACTACTCGACCACAAAGAGGGAAGGATTAGCTATGGTCTACGCACTGCAAAATTTATGCCATTATCTATTGGGAGACCATTTTAATATGTTTACTGCCCATTCTGCTTTGAAATACCTGGTTAACAAGCCTGTGTTAGGGAGGAATATCTGCATATGGTTGTTGTTATTTTAATAATATGAATTTGAAGTAATTGTGAAACGTGGGAGAATGAATGTTGGGCGAGACCATTTGTCGTGCATTGAAAGTGGGGAAGAGCCAACTAACCTGAAAGACGGTTTACCAGATAAACAAATTTTTGCCATAAAAGTAGATGATGATCAGTTTTCAGATATCATTCATTTTTTTACCACTAGAAGTGCTCCCACGAAATATACACTCAAACAGAAGAAAGATTTTATCATGTGCACATATGACTTTACTTTGATTGCTGGCCACAGGAGGTCACTATGCAGGGAAATCAGCTGCACAGAAGATTCTATGAGTGAGATTATGGTGGCCCACAGTGCACAATGACACACATGATTATTGCCGCACTTGTGATTTATGTCAAAGGACGGGGAGACCGTTGCATAGAGATGAGATGCCCTTGCACCCACAAATAACTTTGCAAGCTTTTGACAAATGGGCGATTGATTTTGTTGGACCTATCAAACCTCCAGGAAAATAAGACAGGTGCGCGCTACATAATCACTGCGATAGACTATGTGACCAGATGGGTTGAGGCTAAACCTATGAAGGATTGTAGTGTAGAAACAACTTCGCACTGAAGAAAATATAACCATAATATTAACTTATTTACAGATATTTACCGAGAGGAAGAATAAAAATAACCAGCAACAAAAAAAATAAACATGAACACATGTTTATCCGGGAAAAAACCTCTACTCCGAGGAAAACCCATCTAATGAAATTTCAATAACCATTGGCCAAAACCATGGCCAATCTGGCCAAGTGAGCCTTAACTTCTCACCTCCAGGCCTACCTTACAATGAATTCTTCCCAACCTTTTATAGGCTTCATTACATGCAATACCATGGGCCGAAAAACCATGGGTTCACAATACCATGTGCCCCAAAACTACCCGAATGTTTAACTTGGTCAACCTTTACTCTAACCCTGAGTCAATTTACCTAACATTCCTCCCTTAAACTTGACTTGGGGTTCCTTGAATAAATCCAGCCAACCTTGCCAAGTGATTCAACCCAGCCCTTCTCACTCTGTCCCTTACCCCCCTCAAAGTTTTTACCTGGGGTATATGTTAACCCAACATCCCCCTTATCACCTAGGTCTAACCCAGACTTTACCAGTGATTACCCAGAGGTATGCATGCCATACTAGGTCTTACAACAATATGTTTATTTACATGCAATAAAATTGGTCTCCATATATATATATATATATATATATATATTCATTGTTGCTATATTCCATCCTCCCGTTGCTTCAAGAAAACCGTGCCTTGACCACTCTAAAATGACATTTGTGACAACTTTGCTTCTTCATCACTTGAGCCTGAATCTCCTTTGCGGGTCGCTTAACTACAAAGCCTCTATGCAAATAGTGCAAACTTCACACAAATTTGATGTCTATGGTTTAAAATTCGGTGTAGCCACCTACCATCATATACAAAGTCAATCCTTTCAGTTCCATTTTTTTGTGGTCCTCAAAGGTAACCATGCCCATAAAAGCTCCTTGGCATATTTTCTTGCTCCACCTCTAGTGCCTTTGTCATAACACAATAGTCCATTGAATACAAAATTTCTCCCAACTTCGGATCAAGTGATTCCAGCAACTCACCATGGGTGTACCGATCCCCATTTCGTTGTTGCTGTGGATTTGACTTGAAATTTTGGTTTTCCTTACTGCTCTCCAAGAAATTTCCCAACTTCACCCACATTGAGTGTGCCATAGATCTGGCATCCCATGTGCTTCCAAGGTCCTATACTCCATCATGATTGTAATCAACATAGTCCACATACTACTAGTGACATCCGTCTGCCCTAGGCTCGCTTTCACTTCAATGCTTTGGCCATCACTTCCATGGATCCTAGCCCTCCATAGAGCTGTGATGGTTCTATTGTTATGCCACAATGCCACCATCACTGGATGGGATCAACATTGTTCCCAATTTCCGATATCCAGACCACTACATCACTTCTCTCCTCGATTGTTGTCATACATTCAATAATCCATGCTTGGTAATAAAATTATCATACAGAATCATATCCATGTAGTTCATTCGATTTTTTATAAGATCTCATCCTCAATGGCGTTCTCGAATCTCCCCATTATTTCATTACACATCGTGCATTCCTTTATTGTTTTAATATACTTGCAGCCTTCCACGACTCACCTGCTAACATGTGATTCAACCAACCATCAGACGGTGATCTTATTCAATGTTTCCCTCCTCGACAATCTCTTTTTGGCATACATTATGGCATCACACGTAGATGAAAAAATCACTTTATTTGTGGATCTCACGCAGATCTACACACGACTAGACAACAACATGATCCACGTAGTCTCTAATTTAAGAATGCTTCATCGAGAATGCCATAACCGTGGACCCGTTTTTGGGATCTCAAATCTCTGTAGCCCAGGCTTGACCTACGACCATAGCTCTTCTAAACCTTTACATTCCAGATCCAGATCTATATCAGTGCAAAAAATCATATCTCCATTCACAGGCCAATAAAACCCTTGGCAAGAAAAGCGTCCCTTTTAAGCAAAATATAGCTATGATACAAAATGAAGAAAATTTAACCATAATATTAACTTATTTAATGATATTTACTGAGAGGAAAAATAAAAATAACCAGCAAAAAAACACATAAACATGAACACAAATCTTTATCCGAGAAAAAACGCCAACTCTGGGGAAATCTCATCCAACAAAATTTCATTATCCATTGGCCAAAACCATAGCCAATCCATCCATGTGAACCTTAACTTATCACCTCGAGGCCTACCTTACAATGAATTCCTCCCAACCTTTTATAGGCTTCTCTGCATGAGTGGGTGCTTCCCCTCTCTTCTCCTCTATTTGTGGTTGCTCCACAACATCCTGAGGTTCTTCCTTTGGAGATAAAATCTCCTCATGTGCATGCAACTGAAGCTCCCTCTGAAGGGAACATCTTATGGCCTTCTCTTCATCGAACTTCACATCTCTACGAACAAATTTTGTTATGTGAGATGTCAAGTACACCCGATAGTTGTGAGGTGTATCACTGTACCCAAAAAATATGCCAAAATATGCTATTGGTTCTAGCATTTTCCTTGCATCCTTGGTAACATGACTGTAAACGGATGAACCAAAAATCCTAAAGTGTGCCACATCTAGTTTCTTACCTAAAAAATCTTCCTCTGGTGCACTCATCCCGAGAATATGATGAGGACTCATATTCTTCATATATACTCCTGTGTTGCATGCTTCAACCCACATGTGCAACGATAGGCCCTAATCATGCAACATCATTCATGCAACTCCCACAATAATTATGTTCTTTCTTTCTGCAACCCCATTTTTCTGTGGGTTATGAGGTGCTATCAACTCCCTTCGAATGCCTTCTAATGCACATAAGTTCTTGAATGTTGGGAATTACGATTTTAGTTAGACCAGAACCCGTAGGTGTTAGTCATTGATCACATCACCAGAGATAAGGATCCACAAGAGGTGGTTAGTCCATGTCGCGAAACACACAAAGAGAGTTGGTTTATCCAAGTCCAACAATATCCCCCCCAACACGAGCCATGTGTGTATCAAAATCGTGACCTATGCTCTGATACCAAATGTATATTTTAACCCTATACATGAATTACCTGAAAAGGAATTCTTAAAATAGAAAATTATACAAGGGAGAGAACATAAAACAAATATACACAAACCTTTTCCCCTAGATCCAAAAATAGAGACTACCAGGTTGATTTTTCATTATATTCTTTTCAATGTTACAATGCATATATATACATGCAGAAGCATTCATAAACCCCAATACATTAACCCTAGATTAGAACATATTTGTAGTTCCCTTGACCAGATCTACACAATACCATGGGTAGAAAACCATCATGCCCAAAACCATGTGAAAAACCCATGCATAAAACCATAGGTAGGTCTACCCACTTGTTACAGGGAAAATTTGTTTTTTTCCTGGGGTGCTTCCCCAGACCCCATGCAGGGGGGCTATTTCTCCTTGCAAACCCCTTGACAAGGGGGGGATGGCCCCCCCCTGTGACCCCCCTACTGCACCCACCACAATGAACAGGGGGGGCTAATGCCCCCCCCACCCCCGTGACCCCCTCACACTTGCAACTAGTAATGGAAAGAATTTAACACACACCCAACATTGAATTCATTAAACACATATTATCCACCATTATCGCTCCTGAGAGCCTTCACTTTCACACCGTGTCTATCTCAACAAGTGCTTTAAACTCACAAAAAAATGAAAATGTATGGACTTTCTTCTTCATGAAAAATGTCGAGCACTTACGTGAGAAATCATTAATAAATATCATATAATACCTGTGTTTGGTCACGAAGGATGTTGAGAACGGTCCACACACATCTTAGTGAACTCTTTCAAGGATCGCTTGTGCTTGTATGTCCTTATCATGAAAGGTGGATTTGGTGTACTTGCCCAATGCACACCCTTTGCATGTATTGCACTGCTCTAGTGGACCCATGGGAAGTCCTGTAGAAATATGCTACATGATCTTCAAAGCTCCATGGTGAAAATGGCTAAGTCTCCTCTACCATAATTCACCGATGTCTCGGCTCTGCACCTTCTCTTCACCCGAACCTTGTTCTGCTTCACTTGTGCCATGGCTATGTGATGAAGGAAAGCCTTTCCTTTGCTTAATATCACATCATAGACATGATATTCCAACATAGAAACTAAAACTAAATTCTTTTTCAAACTAGGAACATATATGAAATCTTTTAATGTGAGAGGAGAACCAGTCTCCCTATGAAAAGTAACAGTACCAATGTTGGTCGCTCTATACCTTCCATCATATCCCACCTCGGTGTGCATATGGAGGTGCTTCTCCCATCATTTATGTCAACATGAAAGCGTTGGGTATGAAATCCAACTCGAATTTTGAAGCAATAAATTCACTTGCCACTTCTCCCGAGGGCTTCCTGCCAGTCTTCTTGTGCGGGCAGTTCTTGGTATAGTATCCCATCTCATGACAGTGAAAAAATTTAATCTTTGACAAGTCCTTCTTCTTGCTTGAATGAATAGAATCTCCTTTAGATTAACCCTTCTTCCCTTTCCCTTTCTTTTCCTTTCCATCCAAGGCAAAATTCTCCTCA
Organism: Pinus albicaulis; assembly: GCA_034641835.2. Classification (NCBI taxonomy): domain Eukaryota; kingdom Viridiplantae; phylum Streptophyta; class Pinopsida; order Pinales; family Pinaceae; genus Pinus; species Pinus albicaulis. The sequence goes on from CM076581.1 coordinate 1,610,327,966, forward strand.
TCATCATGCTTGGATGAGGTTACATCTCTGGTGTTCCGCCTGATATCTTCCTGCACCAAGTCGAACCTCAATCACTCCCACTCTGGTAGCTTCTCCTCCCATTTACAAAATCTTGGTAGTTGTGCCAGCTCTTGGGAAGGCCTATAAATGCTAGGTTGACCATATCATCTTCGGCAACTGTAACACCAACACTCCCAAGCTCATCACAACATTGCGTGAACTTGATCAAGTACTGTGGTATCATGTCACCCTTCTCCATCTTTATTTTCCTGAGCTTGTCCTTCAGTGCCAACTTCTTGTGGTCATTTCTATTCTAAAACAAGTCAGTCAAGAATTTTGACATTGCATATGGAGTCTCCTCACTGTGGAGGTTTAAGACAATATGATCTCGAACTCCTTCCAGTAATATCCGTCTTGATTTTGCTACACACTTCTTCCACTCTATTAGATCCTGTGCATTAGTTAGAGCTATTTTCAGGATTTACTTAGCAATGAACTCCTTCAATCCATTGTCTTCCGTGGTTGCTTCCATCCGGTCTCTCCATGCAATGTAATTTGAGCTACCCTCAAGGGCATACTCGAGCCTTAGACCATAGAACACCATTTTGATCCTACTACTATCTCCAGAGAAGATATCTACAAAACTCATTCCTCTTGCAAGTACAAACTTATATTATTCTCTTCTATTGTGATTTCAACTCTGATACCGTGTAGAAATTCCTTGTAGATTGAAACTTCTAATTGTATTTTTCTAAAACAATAGACTTGAATATACCCTACAAATTACAGAAACAATAAACGATCGAAAAATCACAAAGCATACAAGAGAAATAATTCAATAAAAAAATTACAAATTTTTTTCTTGGGGAAAGCCACAACTAAAAACCCCACTATCTATATATTGCATTAGTCAGAAAATATGAGAATATTAAAATTCTTTTCTCATGCCCGAGCAACCTCTGCACTATCTCTATCTATCTCACTGTTTCCTAGATAAGCCGAGGCCAATACTTAACCAATTTTTTTCTTTCCCAAGTCCCTATTTCCTTGTGTTGTTTCCTCGAGTAATTAGCCCCTATTAATTAGGGAAATCCCCATCGAATACTGTGCAATCCATCATAGGGCTTCCCATGACTGCATGCACCACCTATACAATTTGGATGATTATACAACTGATAGTACACTTCCCCTAAACTCCAATCTCAACTGGGTAACACTCATTTCACACATGCATGATTATTTATGGACAATTTATCAGTTAACTGGTTGATCACCAAGTGTAGTTCAAGTTCAAGTTCCACACTTTGTCCTTCCACTAGTTCCTTCAATAGTTGGAAATAGTTAAATTTACTTTAACTTAGATAAATTGAATTAATTAATTACAACTCAAAATAAACTCAAACATGGCTCCTATAAAGTAGGAGTCACTCTATATGACTCAATTTATACCTTCAACTCAAAATAACTAAACCAGCTAAGTAAAACTAACTTAGTTAAATCCTACAAGTTTTCAAGTGATGTGGAATTACAATTTTATTCTAATTTAATTCAAGGGAAAATTAAATTAGAATCTTTCTTGGTGCCATTTTAACAAGTTGGTGATATGAAGGCTACTCAACTTATAGTAAAGATTCATATCGACTCTAACAAGCCTATGGATGCTTGCTTACAAAGGGATACCCCTCTCGAATCCTTTAATTCAATTTCTACTCACAAGTCTGCAAAATATATTGGATGACTATATGGATGATTCTCAAAACATTCCAACATATTAGCTTGATTATGTGGATATTTTTCTTCCACACTATGCTATTTATCTTTACTGGACATATTAATTATATGCAAGATTTCACGTGGATATTTTATTTCCCAATGGTAACTTGATTTCTCTTGAATGCACTTTCTATGGCAGTTTTGGTGCCATTGACAAAAAGTGTTGTTCTTGGTTCTCCTCCAGTTGACAAATGCACTTCACTAGTTCCTTCTTTTAAAATTCAGCCAAAAGACCCAATTACTAGGTCGTGGAATAATGTTGGTATTGGTACTATATTTTTTACTAAAATAACCTTTATTGGTACTATATCGTTCCAAATTTTTTATTATTGGCTAATCCAATTTCTTTATTTCCTCTTGCCCCAAGTTAGATACATATGTTTCAAGTTTTCTTGTGAGATTTCAATTATGAGATGACGTAATACACATATATTTTTGTGAAAGATGGGCAATTTACTGCATTTTGAAACTTTTTTGGGTTGTAATTGTGATCAAACAATGTTGTGACCCAAATTTATATAATTTTCCCAAGATATTATATGCACTATTTAAAACTAAAAATATATAGAGAAACTAACTATGTTATTCTAAAAAACACTATATTTTCATATGGTACACACCCAACATCATCAGTAGTTATTTTCTATTTCTTTGTTGGATAGAGTTGTAGAAATTTGATAACAAACAAGGTGTTATTTGGAAAGAGACCTCTAAGCATCACTTTTTACCACAAAATACAATACAATAAAGGTTACAATTTTAACGAAGATTTGAAACATTGATGTGAAGGAATGTGATGGGAAACTACATACAATTTGATGGGTATATTGAACTATGATAAAAGACTAGGATGAAATTAGGATTTATAGGGATAAAATGAAAACAAAATATCATGTGTGACTGATTTTCATGGATTAAATTTAAATTCAATTGAGGAACAGTTGTAAAAGCAATCGATAAGGACATGTGGCTCCATCGACCCGTAAACTAGTGAAAAAACATCTTACATGCTAATTTTTTCATTTGGGTAAATTGTTATACATTGGATGAGGGTATATGGGGATACAAATTTGATGGGTCAACAAAGGCTAAAAGTTGATGGAGGAGCATTGAGTGAAAGTACATGCCAATAGGGTTTAGTAATCTGGTAAAAAAAGTTTCCAAGTTGATGAGAGCACATATTCGATAGCAATACAATATTACAAGATGATTTAGTAAAATTAGTACAAGAATATAGATTTTTGGCCCAAGTAAATAATATTAAAAGTCCTTAGGTGGACTATGACAGGGTTGATAAGGACATTTTCATATATATATGCAAGCCTATTATATATGTAATCATACAAGCTACTTTATATGAAAAACAAAACGTGTTTTAATATGTCTGCATTTAAATAATGACCAAAAGCTAATATAAAAAACAAGCCACTCTCATCTACATAGTGTACTATTCAAACATAAAACGCTCAAAATAATATAACACACAAAATCCCATAAACATCACATCATTGAGACACATATCAGAGCCACAAAGAGAAAATAAATATCATAAGTTCAAATCAATGCATAGATTTAAGTGTCTATAAACATAGCTACTCACCCTGCTAGCCATAATCCAAAATTGTGTTAATGTACAAAATGGTGCATATGATACATAAGACAGTCTACTAGCCTAAGTGATAGTGGCCATCTAAGTGTTTATAAATATAGCTACTCACCCGACTAGCCATAATCCAAAACCGTGTTAGTGTACAAAATGGTGCATATGATACATAAGATAGTATACTAGCCTAAGTTGTAGGACCACCATGTGAAAGTTTCAAAACATAAACCCTACTGCAGTGTCTTGATCTACTTCACCTACTTGTTTAATTAATTACAAGTTATTAATATGAAATATTTAGAGAAACATTAAAGAAAATACAAACTGCAGTCTACACATCTATAGATCATTTACTGAACAACATGCACATGTGACAAAATTACACACATATTTTTCGGACAAATGCGCCGGAAAAACCTAATCCGAGAAAATCGGTGCATCAACTCTAGAGGGTTTTATTATTATGCATAATCTGAATATAGTTATATGGGCACTAGAAATGGTCTTCCCTACAAAGAAATGACACAATAATTGTACCTTTCACTCGGATACAGAAAACATGGAAAATCCAACCCTCTCTAGGGAATTACGAATTTGAGCCCTTTCTTGCCCACTAGAATCCTCAGTGCTGCCTCTACATCCTCTGTGTCAGACTTTACTAGCCAGCGTACCTACTGCATCACCTTGAATAGTGCTATGCTGCCTTTGTGCTACGTTGGTTGGGCCTGTGTCACCCTGACTGGGCTTACGCAACCTCTGCACAGTCTTTTGCGTGGTGCTGGCTAGACTGTGTCCCTCTAGCTGGCCTTTATGCTGCCTGGTACAAGCTGCCTCTTTTCTGCTGTATTCTCGGCCTCAGATCATATCATCCCTTGCGATCTATGCCCCTCACTGCACTGCCAATTCGCTTTGAATTTCTCCGCAAACCCCCCCCCCCCCCCCCCAGCAATTCGACTTAGCTTCACTACTATGCAATGTGCGTGTGTCCTCCAACTGAACCCAAACCCTTCCTTTATACTTTTCTTGTTGGGAATCCAATGATTGTTATCTAATCTCTTATCAACAACTGAGATTAAAATAAAGCTTGATCCACGTCACTTAGAGCATTTCATCACATGTGTAATTTAATTCACTTTAATTTTTTAATTTCCCTGAGTTAGACATAGGGTCCCCATTAAAAAATTTAATTATTTGAATAACCATTACACTTGATGAAATTTCTCCAAACGCTTTCTAGGTCTTGGATATACCGCTTTTCTTATCCCCTTCACAAAGTTTCAGAGCTAGAGCACACCCGATGCTACCCCAAAATCTCAACAGTCCCTCTTAGCGAGGAGTGTGCTCTAGCAATACTTCCACACTAAAGCATCACCTGATCTCGACATCGGTCTCTGCGCTGTTGATGCTTGGAATGTTTCCCTTCATCCACTACGCTGGTGCCACTGTACTGCTGCCAATGTCACTCCCACTGACACTACCACATATGTACTGCAACTCCCTCTCAAATTGCTGCATCATGCTGCCCATAACACTTCCACTACTAACTGCTGCACTACAACTCAGTTGTTGAGAAGTAAGAAACTGAAGGACCATCACCCCATTACTGATAGAAAATTCATTTGGGTTGCATCTCATCACTGAAGAACCCTTTGCTTTTGCTTTGCGCTGTCTCTCTGAAGCACTGCGCTATCTACAATACTGAACTGTGTAATCACTGCCTCTGTGCTGCTGAAATACCATCAACCTTTCTATCGCTGCTTCCATGCTGCTACTACCTTTCCTCTGCACTACTCCAGACTTCAACATCCAAGCTCTGCCTTTTCTTCACTATGATATTTTTCACCCATTGCTCCAGTAATCCTGCTACTATCTGAAGGCTCCCGTAGCTCATATGTGATCCAAGATTTGGGTACCTCAAAGATCCTGCCATCCATATGTAGCTGCTCTACAGATCGATGTCACCCCATATATTCTCTTGAGGCACATGAGCGGTCATATCCACATCATCCTCACTACCACTATCCCCTCTAGCTGTTGCTGCCTTGGAATCAAAATATTCCTTTTCCTTCTTGTTAGCCACCTATGAATTTTTTGTCAAGAAAACAGGTGGCTAAATATTTTTCTGAGCCTTCAAGAGATACATTTCCTATGAAAATCTCTCATTCTTGAAGCCTTTGTGTGTCCTTTTCCTTTGAAAATATCTTCATGGCTGTTTCCAATCCAAAAATCCCCACTGTCTGTGAAAACATTATGCTCAGAAAGGCCTCCATTTTCCCTTTGTATCCCTGCAAAATTCCCCTTTTTACCCCTTTTTTCCTTTCCCAAATTTTCCCTTTGACCCCCAAAAATCCCTCCCCAAGCCTACTAAATCATCCCATATCCCCTTTTAACCTTACAAACACCCTTTTTTTGGCTTAAAAATCCATTTTTCCCTCTACCGGAAACCTCTTTTAAACCTTAAAAACACCGTTTTTAGGCCTAAAAACACACTTTTTACCATACACAGGCTTAGCCCCTTTTCGGCCAGCCCCTTAACCACTTACCCTCCATGAACCCAGGCGTTGAGACCAAGCACTAAACCCCAAAGAGCTTATCGCAATAGGAAGTTGAACGGATCGCATTTTCTTTGCAAAATAGAAATCTCCCGATGCGATGGTGTTTTGTTTTATCGGTCTTTGAAGCAATATCTGCCATTGATCTTAATATATCCAACGGTCCTTGCCTGTTTCATCACGCCCATAACATTCCTTTGTAAACCCCACCCCGATGGCAATATCCACTGTTGATTCCCCTATAAATCCAATGGTCATTGCGTCATCGGAGCTTTTTATTGCGCCAATCGCAACTCTTCATATCCCCGATTGGCCGAGCCCTGATTGAATCCCAGATGTTCATTCGTTCGGATCTAATGGCCCAGATTTAACCTCACTCCGCCCCGTGTTCCCCAATCGGTCACCCCTGATCCAATCGCAACCATTGATCTGTTGCCGATCCAATGGTCCAGATGCAATCGCTTCATGAGCCCATCGGAGATTTGGCCCCTGCCTCCTCCAGTTCCGATTAGATCGCAGTCGTCCATCCTGTTTGATCCGAAAACTCATATTTGTCCCGCACATTCATATGGCCCATTTACCTCTGCCTCATCATTAAATCTCCACCATCGATCCCAAGGATCCAACGGCCAGGATTCTCCTCGCTCATTAACCAGCCCCTCCATTATTGCTCTTCCTCTGCAGATCTCAACCGTCCATCGCGTTGATCGAACGGCTCACAGTCAAACCACCTTTGATCGGCCCCCACCTTACTGACCACGCATATCCTCGTATCGCACTCCATCTCCCACTGTTGGATCTCGCAGTCCCAAATCGAACAACCAACATCAATATCGCACAACTTTGGCATCTGAACGTTAACAGTTCAAATTCACGTGATATGGGCAGTTTTAAAAGGCCACGTGTCAGCCGGGGACCTATATCATGTTCGAAAATTTAAAACCTCCTTCCTCCCTTTTCATCGAGTGAAAATAGTTATTTCTTCAGCCGAAACCACTTCCCCTCTTCCACCTTTGGGACCTCTTCCACGCAATCTCTACCGTTGATCTATGCAAATCAACGACCCTCATTACATCTCGCATTCCATTCATGTTTTTTCATCGCGCTACCATAGCATTTCATCGGATCATCCCATTCGTTCATCTCCTCCTAATATCTAACGGTCCTAATTAAATCGCCCTCTTCCATAACGGTCCCACCATTTTATCAACCCATTTCATTGCATTTTCATCAATTCCCTTTGTATTTCGTCTAAAGGTCGAAATCGAATGTTTTACATTAAAAACCTTTTCTTCCGCCCACATTAAAATTTTAATGTTTTACATTAAAAGGTTATATCATTTCACCTAATTTCTAAAGGTAGTATATTAGTAAATCACCACCGCTGATCATCACCTCCAGATCTGATCGAACGGTCCACAACCATTCCTCCACCAAACCTCCATCAGATTAGTTTTTCACCATTTCACTGCATTTTTCAGTCATTTTCCATTGCATCCACAACATTCATCTCTGCTGCGCTTACATCCTCACAGCCTTCCACTACATCCATCCTCCCACTCCCGCATGGATTTCTTAACATTTTTTTGTGTTTTTGCAGGGAATATAGACGGTGAAAACCGTTATGTTCTACACAGTCACTGTTAGTGACACAGTAGCGCAGAGAAAGCTTTTCAGAGCCAGGATTTGCAGGGAAGACTCCTAAGGGGGTTTAAACACATATTTTATCCAAATCAGGGGTATTAACTTCGGGTAAAACCTCATGCACCATTAAACCTACAAATTCACAGACAGAGGTAGTCAAAGAAGCGGCAAAGAGTATCAGTGAAGGATCAAAGAGTTTTAAAGCCTGTAATCGAAGATTTTAAGCCTTAATTCAATGTTTAAAGGGAAAATGTACCGTATTGAAGACCTTGTGACTAACGCAGAAGGCATAATGAGGCCTAAAGCACAGAAAACAATGTTATCAGTGTCACACATCAGCAGAAGGTTCTTTCCCATGAAAGGACAAGTTCCCATATTGATTTCTATTCTACATCGAGCTCCTAAGAAGATCTACACCCTGACAGAAAGTCCTAATGTTGCTAGATCATTTGTTCTGCAGTATGGTAGACCTAAAAGTCATTTATCTTCCTTTCTCTTATCACCAGAGTACTACAGAGTACTACAACCCAAAGTACATCAAAGAACATACCCATAGTTACTATCAGCCTGTCGAAGACCACTCTTTCACCCAAAGAGTACTGAAAATAAATGCATAGATATTAAGACAGAATGGGCCTCGAGCCTTCTTCTTATACTTATGTTTTAATGTTTCATTTAGTGTTTCATCTACCTCCTCTACCTCTCTTTCAGCTATAATAACTCAAGAAAAACACATTGTAAGGTTGTTGTTGGTTGTTGATCGGATATCTGTGAATGGTAAGTTGTTTCTCTTGAGATATAGTTCTATGTGTAAAGTTGTAAGATAGGCTGAGGAAGATGTTTTCAGACTGAATATCAAGATGTTGGACAATGTTGTACATGAATGGTGTTGCTCTTTAATATGACAAGCACATTTCTTTGGATCCTGATTTAAAGCAGCGGTGATGTGTTCTTACTTTGTCTCTGTTTCCTTCTGTAATTCATTACATTTCATTTCTCTGGTAAGAATCAGAAATCTAGCTTAGGATATACCCTTGAATGGTACCCTAACTCCCCTGCTCTTTTTACCTTTGATTTTTTCTACTGATTTTGTTATCTAAGAATTAATTCAAGAAAATTTAACCAGTGTAGTAGCTGTTATTCACTGCTAACTAATGTATGAATTTATGAATCCGCTCTTAGGTGTTCTTGTTGGGTTTAAATTGAAATAATTTGGATAGTGGGAGTTTATAATGCTGATTCTGTCTCACTAGGGTCTTCTTCAATCAATTGAACCTTTCCAAGTTCCCTTAAGTTGAATGTCGAAGCATTGAAAGTTCAAAGCCTCGATCTGATCCCGGGCCTTCACCTTTATGTTTAAATATTAAGTGTTTCTTGTTGTCTTAAGAGTTAACCTTTTAGGGGTGGATCATAGGTGTTAAATGGCGTGCCCTGTCCCTAGATCTGTTTCCTAGGTGGTCACCTTGGAGGTTTCCTTGTCATTCACCTTCATTCCTTATCATTTCATACCACACTATCATCTTTAAAGATCCACTATTTTAGATGACTAGCCCAATTGAAAGCCTTGAATATTGAATAGCAAGTAAAACCTTTTATGACTCCATTTCCCAATGGTCTCGAGTGTTCTCTGAATTATCCCTCCTTTGCCTAAAATCCTCTTTTCTCACCCTTTGTCTTGTATTGAACCCTTCCTTCATGTTTCCCAATGACCAAACAAACAAACAAAACAAAACAAACCTTGGGCCTTATAACTAGCCTAATATATTAAAATTGAGCTTCAAAGACATATATCTTTTCCTTTATAGAGAGATCCCTCTCTGGACCGAGGAGGGCTAGATGCTGAGGTCCCAAAGTGGTTTTGATGTTGTCTTATCTTTTGGTATTGCCAAACTTGCCAAAACATGGGAACCTCAACATAAGGGCGACTCCGCTGGGTAATTTCTGAGTGTTTTCCACCTCATTACATCACTAGGACCTCAGAAAACCAAAATCTCTGGTTAGATTGGAAGTTAATCACTGTGGTGGACAGTAATCTCCTTGAAATATTTTAAACCCTCCACCTGGCGACTCCATAGTTCCTTAATGATTAAAGACTCCACTGGTGATCAGTAGGCCTGCTGATTATCTTGGTTTCACAAGACTCCACTGGGAGACCAAACCTTATTACAACATCAACCATATTAGAAGAAACAAGCAAGATTAAGCTTATTTTTTTAAAGACACCATATTGTCTTCAAGAACCATTCATACAAGAGCTTATCCTAACCCAAACCCACCTGAAATAGTTGACAACCCTGAGAGCATTCTTAGGAAATATCCTACACCTAGAAAGCCAACTATTTCTAGAAACATCCATAGAGCTAACTCTGCACCAGAAGACTTTACAGCTCTATCAGACACTCTTTTTGACTTAGACTCACAAAGTAGTTTACCTAGAACTAAGTCATTCAGTGCTCTAGACCAGTCAGACCGTGGGCTTCTTGGTTCACCATCTCACAGTGGTCAACATATTAGGGATAGAGAGACCCCTCCATCTACACCTCCGGATATTCATTTCATTCAAAAATTGGGGCTCTATCACCCTAAATCAACTCAATAGACTGTTGTTGGTCCTAGTATTCCTGTCATCCACATACCTGCTGCTCAAGCCAATCCATTACCTCCACAGAACACCATCATGGCAGCCTGGTATGCACCTCTAATGTTACCACAACCTTTAGTGCCTCTACCGAATGATTATCAGTTAAAAATCCCACATTTCATTTCAAAAGAGTCTACCACAGCTCAACACCATGTAGATAGGATGGAATATTCCTTTGACTATATGGAGATAGATGATGAGATAGTCAAGATGAGAATATTTTCCCAAAGTTTAGGAGGAGATGTGAAGAAGTGGTTTAAAGGCCTACCTCCTAATAGTATCCATGATCTTCCCTCTTTATATCAATTCTTCATAAAAAAATGGGAAGTCAAGACCAACCCTCTCCAAATCTTAGCAGAATACAAGAATCCTAAAAGAAATGTAGGAGAGAGTGTCCATGACTATTCTACAAGGTTTAACAGTGTTTACAATGCTCTTCCTCCACACATGAAACCTCCCCAAGGTATGGATTTAGTGAAATATCCTGAAGGATTTGATGCTGACATGACCTATCAGCTTAGGGAGAGAGATTACAACACATTGGAAGATATGAAAAAAGGAGCAGTGAGTGTAGAAGCTAACCTGATTGAAAAAAGAGCCAGAATGAGGTCTAAGAAAAAGGTAACATATAGGGATGACACATCAGCTTCCACATCTGATCCCAAGTATGACATTCTAGCCAAAAACATGGAAAGGCTAGAGAAAATGATGGAAAAAATGGTTGTCATAGTCAGTAATTAGAACAAAAACCAGAATCATAACCAAAACCAGAAATTTAGGAGAAACAATCCCCCAAACAGACAGAGAGACTTTGATCAACAAGTCATACCTCCATTTCAAGAGAAATTTCTTGATGAGGATGAGGGGATAATATAAGAGTCCGAGGGAACCACAATAAACATGTTGGAAATAGACAACTCAATCCACAACTGTTCCATAGAAGATAATCAAACCTCATACTCACATTGGGATGAGGAAGGGTTAGAATCTAGGATTATAGGCTAAGATTTGAAAATGCCATCATGCAGGTCAGAGAACAGTATGAACTTAGAAGCAAGAAGAGCTTAGACACTTCCAAACCAAAGGCTTATGAGATTACCATTAAGAAAATACCTGAGAAAACTCCTAAGATGACTGCTGAAAGCAACAAATCAGCAGCTAAGAGTTTTGGGAAGAACAAAGAAAAAGACAACCAAAATACTGATAAACAAAGTCAACAAACTAGCAGCACTAGAACTGCAGCTAATGCTCCTGATAAAACAGCTACAAACACTGTACATAGTGAGAATCAACACACTGATTTTGCCACTAAATTAGTGGCTAACAAAACAGAGTTGAGTCTTACAAATAGTCAATCTCCCTTCAATTTGGAGAGTGAGATTGCTAAAATTAAAATCTCTGTCCCACTCTCTGAGCTAGCCACTCAGGATGTATATAAAGGCAAAATTTTGAAAGCATTAAATCTAGGTGAAAATAATGACACTGTCAATCTAAGTGATGATCAACCAGCCCTTCTATTTGGTCCAAAGATAGAAGGGAAGTTTCAGGAAGAGGTAGTGCCTCCTTTTTATATCAGCCTCAATATCCATGACAAGATCCTTCATAATGCAATGCATGACTCTGGGGCATCACACAACCTAATGCCTAAGGTATTTATGGAGAGGTTAGGCCTAGAGATAACCCATCCCTATAAATATTTGTATTCATTTGACTCTATCAGAGTAAAATGCCTTGGCCTAATCAAAGACATTTGTGTGAACCTGACCCAGATTCTAGCCAAGTGTATGGTTATGGATGTTGTGGTGGCAGATGTGCCACCTAAGTATGGCATGCTGTTGTCCAGGCCATGGGGAGCCAAGATGCAAGGTACAATGCAAATGGATGGGTCATATGCCACAATCCCTGTCTTTAGCCAGCTTAGAAGACTATATAGAGAGGCACAAATGAAGTTCATGGTTAGCAGCCCTGATGTTTCGGGGATTTAACACCCTAGAGGTTGGTTGGGATTCAACCTCCACAAAGCAGGGGCGTACTACTTAACAGAGACTCACACAACCATGCACGTTCAAAAAAACCAAATAGAGCAGAATGAGAGATTTACCCGTTGGTCCTACGTTTGAAGTAGATCCACGTGGAGTTCAAACTCCCTGCAACCGTCCTTCCTCCTTGACCTGAAATACAAGAAGAAACTAGCACAAAGTGGTTTATGTGAATGGAAGCGCGTATATACGCGACATCAGTGAAAGGAAAGCGCGTATGCAAACTAGGGTTTGCTGAAGTCTGTGGTAAGAAATGTCTGATCTGTTCTGCTGGTTTACTGATATCTGTCAGTGAGTTATATGTATATGTTTGATGGTTGACTGTGCTTAAAAGTATGGAGTGGGTCCAGTCTGAAAATATGATGAAATGTGGCCTGCAAGTGGTGTCCTAAAGGAAGCTTTGGATCTAGTGTGAAAATTGATGAAACGTGGTCCATAGAGGTGCTGAGGGTTGTAGCCTTCAGTCAGGGGGTCGTAGCTCCCTTCCAGGTGAGGCTGGTAAACGAGATCGGGGGGTCGTAGCTCCCTTCCAGGAGAGGCTGGTAAACGAGTCAGGGGGTCGTAGCTCCCTTCCAGGAGAGGCTGGTAAACGAGCGCATGTGGGTGCCTGCGTGCTGGTAGGAGTCTACACCAGCACATATGTTGTAAGATGTTTTCTCTATAATAAAATATTGAAGGCTGAGCAACTGCAGCGGTGGTTTTCCCCCGTCTTGGGTTTCCACCTAAAAATCCTGGTGTTCATGTGTGATTCTTTGTGTGATGGTTTATTCTGTTGTTGCTACACATGTTTACTGTTAACATAACATCAGATGAATGATTAGTGCAAAGAACTAAGTTAATAAATATTTTCATGTTTAGATCTCTGCTAATACGCGAGTTGTATGAAGGATATCCGCGTGTATATGCGAGTTTACTAAAGGAAAGTAGCATATGGGTTTTAGAGAGTGAAAAAGTAAAATTTTTTGAATATGCAGTAAATACTGATTCAGCCCCCCCTCTCAGTATTTTTCCCAATAATTGGTATCAGAGGAGGTTCTTTTGCAGAAGCTTGATCACTTGAAGGAGATCCGTCGCAATGGGAAGTCAAGAAGGAGTGATGTCTATAAAGCCACCTCTATTCAATGGAAGCAATCTGATATTCTGGAAGGTACGAACAAAATATTATTCACAAAATCTTGGTGCAAAAGTATGGGCAATCATGAAAGAATGTGAACAAGAATCTGGAGAAGAAAAGGATACTTTTGTGGATGCCCTAGAAGACAATAATTTTCATGAAGAAAACTCTCAACTCAAAGTAAGTCTAGAAGAAAAAAAACATAATCACAGAGACTCTTGAAAATCATCTTGAAGCAAAAGAAAAACGCATTGAGGAATTGGAGTGTGAAGTAGTAAGAAAAGATAATGAGAAAGTGAAATCTCTCAATATTAGATTTGCTAAAGGTTCAGAAACCTTAGATGAGATTATCAAGGTACAACGGTCTCCTCTTATAAAAACAGGTCTTGGATATACTGGGGAATCTTCCCAGACTTCAGCACCAAATTATCTGAAAGCAGCCACAACTGGTTCACTACATTCATCCACTCAGCAAGGGAACAAAGGATCTTTACAGGTAAAGCATGATCATCTCAATTCAAGGAACACTAACAGGGAGATCTTTCAAAGAAGCTACAACCAACAGGTAAATTCTAATAGAAGATTTCATGATCACAGAAATTTCTACTTCAATGGACAATGTTTCTCATGTCACAATTTTGGTCATAAAGCTGTTCAATGTGTTGCATATAAAACCATCATGACAAGAGAAGCAAGAACAAAAGGGATGAATATTGAACCCAAGAAGAACACCTATAACAACTTTTCTCCTCTTCAAAACGAAGTTGAATGTACTTATTGCAATAACTTTGGTCATGAAGAATCTGAATGTAGGAGCAAGGTCCAAACAAAAGAGCATGTTCCCTCAAGCTCTAAAGTGTGGAAGAAGAAAGAAATACCGGTTGAAAATTGTGGGATAGCGTTATTTGCAGAGGGTGAAGAGAATAAATGGTACATTGATAGTGGGTGCTCAAGACACATGACAGGTGACAAAAGCAAACTTCATACTTATAATGCTCTAGAAAAGGAAAAGAAAGTTACATTTGGAAATGATACTCCTGCTGTAATTAAAGGAAAAGGGTCAGTATTTCTAAAAGAAAAGTGAAGGCTAAAGATGTCATGTATGTGGATGGATTAAGGCATAACCTATTAAGTGTTAGTCAAATGTGTGATCAAGGAGCAGAAGTGGTCTTCAGTTCCAAAGAATGTATGGTTCGTGATCTTGATACAGGTAAAATCATTATAAAAGGAAAAAGAAATCCAAGCAACCTGTATATACTAAACGACATAGATCAATGTTACTTGAGCAAGTCTTCAGAAAATTGGCTATGGCATAGAAGGCTGGGGCATCTGAGTTTCTCTCAAATCAACAAAGCAAGCAGACTTCAAGCTGTTCGTGATCTTCCCAAAGTCAATCTTCCAGAAAGTACCATATGCAAATCTTGTCAATTTGGTAAGCAAACCAGAGTACGATTTAATGCCAAAAAAGGATCATCAAGTAAGCCTCTTGAACTCATTCATACTGATATATGTGGACCTATGAGGAAAAATTCATTACGTGGGGAAGAATACTATATCTTATTTATTGATGACTACTCTAGAATGTGTTGGATCGGGTTCATTAAGCACAAAGATCAAGCATTTGAAAAATTTCAGAGCTTCAAAGCTTTGGCAGAAAATGAATTAGATCTAAAAATCAAGTGTCTTAGATCTGATCGAGGAGGAGAATATTCATCAAATGAATTCTTTGAATTTTGTGAACAACATGGCATAAAAAGACAATTCTCTGTAGCAGGCACTCCACAACAAAATGGTGTAGCAGAGAGAATGAATAGAACAATTGTTCAAATGGCTAGAGCTATGCTTGCTGATTCTGGGATTCCTGACATGTTCTGGAGTGAAGCAGCATTTACAGCAGTTAACATTCTCAACAAGTCTCATGTTCGGGTAAATAGTGACAAAACTCCATATGAACTCTGGTACGGTAATTCTCCCACTGTGAAGCATTTTAAAGTTTTTGGAAGTAAATGCTTTATCAAAAATAATGATGAAAAGTGTGGCAAGTTTGAACCTAGATCAGATGAAGGGATATTTCTTGGTTACTCATCTTCAAGCAAAGCATACACATGTTAAAATAAAAGGCTTCGAAAGATTGTTGAATGTATTGATGTTGTTGTTGATGAGTCTCCTGCAGCTCCTAAAGAAGAAGAAAAACAAACAACAAAAGAAGATGATAGTGACATATGGCCTTCTACATCAAATGGAAATGATATAGACAGTGGATCCAATGAAGAACCTGAAAATGATCTATCTGAAAAGGTTCCATCCAGATATGTTCAAAAGAATCATCCTGAATCTCAAATTTTGGGAGACAAGGAATCAGGTGTACGAACAAGGAGAACTCTTGTGGGATCTTCTAGTCATCTGGCACTTCTATCCACAATTGAACCACACAATGTCAATGAAGCTAGCAAATATGAATGTTGGAATCATGCCATGGATGAAGAGCTTGATCAAATTGAAAAAAATGACACTTGGGAATTGGTACCAAGACCACATGATAAAAATGTCATTGGAACTAAATGGATTTTCAAGAACAAGTTAAATGAGAATGGGGATGTTGTAAGAAACAAAGCTAGGCTGGTTTGCAAAGGGTATACTCAACAAGAAGGTATAGACTTTGAAGAAACGTTTGCTCCTGTAGCTAGACTTGAAGCCATAAGAATGTTTCTTGCTTTTTCAAGTTATCAACAAATCAAAGTTTATCAAATGGATGTTAAATATGCTTTTCTTAATGGTGATCTAGAAGAAGAAGTATATATAGAACAACCAGAAGGATTCATTTTGGGAAATGATGAAAATCTTGTTTGTAGACTTAAAAAGGCTCTATATGGTCTCAAACAAGCTCCAAGGGCATGATATTATCGTCTTGACAAATATCTTCATCAACAAGGATTTTCAAAGGGGTCTGCTGATAGCAACTTATACACAAAAACTGAAAATGATAAACTATTGATTTTGGTTGTATATGTTGATGATATCATTTTTGGAAGTAATGAAGAGTCTATGAGTCAGAAATTTGCTTCTGTTATGCAGCAAGAATTTGAAATGTCTTTACTTGGGGAACTAACATTCTTTCTTGGCTTACAAGTGCATCAAGCAACAGATGGCATATTCTTATCACAAGCAAAATATCTTAAGCAAATTCTGAAGAAGTATGGCATGGAAGAGTGCAAACCTGTAAGTACACCAATGATAACCGGATGTAATATCAGTTCTCATGATGATTCTCCCACGGTGAATCAACCAGAATACAGATCTATGATAGGAAGTCTACTTTATCTCACTGGGACTAGACCAGACATTATGCATGCAGTTGGGATTGTTGTACGATTCCAAGCTAATCCAAAAGAGTCTCACCTTCAGGCTGTGAAAAGAATTTTCAAATATCTACAAGGAACTCAAGACTTTGGTCTATGGTATCCAAAGAATGCTGATCTTACTCTTCATGCTTACACTGATGCAGATTGGGCCGGAAGTGTTGATGATCGGAAAAGCACTAGTGGTGGTGCATTCTATATGGGACCCCGGTTAGTATCTTGGTTCAGCAAGAAGCAAAATTCTATTGCCTTATCTACAGCAGAAGCAGAATATGTGGCTGTCGCATCTTGTTGTACTCAACTCCTTTGGATGATGCAAACCTTACAAGATTTTCAAATCAAATGTACACCTCCTGTCCCCATTAAGTGTGACAATACAAGTGCCATCAGTATTTCAAAGAATCCTGTTATGCATTCGAAGACCAAGCACATTCCCATCAAGTATCACTTCTTACGTGAACAAGTGCTTGAGAAAAAGGTGAAGTTGGAGTATGTTCCCTCCAAAGAACAAGTTGCTGATATCTTTACCAAACCTCTACCCAGGGAAGCGTTCGAGTATCTAAGACAGAAGCTGGGAGTGTTCTCTACCAGTCAAAAGCACAAATCTGCATAAATTTCGAAGGTGGCATTGGATACGCAGATTTCCTGAAACACAGTCACATATATACGCGAGTTCATGCACCGAAAACCGCGTATGTCTGATTGCTGACATTTTTCTGTTTGGAGTCAGCTCTCTTCAGCACAGCTGCAGTGCTGTTTGGTATCTCTGATACTGTTTGGTATCTCTGGTGGTGTTCCAGTTCTCATAATTCTATTTCTAATGTTTTGATAAAGATGCGTTGATGATCTGTTGGTGAAAGTGTTCAGGATGCACAAACTAAGGGGGAGCCTTAGTCATATGAAAAGGATGTTCGGAAGCACATTTTCAAGGGGAGCATTAGCGTTGCTGAGTATAATGCATTGTTGGCATTATGATGGTTCTGAAATATGTTCTCTTTCTTGAGGACTTTCTGGTGTTGGTCTTAAAGTTATATTTGTAGTTTGAAGAAAAGGTCATGTAGAGATCCATGATGTAAAATTGTAATATTCAGTCATGTAAGGACTTGATAAATTTGTAAACCCACTTGGTTGGGTAGCTGAGTCAAATTTTGTAAACCCACTTGGTTGGGTAGCTGAGTCAAATTTGTAAACCCACTTGGTTGGGTAGTTGAGTCTCATATGTAAATCCATTTGGATGGATCTTTGATGTAAGTATGAGTCATTGGTGATAGGAAATTCATAGAGTCATGTACTTCATTGGAAAATATGTTTGAAGAATCAACATGAACTCAGGGGGAGCTTGGTCACTTCAGTATATATTAGATCTGCAGAACGCTTCTTCCACATGCGGAGAAAAGGGAGAGAGTATGTTGGTTTTGATCCACCCTCTGCCCTTGATGTCAAAGGGGGAGAGTGACATGGTGTTTGAATGAAGAGAAAGAATGGTGTCAAAAATGGGGAATGTGACATGGTGTCCTTGTATTCTTAATGTACCTATCTGTTGTGGTAACCAAACACCATCGTGGTTGCCATCAAGTCCAAAGGGGGAGATTGTTGGCAATATGATGCAGAGTGTTGTCCTTGATGGCAACCCACTGAATGAAGATGATGGCAACTTACTTGATGAAGTTGTGCTTGATAGAATATGTTCTTGATGAACTAAATATGATGTATCTACAGTGTGTACAGAAGGCAGTGAAGAAAGGATTTCAGCATGTGATAGATCTATGATGAAAAGAGTATGTCTCTAGGAATACGCGGATTTGCCTAAGGGAAGTCGCGTATGCACGCGGGAAAGAACGTACCAAGTCGCGTATGGGAAAAAGCACTCAAAAAGTGCAAAACCAGGGGTAACCACCATGGTATTGACCCATTGTATTGGGTAATGATCCACCTAATTGACCCCGTCCAGGAATAGCATCGGAAGTAATGTAGTTTTGGGCTCATGGTATTGTTTTGGCTCATGGTATTGAAAAAGGGGCTTATGGTATTGAAAAAGGATAAACCTATATAAAGAGATGAAATTCATTATGAAAATCATGAGCATGGGAGAAAGATGTCTGAGCTTGAATGAATACTTCTCTATGAAGTATATCTGTATGGAAGTATATATATCTGAATGGAAAGGGTATAGTTGAATAATAGATCTGAATGCATGAGGCACCAATGAAGAAAATGATGGAGAAGGGGATCTAGATCTGAAATGTATTTGTATCTACTAGATCTGGTTATGGAGTGATTAGATCTGTGGTGAGGCGAACATCTGTCTGAAGTGAAGAGTTAAATCTGAACTGAATATCTGATCTGAAGAAGTATGCAGCTCTGTAATGGTTGAATATCCATACGCTAGTTCGCCGCAGAGGAAGCACGTATATACGCGGCTTCGCTGAAGCAAAAGCGCGTATGCGCAGTGAAGTTTATGTGCAGATGTATACGCAGGTTTATGTGAACGGAAGCGTGTGTATACGCAGTATCAGTGAAAGGAAAGCGTGTATGCAAACTAGGGTTTGCTGAAGTCTGTGGTAAGAAATGTCTGATCTGTTCTGCTGGTTTACTGATATCTGTCAGTGAGTTATATGTATATGTTTCATGGTTGACTGTGCTTAAATGTATGGAATGGGTCCAGTCTGAAAATATGATGAACGTGGCCTACAAGTTGTGTTCTATTGAAGTTGTTGGATCCAGTGTGAAAATTGATGAAACGTGGTCCATATTGGTGCTGAGGGTTGTAACGCATTCGGTCGGGGGGTTGTAGCTCCCTTCCGGGTGAGGGCGGTAAACGAGGGCGGTGTGCGCTCCCGCCGGGGGAGAGGCCCAGTGAAGCTGAGTGGGGGGGGGTTGGAGCTCCCTTCCGGGGGGAAGGCTGGTAAACGAGCGCGGTGGGTGCCTGCGTGTGGTAGGGTATGCACCCGGCACATATGTTGTAAGATGTTTTCTTTATAATAAAATATTGAAGGGTGGCTAGGTGGTGGTTTTTATAAGACTTGGGTTTCCACCTAAAAATCCTGGTGTTCATGTGTGATGCTTTGTGTGATGGTTTATTCTGTTCTTACTGCACATGTTTACTGTTTATTAAACATCTGATGAATGAATGATGGAATGATATAAGTGAAGAATTGATGACATAGTTAGATCTCTGTGTATACGCGAGTTTCATAAAGGGTATCCGCGTATATACAGGAGTCTGTATCAGGAAAGTAGCGTATGGGTTTTAGAAGCAAGAAAAAGTAAAAGTTTTGAATATGCAGTAAATACTGATTCACCCCCTCCTCTCAGTATTTTTCCCAACAATTGGTATCAGAGTAGGTTCTTCTGCAGAAGCTTGATCGCTTGAAGGAGCAATGGGAAGTCAAGAAGGAGTGATGTCTATAAAGCCACCTCTATTCAATGGAAGCAATCTGATATTCTAGAAGGTACGAACAAAAGCTTATTTACAAAATCTTGGTGCAAAAGTATGGGCAATCATGAAAGAATGTGAACAAGAATCTAGAGAAGAAAAGGATACTTTTGTGGATGCTCTAGAAGACAATAAATTTCGTGAAGAAAAAACTCAACTCAAAGTAAGTCTAGAAGAAAAGAACATAATGATAGAGACTCTTGAAAATCATCTTGAAGCAAAAGAAAAACGCATTGAAGAATTGGAGTGTGAAGTAGTAAATCTAAGAAAAGATAATGAGAAAGTGAAATCTCTCAATCTTAGATTTGCTAAAGGTTCAGAAACCTTAGATGAGTTTATCAAGGTACAACGGTCTCCTCTTATAAAAACAGGTCTTGGATATACTGGGGAATCTTCCCAGACTTCAGCACCAAATTTTCTAAAAGCAGCCACAGCAGGTTCACTACATTCAGCCACTCAGCAAGGGAACAAAGGATCTTTACAGGTAAAGCATGATCATCTCAATTCAAGGAACACTAACAGGGAAATATTTCAAAGAAGCTACAACCAACAGGTAGTTAATAGAAGATTTCATGATCACAAAAATTTCTACTTCAATGGACAATGTTTCTCATGTCCCCATTTTTGGTCATAAAGGCTGTTCAATGTGTTGCATATAAAACCATCATGACAAGAGAAGCAAAAACCCGAAAGGGATGAATATTGAACCAAAGAAGAACACATATAACAACTTTCTCCTCTTCAAAACGAAGTTGAGATAACACTTATTGCAATAATTTTGGTCATGAAGAATCTGAATGCAGAAGCAAGATCCAGCCAAAAGAACATGCTCCCTCCAGCTCTAAAGTGTGGAAAAAGAAAGAACCGCCGGTTGAAAATTGTGGGATAGCGTTATTTGCAGAAGGTGAAGAGAATCAATGGTACATTGATAGTGGGTGCTCAAGACACATGATAGGTGACAAAAGCAAACTTCGTACTTATAATGCTCTAGAAAAGGAAAAGAAAGT
The DNA here is from genome assembly GCA_034641835.2 of Pinus albicaulis. NCBI lineage: Eukaryota > Viridiplantae > Streptophyta > Pinopsida > Pinales > Pinaceae > Pinus > Pinus albicaulis. The sequence continues at coordinate 1,610,349,134 of CM076581.1, forward strand.
TACATTTGGGAATGATACTCCTGCTGTAATTAAAGGAAAAGGGTCTGTGTTTCTAAAAGAAAAAGTGAAGGCTAAGGATGTCATGTATGTGGATGGATTAAGGCATAATCTGTTGAGTGTAAGTCAAATGTGTGATCAAGGAACTGAAGTTGTCTTTAGTTCAAAAGAATGTGTGGTTTGTGATCTTGATACAGGTAAAATTATTATAAAAGGGAAAAGAAATCCAAGCAACTTGTATGTACTAAACTGCAAAGATCAATGTTACTTGAGCAAGTCTTCAGAAAATTGGCTATGGCATAGAAGGCTAGGGCATCTGAGCTTCTCTCAAATCAAAAAAGCAAGCAGACTTCAAGGCATTCGTGATCTTCCCAAGGTCAGTCTTCCAGAAAGTATCATATGCAAATCTTGTCAATTTGGTAAGCAGACCAGAGTACGATTCAATGCCAAAGAAGGATCATCAAGTAAGCCTCTTGAACTCATTCATACTGACATCTGTGGACCTATGAGGAAAAACTCATTACATGGGGATGAATACTATATCTTATTTATTGATGACTACTCTAGAATGTGTTGGATCGGGTTCATTAAACACAAAGATCAAGCATTTGAAAAATTTCAGAGATTCAAAGCATTGGCAGAAAATGAATTAGATCTAAAAATCAAGTGTCTTAGATCTGATCGAGGAGGAGAATATTCATCAAATGAATTCTTTGAATTTTGTGAACAACATGGCATAAAAGCCAGTTCTGTGCTTCGAGGCACTCCACAACAATGGCATAGCGAGAAAGAATGAATAGAACAATTGTTCAAATGGCTAGGCTTCCCATCGCATTTGATTCTGGAACTCTACGTCCCCGCCTAGGGGGTCACGAGGCCTCACCATCGGGCGGCGGTGGGTCAAAGGCTCATGTTCGGGTAAATAGTGACAAAACTCCATATGAACTCTGGTATGGCAAATCTCCCACTGTAAAGCATTTTAAAGTTTTTGGAAGCAAATGCTTTATCAAAAATAATGATGAAAAACTTGGCAAGTTTGAACCTAGATCAGATAAAGGAATATTCCTTGGTTACTCATCTTCAAGCAAAGCATACAGATGTTATAATGAAAGGCTTCAAAAGATTGTTGATTGTATTGATGTCGTTATTGATGAGTCTCCTGCAGCTTCTAAAGAAGAAAAACAAACAACAAATGAAGATGATGGTGACTTATTTCCTTCTGCACTAAATGGAAATGATATAGATAGTGGATCCAATGAAGAACCTGAAAATGATCTATCTGAAAAAGCTCCATCTAGATATGTTCAAAAGAATCATCCTGAATCTCAAATCTTGGGAGACAAGGAATCAGGTGTACGAACAAGGAGAACTCTTGTGGGATCTTCTAGTCATGCGGCACTTCTATCCACAATTGAACCACACAATGTCAATGAAGCTAGCAAATATGAATGTTGGAATCATGCCATGGATGAAGAGAAAAACTGATCAAATTGAAAATAATGACACTTGGGAATTGGTACCAAGACCACATGATAAAAATGGCATTGGAACTAAATGGATTTTCAAGAACAAGTTAAATTTTCAAGAACAAGTTAAATGAGAATGGGGATGTTGTAAGAAACAAAGCTAGACTGGTTTGCAAAGGGTATACTCAACAAGAAGGTATAGACTTTGAAGAAACGTTTGCTCCTGTAGCTAGACTTGAAGCCATAAGAATGTTTCTTGCTTTTTCAAGTTATCAAAAAATCAAAGTTTATCAAATGGATGTTAAATCTGCTTTTCTTAATGGAGATCTAGAAGAAGAAGTATATATAGAACAACCGGAAGGATTCATTTTGGGAAATGATGAACATCTTGTTTGTAGACTTAAAAAGGCTCTATATGGTCTCAAACAAGCTCCAAGGGCATGGTATTATCGTCTTGACAAATATCTTCATCAACAAGGATTTTCAAAGGGGTCTGCTGATAGCAACTTGTACAGAAAAATTGAAAATGATAAACTATTGATTGTGGTTGTATATGTTGATGATATCATTTTTGGGAGTAACGAAGAATCTATGAGTCAAAAAATTTCTTCTGTCATGTAGCAAGAATTTGAAATGTCCTTACTTGGGGAACTAACATTCTTTCTTGGCTTGCAAGTGCATCAAACTGCAGATGGTATATTCCTATCACAAGCAAAATATCTTAAGCAAATTCTGAAGAAGTATGGCATGGAAGAATGCAAACCCGTAAGTACACCAATGATAACCGGATGCAATCTCAGTTCTCATGATGATTCTCCCACGGTGAATCAACCAGAATACAGATCAATGATAGGAAGTCTAATTTATCTCACTGGGACTAGACCAGACATTATGCATGCAGTTGGGATTGTTGGATGATTCCAAGCTAATCCAAAAGAGTCTCACCTTCAGGCTGTTAAAATAATTTTCAAATATCTTCAAGGAACTCAAGACCTTGGTCTATGGTATCCAAAGAATGCTGATCTTACTCTTCATGCTTACACTGATGCAGATTGGGTTGGAAGTGTTGATGATAGGAAAAGCACTAGTGGTGGTGCATTCTATATGGGACCCCGGTTAGTATCTTGGTTCAGCAAGAAGCAAAATTCTATTGCCTTATCTACAGCAGAAGCAAAATATGTAGCTGCCGCATCTTGTTGCACTCAACTCCTTTGGATGATGCAAACCTTACAAGATTTTCAAATCAAATGTACACCTCCTGTCCCCATTAAGTGTGACAATACAAGTGCCATCAGTATTTCAAAGAATCTTGTTATGCATTCAAAGACCAAGCACATTCCCATCAAGTATCACTTCTTACGTGAACAAGTGCCTGAGAAAAAGGTGAAGTTGGAGTATGTTCCCTCCAAAGAACAAGTTGCTGATATCTTTACCAAACCTCTGCCCAGGGAAGCGTTTGAGTATCTAAGACAGAAGCTGGGAGTGTTCTCTGCCAGTCAAAAGAATAAATCTTCATAAATTTAGAAGATGGTATTGGATACGCGGGTTTCCTAAAACACAGTCGTGTATATACGCGAGTTCATTCACATAAAACCGCGTATGTCTGATTGTTGACAAATTTCTGCTTGGAGTCAGCTCTCTTCAGCACAGCTGCAGTGCTGTTTGGTATCTCTGATACTGTTTGGTATCTTTGGTGGTGTTCCAGTTCTCATAATTCTATTTCTAATGTTTTGATAAAGATGCCTTGATGATTTGTTGGTAAAAGTGTTCAGGATGCACAAACTAAGGGGGGGCCTTAGTCATATGGAAAGGTTGCTTGGATGCACAGATTCAGGGGGAGCATTAGCGCTGCTGAGTATAATGCATTGTTGGCATTATATACATGTTCTCTTTCTTGAGGACTTTCTGGTGTTGGTCTTAAAGTTATATTTGTAGTTTGAAGAAAAGGTCATGTAGAGATCCATGATGTAAAATTGTAATATTCAGTCATGTAAGGACTTGATAAATTTGTAAACCCACTTAGTTGGGTAGCTGTGTCAATTTTTGTAAACCCACTTGGTTGGATAGCTGAGTTGAATTTGTAAACCCACTTGGTTGGGTACTTGAGTCTTATATGTAAATCCACTTGGTTGGATATTTGATGTAAGTATGAGTCTTTGGTGATAGGAAGTTCATAGAGTCATGTACTTCATTGAAAAATATGTTTGAAGATTTAGCATGAACTCAGGGGGAGCTTGGTCACTTCAGTATATATCAGATCTGCAGAACGCTTCTTCCACATGAGGAGAAAAGGGGGAGAGTATGTTGGTTTTTGATCCGCCCTTTGCCCTTGATGTCAAAGGGGGAGAGTGACATGGTGTTTGAATGAAGAGAAAGAATGGTGTCAAAAATGGGGCATGTGACATGGTGTCATTGTATTCTTAATGTACCTATCTGTTGTGGTAACCAAACACCATTGTGGTTGCCATCAAGTCCAAAGGGGGAGATTGTTGGAAATATGATGCAGAGTGTTGTCCTTGATGGCAACCCACTGAATGAAGATGAAGACATGCGATTATTGACATGTGTTGTCCTTGATGGAAATCCACCTGATGAAGTTGTTCTTGACTTGATGGACTTGCTAAATGATGTAAATCTGATGTGATATGATGCTTGTTGATATTATGATGTTGAGTGTTGTCCCTGAAAGGCAACCCACTTGATAAAGATGATGGAAACTTACTTGATGAAGTTGTGCTTGCTAGAATATGTTCTTGATGAAGAAAATATGATGTATCTACAGTGTATACAGAAGGCAATGAAGAAAAGAATTCAGAATGTGCTCAAAGTATGATGAAAAGAGTATGTATCTATGCATACGCGGATCTGTCTAAGGTAAGTCGCGTATGCACGCAGAAAAGAATGTTCCAAGTCGCGTATGGGCAAAAGCGCTCAAAAAGTGCAAAACCAGGGGTAACCACCATGGTATTGACCCATTGTATTGGGTAATGATTCGTCTAAATGACCCCGTCCAGGAATACCATCGGAAGTAATGTGGTTTTGGCTCATGGTATTGGAAAAGGGTAAACCTATATAAGGAGAAGAAATTCATTGTGCAAATCATGAGTGTGGGTGCAAGATGTCTGAGCTTGAATGAATACTTCTCTCTGGAGTATATCTGAATGGAAAGGGTTACAGTTGAATGAAAGATCTGAATGTATGATGCACCGATGAAGGAGTGATTAAGAAGGGGATCTAGATCTGTATTGTACTTGTATTTGCTAGATCTGTTCATGGAAGGCTTAGATCTGAGATGAGGCGAACATCTGTCAGAGGCAAAAAGGTAAATCTGAACTGAATATCTGATCTGAAGAAGTATGCTGCTCTATAATAGTTGAAGATCTATACGCTAGTTCGCCGCAGAGGAAGCGCGTATATACGCGGCTTTGCTGAAGAGAAAGCGCGTATGCGCAATAAAATTAGCTCTGTAATTTGTACTGAAGTATACGTGGGTTTATGTGAACGGAAGCGCGTATATACGCGACATCAGAGAAAGGAAAGCGCGTATGCAAACTAGGGTTTGCTGAAGTCTGTGGTAAGAAATGTCTGATCTGTTCTGCTGGTTTACTGATATCTGTCAGTGAGTTATATGTATCTGTTTCATGGTTGAATGTGCTTAAAAGTATGGAGTGGGTCCAGTCTGAAAATATGATGAAACGTGGCCTGCAAGTTGTATTCTAAAGGAAGCTTTGGATCCAGTGTGAAAATTGATGAAACGTGGTCCATAGAGGTGCTGAGGGTTGTAGCCTTCAGTCAGGGGGTTGTAGTTCCCTTCCAGGTGAGGCTGGTAAACGAGATCAGGGGGTCGTAGCTCCCTTCCAGGAGAGGCTGGTAAACGAGTCAGGGGGTTGGAGCTCCCTTCCAGGAGAGGCTGGTAAACGAGCGCAGGTGGGTGCCTGCGTGCTGGTAGAGTCTGCACCAGCACATATGTTGTAAGATGTTTTATCTATAACAAAATATTGAAGGCTGAGCAACTAAAGCGATGGTTTTCTCCCGACTTGGGTTTCCACCTAAAAATCCTGGTGTTCATGTGTGATGCTTTGTGTGATGGTTTATTCTGTTCTTACTGAACATGTTTACTGTTTATTAAACATCTGATGAATGAATGATGGAATGATATAAATGAAGAATTAATGACATAGTTAGATCTCTGTGTATACGCGAGTTTCATAAAGGGTATCCGCGTATATACGCGAGTCTGTATCAGGAAAGTAGCGTATGGGTTTTAGAAGCAACAAAAAGTAAAAGTTTTGAATATGTAGTAAATACTGATTCACCCCCCCTCTCAGTATTTTTCCCAACAATATTGTCCACTATCTGGCTTGAGGCCAAACTTCAACTTCCTTTGATAGCGTAGATCCTGTTGAGGGTTTGACTGTTTCAGTAAGCTGCAGCAAGTGGAGGCTAGACCTTCAGAACTAGGCCATCTCAATACTTATTTTTAGTGGAGAAGGGTTCTAATCCATTGGGAGGATACTATTGAAGGTTTTGAGATAAATTTTCATATCTTGGTTGTAGGCCAACATTATTTTATCCCCTACAGCGCAGAAGGAGTCCAGCTCTGCATTATTTTTGAAGGAGTTGTTGCAGGGTGATTGAGTGCACCATTTGGAGAGTTGATTTTCTGAGTGTTGGGGATCTGCCCTTCACTTTGGAGATCTGTTGGAAAAGATCAGTTTCTTGTTTATATAAGATCTAATCCACTTTCTAGATCTAAATATTTCTATAGATTTGCAGTCTTATATCTTAGATCTACACTTTGTACATGGTGTTTTGCTGAAAACCCCAAGGGGGATTGATAAAACAACTTGTATAGTGCATGGATCTGATATAGATCTAATGTTTTTTCCACATAATTTCTCTAGATATGTTGTAAAACCTACTACTATTTTAGAGTTAGTAAAATAATGTTGTCATGGTATTCCATCTTTCGCACAAGGTTGCAACCCCTATTTTTGCATTATTTTCAGCTATTTATGGCATGGGAGGCCTGTTTAACTATGCAATAGTGATGTGTTTCTAATTTCCTTTCAGATCTAGTTACTATAATATCATATCTAAGGGATCCATGAGATGAATTTTACTTTCAATACATACATTTGTGAAAAATGTGTTATTTTAGCATGTATTGCTGAGTTTTCCAATTTGGGAATATTACAGTGGTATCAAAGCATGATCTTTGGCTTAGCCTATGAGTTTCAAGCAAATATTATATACAAGAAAACAAGGATCAAAATGATGGGAGGAATGAGTTTAATCTCATCTCTTTTTAGATCTAAGAAGGACCTCACCAAGGAGGTCAAGCAAAGAAGAAGTGAAACCACCTTAGGGTTTCAAGATGAGGAAGTCCATGTACTTCCTATCAAAAAAAAGAAGATCTGGTATTGCATAAAGCTCCAAAGAAACATACTATGGCCCTTTATTTGAAATATAAGAGGCATAGAAATGAATAAAACTTAGATCATGAGATTATAAGTGAATATCTTGCAGAATATAAGTCTCAACCTAGAGATATCAAGGAGAATCTAACTCTCCCACAGCTCATTCAGCTCAAAGAAGAAGGGAGACCTTGTAGCAATAGAAGAATGAAGGGAAATATATTTCTATTATCTACCTTTGATGGTTCATCCTCATGCACAACAAAGGCTTGGGGAAAGAAGTTGGATGCATTTTTTCTGCTACATCTAGTAGTAGAGAAAGAAGCTGTTAAGATTGCAGCACTATACCTTCAGGGTGAAGCACACAATTGGTGGTTCAGCCATTTGAGTCATGCAAGAGTGACTACATATGAAGATTTTACTCAAAGTTTGACTAAGAATTTTGACAAGAAGAAATTAGAGGGGAAGAATTTGTCACCACCATTCACTGCACAAGCACTTGTTTCAGGAGGAAGGCCACTTGCACCTTTGCAAGATGATCTTGATATCTTGATATCTAGAGTCCCATGCGCCATTTTGGAGATGCATGAAGAAGAAAAGAGTTGTATCGGTGCTGATGAAGCCATAGAAGAACATACATCATCATCAGTAGTTGGAGAATCCATCACACTAGAAGAAGGAACCCTTGTATTGATACAAGATGTTCCCAAGTTGTACCAAGGTATGCACATGTTTTCCTTTCTTGTTATTTCAGTGCAACATGTGAAGGATGATGGGAATGTACCATTTCATGACCAAGGGTCAAAATATATTGCTAATTTGGAGCAGAAAACTTTCACTGCACTGAGAAGCCTTGATTTATTCAAGGAAGAGACAAAAAGTAATCGTAATGTGTCATTGATGATTTGCACACAACTCTTGAGGTTGGAATGTAGATTCTTGGAGGATGATATGAGTATTGTCTTGAAAAATACATTAAAAAAATATTTTTTAGCATTGGATATGATCTTGAGGCAGTAGCTGCACCATCATGGAGATCAACAACATTTTCATTGAGAAGCAGTGATGAGTTGGGGGCCCAGCCAGTGTTGGAGCATTCCAATGACCTTCCCATATATATGACAAAGGATGGGCAGATAGTTTTTGGGGGACATCTTAGGATGGATAAAATCTCTCATGATTGGATCCTTATGGGGTCAATTTGGTCATTGATGAGCAGTATTAATTTGGAGATCTCCAAGAGATTGCATTTCAACATCCCATGAAATGCAAATGGAAAAATCTGATTTGGGAGGATGGTATTCTCTATTGGAGGGATGCCACTTTTGGACATGGTGATAGACACTCACCATGGGTTGGATGGGTGATGTTGATGAGCAAGAGGTTGAGAAACAACTTGCAGATATATGACACCAGACATCAAGATGCAAGACTACGTTGGTTACTCTTGAAAGAGTTTGGTCATCCTATGACACATTCTATTTCAAAGGGTATGTGGATGGATGGAATTTGGCATGGAACTTACATCATATGGAAGCAAGGATTTTGGGTGTATTGGAATGATGTGATATCTTTCATATAAACTCCCATGTTGTTGCTCCATGACTTATATGATTATGGTGTGGGGAGGCAAGTAGAGCTATTTTTGCTTTGGTTGTTATTGAGAGAGTATGGGCTAATCTTATCCCATACTTTGCATGACATTGCAGGAGTAGGAGATGGCACTATCATGGTGCAAAGGGGCTACCATTTGACCTTGGAAGATGAGGAGGTGATTCCACTTTGGGAGGGATCTCCCACATATAGAAAAATTATGTTTGATGATAACTTTGACATGTGGGATGTCAAAGGATGGAGATATGAGATGAGGGGAGCCTTATTAGAAAGGCCAATAGCACTATCACTTAGGAGATTGGGTTTGTTGATGGAGTGTTCCCATGATCACTTCAAATTTGGTGCACTTGATGAGCATGTAGATGATGAGAGTGGTGGAGTAGTAGATGGACACATCTATTACCTTGATATGATCTTCTTGACTTGGATTTTCAAGCATAAGAAGAAAGATCTACATGCATCACTTGTGGGATTTATTTCCATGCACCTTGATGCATAACATTCCTTACTGGAGGAGTTCACTTGGGAGGGCATCCAACAGGATTTTTATTAGCATATGGGGAGATGCATAGTCAATATGATGATGGAGAGGTTGTCACAACCACTTCCCTAAGCATTTGGAGTGAGGGAGAACTTTCAATTGAACCATTTCAGCTCAATGACCAAAGTACATGATAGGGGATGTATATTTATGCTTTATGATTTGTACTCCTTTTTTTTTTATGAGCAACATATTGTACTAAGGAGGGACTTTCCTTCTTGTATATTTTATTGGGATGTACTTGAGGCCATTTGCTACATTGATGTTGGCCATTTTATTTGTGGATTGTGGTGGATGCCACATGATTTTTGGTGTGCACCATTGGCACAAAATGCTACTTTCATGATTTCATCTTGTAGGATGATTGTGGCAGCGAAAAAGTGGCTGAAAAGACACTTGTTATACTTTTTATTGAGGCAGGCAAGGGATTCACTATGCTAGTTCCACATACAGAACTATGATCCACCTCCTGGTTGTCATATGGAAACTTGTTTCTATCTCTTTTTGCTTCCATGTGTTAAAGATGTTCTTGTTATTATGGGAAGCTTTGTTGGGAGGATGGCACAAAGGTTGGAGATGCCCATTGGGAGTATGATTCTCCATACTTCATATGTTACATGTTTCAAGAGAAATAATGGCCAAACCATGATTGCCACACTACACCTCTTGTCTTCATGTGGGAGGAGCCATTTGGAGAATTTGAGTTCTTGAGAGAGGCCCTTGATGGATGTTTTGATTGGTGGGATAGCTTGGGTCATCCTTGAAGACCGTAATATTTCAGCCCAAGATCAGAAGTAGCCCCATGCATATCATAAGTGGAGAGAGAATCAACGTGGGATAGACATTTTAGTCCCACATATTCATCCATGCAGCCCACCTTCTTTGCAGGAGCCTAAGGTGGAAGAGATATTTCACGAGTTGAAAAGTTGGAGGGTGACTCACTTTTTGTGGATGATAGCTTGGGGATGGAGGCTTCACATGGGGATGATGATACCCAATATATTTCATATTCCATGCCTCAAGAAGGCATATAGACCACATACATTTGTTTCCATGTATATCCCACTTTTTCAGGATGAGATCCATTTGGAATTTTTACCAAAGGCATACTTTTGCACAAAGGAGGAACAACTTGAGGACATTTTGTTGAGAAAGCATCTTGTTATTTGGAGGAAATTATCACTTGAGGATGCTATAGGAGGAAGAGGGGAGGCTCTTCAGTTCTATCCTTGCAGTTACTCGAGGACAAGCAAAATTTGGGAGGGGATTACTGTAATATTCCTACTTTAGCATGCAGCTAATAGGAATATTAATTTTGCTCCAAACATATAGTTAGATGAATAAATGGGTAGGGATACTCATAAATATTTCTAGCAGTAATAAAAAACCTCTTAATGGGGAAGGGATCATATTCACAGATGGATAAAACAACTTCATGTGTGAAAAAGGACCAAATGAATGTGGACAAAGTCAAGTTTGACCAAGTCAACTAAGCTAATGTGGAGGATGTTGAACATTAATGGAGGATAACTCAGTGGGAATATGGATCTATTTAGATAGTTAGAATAAAGCCATCTTGAGTGTGGAAGAATACTTTTCATGGATATCAAGTCAAGGTTGATCCAATCAAGATTGACTAAATCAAACAGCGCTGTAAAAATATGAGTAAGACTAATGGAGACAATGTAATTTTGGAGGGAGATTCATTGCATGAAGATGGAAACCCTAATGAGTGGGACCAAAGGTGAGAAGGCTCACATTGTTTATAAGGAGGAGGATGGAAGTCATATGGGGTTAGCTTATGATTATGATTTTTTGATTATATTGTCTTTTCAGACATATTTATTTCTCTGGCTGTTTAGCTGAGATAGAGTGTTGTTTAGCACAAGGTCTTCTTGTTTAGGAATTCCTTCTCTTTCCTTGAGGAGCTCTTGGAAGAGTCTTGGACCATATTGTCCTCTATGTGGCTTGAGGCCAAGCTTCATATTCCTTTGACAACACAGATCCTATTTAGGGTTTGACTGTTTTAGTAAGATACAGCAAGTGGAGGCTAGATATTCAGATCTAGGCCATCTTATTACTTATTTTCAGTGGAGAAGGGTTCTAATCCATTGGGAGGATAGTATTGAAGATTTTGAGATAAATTTTTATATTTTGGATGTATGCCAACATTATTTTGTCCCCTACAATAGAGAAGGAGTCCAGATATGCGTTATTTCTAAAGGAGCTGCTGCAGGGTGATTCAGTGCACCATTTGGAGAGCTGATTTTCTGAGTGTTGGGGATCTGTACTTCACTTTGGAGATCTATTGGAGGAGATCAGTTTCTTTTTTATATTAGATCAGATCCACTTTCTAGTTCTAAATATTTCCATAGATTTACAGTCTTATATCTCAGATCTACACTTTGTACATGGTGTTTTGCTGAAAATCCCAAGGGGAATTGATCAAACAGCTTGTATAGTGCATGGATCTGCTATAGATCTAGAGTTTTGTCCACATAATTGCTTTAGATGTGTTTTAAAACCTAATTCTATTGTAGAGGTAATAAAATAATGCTGTCATGGTATTCCAGCTTTCACACATGGTTGTAGTCCCTATTTTTGCATGATTTTGAGCTATTTATGGCATGGGAGGCCTGTTTAGATATGCAATAGTGATTTGTTTATGAATTCCTTTAAAATATATTTACTATAATATAAAATATAAGGGATCCATGATTTGTATTTAAATTTCATTGCATACATTTATGAAAAATGCATTATTTTAGCATGTATTGCTGAGCTTCCCCATTTGGGAATATTACAATGGACGTGACCATGGAACTTAGGATAGGCTAAAAATGTAAAAAAAGAAATTCTCCTAAACCAACTTGAAATGGCTAAGGATACCTTATCCTTTTGATGAGTGAACTATATGACCATGTCATGTAATGTTTCACAAATCTATGAGTGATAACAATTTCATCAATTGCTTTTAATTCGTCTCTTATAAAATAAATCCTTAAAAAGTAAGAAGACATTGTATTATCTTTGGTCATTTTGATAGATCAAAGATCATTCTTTCGACTTTCCAAATCAAGTTCATGCCCCTAACTTAAATTAAAAAATATAATTGAGTGATAAAAACCATATCATCTCAGTTAAATTATCGAAGTTGTATGTTGATATTGAATTTCTAATTTTCCCAATTTAATGAAGAAAAAATTAACTTTGGAATTTTTCTTGCTGCATTTTCAAAACTCACTCTCAACAAGAAAGGTATCATCACATACCCCAATCCTGCCTCTATGGAAATCAAATTTTCCTCTTGACAAGTCCTTTGTAAAAACATGTGCATCTTATTACTTTGTAGGAATGTATTCCAACAACGATCTTCCTTTTCACACAATCTTGTAGATGGCGATAGAAGATGTGTAAATGCTTGGAAATATCATGAAATATTGGATTCTTAGAGAGTTTTATACAACTATGGTTTTATTATTAAATGATAGTAGGATTCACCATCTAACCAAATAGACCGACACGATTCTTCCTCATCCAAATCACCTCACATGCTTCTTGACTCGAATCCATGTACTCTTCATTTGCTGAGCTAAGTTCCACAGATGTTTACCTGTTGTTGTACCAAGAAACTGTTGGAGATATAACACTGAAAATTCCTCCTGATGTGCTCTTCTTGTGAGATGGACCCCCTACCTCATCTACATTTGTGAATACTTTTATCTTCACTTCCATTTTTCATATGTACCAAAGTAAAAAATGAGTAGTGCCTCTTAGGTATCTCAATACATGTTTTTCTTCCTTCCAATAATGTTTGGTTGGATTAAAAATTGCTTGGCTAAGATGGTTAATTGTATATAACACATGTATGGTCAATTGTTCACCAAATACCTGAGTGAGCCAACAAGATGCCTGTAAATGGTAGCCTCAACTTCCTCACATGAAGTGGGATCCTCCTTCCTCCAAAGACCTTCTAGAGGAGTGTCTAGGTGTTTGCTACTACCCATGGAGAACGTGTTCAATATCTAATTGGCATACTTTCCTTGAGAGACAAATAGCTCCCCATATCCTTTCCATACGTCCAAATCGAGGAAATAATGCATGATCCCCATGTCCTTCTTCTCGAAATCTCTTGCAAGAACCACTTTGCAAGAACTAGTCAACTTCACATCACTACTTAAAATTAAATCATCAACATATAACACTATCATCAACCATTTACCTTCAATAATAATATGGTAAATGCTTGCATTTTTTTCACTCTTGGTAAATCAAAACCCATTCAAATATATTTTGATCTTGGTGTACAAGGTGTTGGGTTCTTTCTTCGATCTATACAATTAACTCTTGAGTCTACACACATGAAACTCTCTGTTGAAGTTGTCAAATCCTTCAATTTTTCAGTGTAAATTTCCTCCTCAATCACTCCACTAAAAAATGTTTTATTCCAATCCTTTTGATGAATGTTCGACACCATATGTGTTGCAAGTTCTAGAAATTATCTAATAAAAGAGTAAATTTTTATATTCAAACCTCGGAATCTCCACAGTCCTCATTTTGACTGAAAAATGAGGATTGTGGAGATTATGAGGTTTGAATATAAAAACATACACCACAAAAATCTACAATCTATCATAAGAGTAAATTTTTATCGGACAAAAGGTATGCTCATAGTCAATTCCCTCCACCCAGGAGAACCATTTTGCCACAAATTTGGCATTGTGTTTCTCAATACTTTTGTTTGCTTCTTACCCCACATTGTAGATCCATCTTGAACCAACCACTGCTTTTCCCTCTAGCCCTGGGACTAGTTTCTAAGAATGATTTATAATAATGGAATCATATTCCTATACCATGGCAACAAACCATACTAGTTGCGGCATTGTTTCCTTGAATGAGGATGGATAAGTCTCTACAAGCTCACTCATTAGAGCCTTGTCGCTAATGTATCAATCTGGTGAACCCCTCTATCTGCATTATGACGTGACTTCTCCCAAATTGTTTCTAGAATCATGAAATAATATGCCAGCTTCCCTGGTTCAATTCCTTCATTCTTTATATGTATTTGCTTGAGTGCATTCCACCACTCTCTACTCTTCTTATCTCTTTTCCACAACACCACGAGGCTCTTCCTTTGGTCCAAAAGCTCCTATTTTAAATGAAACATAATCTCCCTCTCAAGAGAAAACCTCATTTCCTTCTCCCCGTCAAAATTTGCATCACTATAAGCAAATGTCATTGTGAGATATGGAAAGTACACATGATAGTTGTGAGGTGTTTCTGTGTACCCAAAAAATATGCTCAACTCTACTATCGGCTCTAGATTTTTCTTGGATTCCCTGGAAACATGATAGTAAAATGATGATCAAAATATCCTAAAGTATGAAACATACAGTTTCTTTCGAGAAAAATCTTCTTTTTGTGTACCCATCCTAAGAATTTGATGATAACTCTTGTTATCCAAATATACCTTTGTGTTACATGATTTAGCCCACAAGTGTAGTGGTAGGCCTTAAGGGAGGCCTGTCATGATATATTGCATGGTATTCAAATCTCCATGGTTCAAATGGAAAATTATTCTATGCCATAATTTATTAACATCTCGGCTCCGCACATTCTATGGTTTTGTGCTCAAGACATCACATTATTCCACACTCATCTTGTATAGGTTCTTCACTGGAACCTAAAAATGATTCACTTTTCCCATGGAGATGTGCCTTAGGAATGCATATCCTCTTCTGAATGTCATACCAAAGCCATGATATTCCAACATTGCAATGGAAACAAAATTTTTCTTTAGACTTGGTACAAATGTTAGCCTCTCTCAAATAACAATAATAAATCCAAAATAATAAATAAATTAATTAAATATTCCAAGTTAGGAATATTTTCCTAACTCTTGGGTTGTTCCTCAAATATTGGAGTTTTTTTAGTAACTCCTATCTTGGTGGGTTTTTGGTGAGAAATTATCTCAACCAAAGAGTCTAAGATAGCACGGACTATCTTAGGACATTGTATCTCATCTATTTAAATTGTAAACTAAATTCTTTTAATAAGAGAGAATGATGAGATCCATGAGGCTGAAGCCTCTTTTCCGCCATTACTTTGTGTGTGGTTTTTCTGTAATGTTTCTGAGTTAATTTCATTTTTCTACATGTGGTATCAGAGCCACCGATAGTGCAGATGACAGGAAATTTCAGCTATGCAGGCTTTCGAAAATCTCTGCGCAATATTTATTAGGGTCGCTACTGCAAACTGAAGATTCACCGAACGGAATAGGAGAAAATGCAAGCTGGATGGGAGCTGCATGAATTAGTGTCAAAGGTCTGAATCTAATCGATGTGAGTGGAGAACCAAGAGAAAATTTGAAGAGATGAGAAACCTTCTGCAGTGTGTTTTATAGAACTATCTGAAAGAGGTAATACTGTCGAGACAAGTAGATATTTATGACGCGAAAAGAAAATATACACGCTAAAATTTAAATTAGATCAACTGGAAAGTAGGTTAAATGATTTTCATATGCCATTTAATTAATCATCCATTAAGTGTCCCACGGATTTTCTTTCTTAATTTTCAATTGCTGAATTGATGGATTTCCCTGTTATCATCCACCGCTTGTTAAAGCCCTGCGCTGATGTATTGTGGTTGATCATAAACATCAAAAACGAAATGGTTTGTATACAGATATATTGGTACTTTGTGATGTAGAGGTATGCACAATTGTATTTTGTGAGGTGGAGCTACTATTTGATATGCATCTCTCTTGACATGTTTGTTAGTATCCATGTATTTTGAGTTAGTTTCCTCAGTCTATACAGATCCGTTACATGAGAACCAGTGTATGCATCATTTCTCAATTGAAATGCAAAGAATTGTTGTGAATTGAAAACGTGGATAGTTGTTTGAATTGAATGCAGAAGCCGTTGAACACTGAGAAGGAAAGCTACAAATTTTCAGACCGTGTATGCCATTCATTGGCAAAAAATTACAGTTGCAATGTCCTTTCATGATGCTGCTTTGTGGTTTATTTTAGAGCGTTTGAAGTATAAAATCTCAGATCAGCACCAATAATGCGAAGGTGCTCCCTCACGTTTCAAGAATTTTGTGAACTGCTGCTTGAACTCCTAAAATTGCTGTTGGGAACTGTGCTACCGCCGCTATTCATCCTGCTCTCTCTCACACAGGAATTTGAGTGCCCCTATACTCCTAAAGGCCATCATCAAAATCGGATGGTACTGAAGCTACAGTGGCACCTATCTTTAGTATCATCTCTGCGTAGATAGGGCCAAATTGGTCACTACGTGACTATTTAACAGACCACATCACTAATTCAGACCGCATCGTTGAGATCTCAAGAACAGCAGAGTAGACACATGTAGCTCAGAGCCTGCTTCAGGCATTTGCAATGTGTTTTCAAAATACACGAACAACATGTGCTTTATAGAACATATTTTCCTACCTATCAGCTACGATATGTGAAGCCTAGAGCCAGTCCCTTTTTCTCCGCCTCAGCCTAAACTGAAGAACAGATGTGAAGAGTTCTGGAATATTTATGGCCTATGTTTTGGCAGCTTTACTTTTAAGAGGACCAAATTTTCTTTACTTATTTCCTATTATATACCAAGCATATTTTGAAGCTTATGCACCCCTTGACCTGGTGCCTAACTTGAGCTATTTACAACAAAAATTTGGTACATATGAGGAAGTCTCCAAGATAGCAAGGGCATCTCTTCGGATTCCTTCGGATCCCGACCAAGATTCCTTTTCGTAGTTTAAATCCAGGTGGAACCATGGTATTGATTTTTCTCAAAGTTTGTTGTAGCCTTCTGTTAGACCAATAGATATTTAGGTAGCCTATAGGGGAGTTGGAAGTGCTAGTTTATGAAGGCTTGAATTTTTTCTTATAGGATAAAAAAAAAAAAAAAAAAAAAAAAAAAATATTTTGTAATTATAAGGCTATGTTTTACAATGGAGTGATAAGTTGAATTTTGAAGTGATTTTGTAAAGTGTAAATTTGAAAATTGTAAACAAAAAGTGTTTTTTAAGACATAAGGAGTATTTGGAGAGATAAGTGTGTTTCTTTTAATTGGAGTACTAAGTTGTAACTTGGAGAAATAAGGTGTGAGTGATTAGTGCACACAGTTTTTGAAGACATTTGTTTCCAAAATTTGCGAGAGTCAGATTATCATTGTTTAAGAAAGCTTCAGTGGCAATGTTGTAAAATATGAAAGGTTGATGATCTCAATACTCAATAAAGACATATTATTTTTGGTGTTCAAGTGTCCTAGATCTGCCCAAAATTCAATAAGGGGATCTTAGGTACACCATGTGTGTTTGTGATGGTGCATGTTTTTATGGCTTCATATTGTTGTTTATGATTTGTGTCTAGTTTTGACACATAAATGATCTCATTTACCACACACATAAAGTTAAATACAAGCAAGAACAACACATGTAACGAAGAAGCTGCAAGGAAGGATAAAGTTCAATACAAGCAAGCACAACACATGTAAACTCAACACATGCATCTGCACACTTACAACAAATAATAAAATATTGTCAACATCAGCATTACATCAACAAGAAAATTCACTCAATACAATCAAATTCATGAATCTGGAAACTCCAGCGTTTTCAAGGAAAAGTCTTCATCAACGTTCTTGCAAATACATTTAATAATTCATTGTTTTAAGTCAATTGTTAAAAATTCATTGTTCATGAATTTTTAAGAGGACAAGGGAATCATTTTTTTAAGTGATCCATTAAAAATCATTGTAATTTTTCATGGGTGCATTCTCGATAGTGTTCAACACCCTTCCTTTACGCAAAATCAAGTGAGTGCATGAGTTTTTAAAGCAAACAAGAAACAAGTTCACATCTCCTACAAATGAGTGTGAGTAGTCATTCAAGCAATTTGCTTCAAGACAATACAAAGTTCAAACTTTCAAGCGAGCCAAAGTGAAGTTCATCAAAGAAACCAAACAAGTTCAACTCTAACACCAATCAAGAAAGTTGAGATCGACATCAAGCGAGCATGGCTATTCATTCAAGTGAGCGCGAAGTCATTAAGTAAGTCAAGTGAGCGTTCAAGAAAACGTGATCGTCATCAAGAGAGCGTGAATTCTAGAGTTTAAGCAAGAAAGTTCTACAACTCTAGCAAGTGCAATAAGCAACAAATCAAGCGAGCATGCCATTCAAGTCCCATAGCAAGAGAGCCTATCATACAAGTAACAAAATCAAGTGAAACAGTTCAAAGTACGACATCTATGACAAGAGAGCCTGATTTCAAGTGAGCAAGTTCAGATGGCGCAACATATTCAGTTGTTAAACATTCTTCATAGTTTGACCATCTCCAGTGATGAAGACATGGTGCACATCAGCAAAGACACTCTTGCTGATCTTTCACGACATCTACAACAAAAAAAAGGAACCATCGAGTTTCTTCAACTAGAGTCGCAGCTTCAAATGATTGAATTGCAAGAAAAGCGTGATACTTTCAAGTTTTTGAACCATCCAGACGATAAGTCATTCATTCAAATAGCTTCAAGTGTCGAAGTTGTTTCAGTTCCAATTTCTTCCAAGCCCATCATCAAGCCCTGGGAAGAAATTCACAATAACAAGAATCGAAGAGGCTTAGGATATGTCAACAATGACACCAACCTACATATCCCAGATTATTCCAAGCTAATTAAGTTCGTCACTGCAGGATTTCTTACACAACTCACCTCAGCAAGTTCTGAGAAAGTTGCAGATAACCAGCAATACACGCAATCCAAAGTTATAGCCAAACAGAATTGCACGAAACCTGAAGTTGAAGTCCAATCGAGATATTCTCATTGTCAAAGAACCGGTCATATGGAAGATCAATGTTTTGATCTCCATCCTTGTCGCCATTGTGGCAAGCCCAATCATTCCTCAGAAAAATGTCGCAACCAACAAAAATCAGCCAGATTGAAGATACATTATGAATGTATCGACCCTTGCAAATGGTCATCCACAGTCAACAGATTGTCTCAGTTCTACAATCGCATACAATCACACATAGTGTAGCCAAAAGTGAAAGGATGATGGTACTCTCATGCAGTTGAACGGGGGAGTAAACCACTGTGAAAATCCTACACCTAAAGGGGGGGAGTTCAGGAATAATTTCCAAGAGAAGTGTCTCTCCTTTCAGTTGCCAAAGGGGGGAAAATGTCAATGAAATTGATAGTGGTTCTCAGATTGAAAGTATCGACAAAACCAGAAAAATCAGCCAGTGGGAATCTTCAACAGCCAGTGGGCTTCAAAAAATTTTCCAGTGGGCATCAACAAATTTTCCAGTGGGCAGTCAACAGCAAAGAAGTAGTGAACAGTTTTCAGCACAACAAAAGAAACAGTGAGTTGTTTTTGACATCATCAGCCAATGGGCTTTGAACAAATTTTGTCAGTGGACAAAGGATGTTGATTTCATTCAAAGGAAAAATGGATCCTTTTGCAACTTGGCACTTGCTGGACTTGTCAAGCAAAATTAGGAGATGAATCTGACATACAGCTAACTCATGGTCTCTTCAGACTGCAATTTTTCAGCATCCAGCTTTGGCGGTTTTTCAGGCAATGTTTTTGAGGATCAACATGAGAACTTGGAAGATGGTTCCTCGTTCTTAGTTTGGATTTTTCATTGAAGGGGGGAATTTTACCCTCTCTCAAATAACAATAATAAATCCAAAATAATAAATTAATTAATTAAATATTCCAAGTTAGGAATATGTTCCTAACTTTTGGGTTGTTCCTCAAATATTGGAGTTTGTTTAGTAACTCCTATCTTGGTGGGTTTTTGGTGAGAAATTATCTCAACCAAAGGAGTATAAGATAGCATGGACTATCTTAAGACATTGTCTCTCATCTATTTGGAAAAAGCATCTTATCATTCTAGTTAATGAAAAACAAATCTAATCATTCTAGTTAATGAAAAACCAAAATTCCTAAATGTAAAAAACAATAAATTCTTTAATGGATGCGAAGGAGAGGCATGACAAAAAAACAAATCGAATGGAAAAAATCATGGAAGTAGAACCCCTCAAAGAGGAATTAAAAACCTCGTAGGTAAACATAAATTGCCTCAAATAAATTCAGAATAGTTAGTTTACAGTATAAAAAGGAGATAAAATAAATACAGAATTTGTAGAATACAAAATTATCTAAGAAAACAAGCACCCATAAATACAGCCTTAGGGTTTCAAAACTTTGGAAAAATCATAATGAAAATCCAACCAATCACATTATGGTTACATAGTTATGGGAATGTTTTAAATGGAAAAAACACGAACCCATTTCATAGGTTACTTACGTCGTCATTCCGGCCAACAATTATACATTGGTGACGAAAGGAATGGAGAAAGAATTCAAATGCTCATAGACCCTGTCAAAATAAATGCAATTCAATATAAATTTATGACAAGAATGAAATTATATCCAAAATGAATTCGGTAAACTACAATTAAATATTGAAATGAGGAATATGAGGAATTAAAAACACATTACCTGTCAGTAATAGAAGAAAAGAAATGGTTCAAAAGATCAACTATTTGCCAGAACTTTGAATATCACATATAGCATGAAGCTATGAGAGAAATCTGAGTTACAGAGATATTTCTTCCAATTTCTTAGCAATTCATTACAAAAACGAAGAATAAATGTTATGTTTGTATACTAACCTTCAAATCGTAACCTCAGCCAAATGAAAAAAAAATGAAACAACGAAAACCCAAATGGAGGACATTCATGGATGTAGGGTTATGGTTTAATCTCAACCATTCTTGTAAGAAAATATCCATCCTACATATGTCCATTAACATTACTGAGGCAATGTGATATATAGGTGACAAAGTACCTTCATTAATAGCTTATTAAACAAAAGGATAAGGTTGCAGAGGGAGATTTAATGTGGTATGGGTATAATCCCATCGTTCATAAATCAAAATGTTAATGTTATACAAATGAATTAAACATAACTATTAACCTATAAAAATTTGAGTGGATTAATATGACGGGAATTCAATAGTTAATAATATTTTGAATTATATGTGATAGGGATATTACATTGGGTTATATGTATTTAATATATATACATCCTTTGTATGGTTCATGTGATAACCTATATAATTTTTTTATGCTCCCAATGAAAAAATGGTATGGTGTTTACCGTGATTTAACTAATAAATATATTAGTTAGGAAGTTACAAGTGGTAAATTATAACTTGAATATAATAGTATATAAGTATATTTCAAGGTTATAACTAGGGTAAGTTATTATTTTATGAAGGGAAATAAAAATAAAAAGGAATTGGAAATAGGTTAAAATACATATGGCAATTATGTATAATAATCTAATGAAAAGAATCCCTTTTTGGCTAAATTAAGTACGGGCTATTAAAAATTCATTGTAATGAGTGTGTTGTATAAATAAACATAAGGAATAATTTATAAGCTAGGAAGATATAAACTAAGACAAGGTTTGAGAAAAAGAAACTAAATCAAAGGTAGAGTTTGGGTTTACACTTTCATTATTAAAGTAATAAATGACGAGTACATTGGAACAGAACAATCTACATGACCAGAAATAGAATTAAAAGAAAAAACAAATCGGTTAGTGGGAGTTGTTACGTCCATGGTGATATCCTTATGATGACTAAATTAGACATAGATACTTAAATTAAAAATTTTCTATAATTAATTATTATATGCAAGTATTCAACAAAATAATTTATTGATCAATGGTTGAATTTGAAATGTCACACCAAGTTTTCGTTGTCTATAGTTCACGTAATACACACACACACACATGCACACACACGCACACAAACATATATATATATATATATATATATATATACCCCCCCCCCCCCCCCCCCCCCCCCCCCCCCCCCCCCCCCCCCACCATAATCCATGATTGTTATCTGTCGTTTATATGTTTTATATGTCTGTATGGAAGGGTTATTAGTATTTTCTCCTATGAGTGCGAGGTAATACTTCCTTCCTCTGTCTGTGTGTGTACCTTTAGTCATTATAATTACACCTTGATATCTATTATGTTACTCACTGCTTCTTTCTCTTGTTATCCTTCCTTCGTTAGATAACTAAATCATAGATAATTGTCTTTTAATAATTTTCTATGAATTGTTGATTGAACTTATATTTCTTTACTAAGACTTAATCCCCTCTCACTATGTTTCTATTATATAATTTGGTTCAAATGTCTTTTACATGGTCCCGCCATGGTCAGTTTTGGTGTCTCATCTTCTTCTAACAATAACTTCATTTGCACCAGGTTTTAAACCAACCCTTATTTCCTTCATCTACAATTATTGTTGTGGGTTTAATTTATCTAGATTACCTTCTAGCATAGACACTTGGTGTTTACATGTTTCGAGTAGGCTTTAGGAATTTTCGAGTTGTTTCGAACATTGATGCCACGAGCATTATGTTTTGGGGTATTTACCATATGGTTTAATGTTTACATTATAAGATTTTGTTTGGGGTTTTCCCTTACTTCACGTGAAGAGAGAGAGGGTTTTGTTTGAATTAATGCAAAAGGTTATCTATATTTGTATTTCTCCTCGACTAAATTTTAATATATGAATCACATTGTGTTAATTTATGGAAGATTTCTTTTTGATTCGATATTGCCTTTTCTATTGTGATATTTAATAAAAAGCATTAATATTTTTTTTTTTTGCAAATGAAATAATGTTGTTTCAACATGTCATCAGATAGAGGCCATTCTGGTGCTAAACATTGTTATTTTATCATCGTCTCGAGAATTGTTCTCTATCTCAATATAAATTTACGTTTATTGTTGTTTCGAATGTCAGTATATTTTTTTCTAAGTATATGGTGTTATTATAATTCAATTAAGTTAAAAGGTACGAGCAGGGTAGAGTCGAGATTGTGCAACTATTTTTGAATGCTCCAAGTACATCATCCTTCCAATATAGAAATGGGTTACTTTACCAATGGCCTCAATGTGGGTGAGTTAATCATCTTCTGACACTTCCCGTGTGTTAAATTTCACTTTGACTATTATCAATGACTTAGTCTTGTTTTATTCTTAATAACCCTAGTTGAGGGTTTGTAATGAATTTTCCTCCTAATAGACTAATCTCATCACACTAGAAAACTATGGACTTTCTCTTATTTAAATGGTATATAGAGAGTTACGAACAAGGTTACAAGTGTTCACCACTATAATTTTTTTCTATATCATATCAATATTTCGTTAGCATATAGTTCAATTGTCTCTTCATTGTTTCTTTTCGAGAGCCACTATAACTCATTTTGTGTCTAGTGCACAAACACTGTATGCACTAGCTATCTCGTTCATGACAAGGGTAAAATTTCCATTTCACCTTCTCATTTTTAAGGAAACAGTATATCCTACTACAAAACATTCAATGGAATATAAATTTTTTACCTCTAAACAATTATACTTTCAATAATCTTATTAAGTTGCCCAGTTCTTAAGATAATAAATTCCGTTTTTAAACACATTCATGAGATAATCATTTAAAGGAGATTTGTATGGTAATTCTATCCCAAATGCTAGTAAGGACAATATGCATTCTCTCATTGTGTAAAGAAAGAAAAAAAATATTTAAAATTATCATTTATCTGTTCCTCTAGATTAGTTAGGAAGTCTATTAAGGAGATGACTATTTGACCACCTAACCAATGAGTCTAGAAATCACATCGAGGACTCCCCTTGAGCCTCCTCGATTTGAAAGTAGTTTATGACTTAGTCATTCCAGGACCTCAAGACCTTTGTCTACTCAACAGTTTATATATAAAAGGTTTCCATTCGTCTCTACGAGATGAAGATAACCTTTTAAACTTCGTCATACTCTCTCTTCCTCTGTGACAACATCATGTATAGATTTTTATTTTCCTTTCTTAATCCCTTCCATGAAAGGAATAAATATTTTTTCCATAACTACCTTGGGGCCAATATTTTTCTTCTGAAGTCATTTTCATCACTTCTTAGCTAGCGAAAACTTAACAAATATAGTTTGAAAGAATAAACAGACATTATTTCCATATTACTCTTGACATGTTTGTTAAACTTAACCAATAACTTGTCTTTCTGAAATAAAGTAAAAGTAAACTAAAAATAAGGTTATTTTCAATAAAAGTAAATTCGAGTAGTCCCATGCTTAGGGGTGTTACATCATCCCCCCCTTGAGCAAAATATCGTCCTCAATTTTTAATCATGATTTTGCAAACACATGAGAATATGATTCCCACATCGAGCCTTCATTCTCTTAGGTGGCCTCTTCTATGCTAAAATTCTTCCACTGCACCTTTACTGAGATGATTTATCACTTCTGTAGTGTTATTTCTCTTTGATCGAGAATATGGACGAGCTATACCAGGAACTCTCCATTTGGTTCCACCTGTTCCACAGAATATAATGTCATTATGATGAATATTACAAATAGACTTAACATCTTACACTTGTTTAAATTAAATCCTTACCTGCACTTCCTCCCAATTAAATATGTATATTTTTAAATAAGGATACATGAAACACCTTACGAAATCGTATATGGCTAGTTAGTGCGAGCTAGTATGCCACTAGTCCAACCCTTTCCAATACTTTGTGTAACACATCCACTATGGAGTTATTTTTCCGGGTTATACTGGGATATATACATGATCCCCTACTTGAAATTCCCTGAAATTATTTTTCCAATCTGCATATGCTTTTTTCCTAATTTGCGTAGGCTTCAAATTTTCCAAAATTTTCTTCACAATTATTTCCATTTTTGCTAACATATCGGGGCACAACATTAATTTGTACGTTGGATTATTCCAATTAGTAGGTTTATTATATCTCCTCCCATAAAGGACCTCAAAAGGACTTAATTTCAGTGATTTGTGAGAACTATTGTTATATGAAAATTCCACTAAGAGGAGATAGTCGTCCCACTTGTTGAGTTGTTGTATAACATACATCCATAACATGTCTTTGAAGACTTGGTTTATTAGGTCATTTTATCCATCCATCTGTGGATGGAGTACCCAATCTTGCAAAAAGAGTTTTCAAAAAGGTATATGTGAATTTTACATATCGGTAAAAAATCATAATTTTAGGCATCCATGCAGCCTCAATATCTCTGGCATGAATATACATACAATATATCAGGTTTTATAGGTATAATGAACATGAATAAAGTGGGATACCTTACTTAATTTATTGACTATTACCATTATTGAATCGTTTGTTTCCTAGTTTTAGGTAGTCCGATGATAAATTCCAAGGTCTTTGTTTCCCACTTCCTCTTTGGAATAGTGTTTCGTGGATCAATTTCCCATGCTCTCTGAATTTGACGGCACACAATCACAAGAAGGTTGTCTATTCTCCGCTAGGGTTTGTAGCAATAATAACATGGGCCCAAACGATAACTTATAACAACACAATTTCTAGTAATGGTCTAAGATTTGGCCCTTCAATATTTCTTGACTTCTAAATAACATATATAACAATCTCACAAATTTATTTCAAGCTGATATATTTGCAATAGATTTGCAAACATCTCCAAATATTTACTTCCAATCTCTACACTAGATTTTAGCCAAATGAGAAACTCTAGCAATTAGATTGATGACTAAATTTTTGTTTCCATAATAGAAATGACTCCACACTTGTTTATCTTACCCTCTCCCTTGTTTCTTATTTTCCATTTCTTGAGACATAGTTGTTTATTACCCTAGAATAGCACTAAGTGCTTAATTTTGAGGTAAAATTGTCTAGTTCTAAAAAAAGGTGGAAAATTTTAGAGGAGAAAATATCCTTAGAATATTTTAATTCATAATTTTATCTTTGAAAAAAAAACATTTCTTAGGTTTGTTATTAAACCACATTCACAATATATTTTTTGTGATTTTCTCAACGGCTCAGTATTACTTGTTAATGTGTTTTGAGCACATATTTCTTGAGATAATTGATGATGCAATGTTATCTACGAGAATAGATTTGGAACAATCCATATTGAACATTTACGTCTAAATAAGTATCAATAATTGTCATTCATATATATATATATATATATATATATATATATAATATGACCATTTAACTCAATTTGTCTTGCTTATCCTCTTTCAATTAAGAAATATTACAAGTGGATTAAGAGAACTTAAGGGTAGTTAAGGATTTTTTTTGGTGAGTTTTGTGGAACAAATTTCGAGTTTAGGCTCATGGATAAGGCCTCCAACCATGGGCTTGGAATTTTGGATCTCAATAACCAAATTTATATTGGATAAAATAAATAGAAATATATATCCTTGAGGAAAATGTTAAAATTTGTAGCTATGGTTTGTATTCATAATCATTATTATCATTGATGTACTTGTATCAATATTTCTCTATGTAAAGCATGTTCATGCTGAAAAGAAAATTTTATTATTTATGAATTTTTGAAAAGAAAAATTTCAAGGCATGTTCATCATGACCTTCTCAAAAGGAAAACTTGAATTTTAAAAATCAATTTATTGCTCTGTAAGGAGTGGAAGGAGACCAAGTCGTCCCTCCTCGCTATCAAGTTGTCTGATCCCTAAAGATGCTCCTATTCGAACCTTAATAAGACTATATATATATATATATATATATATATATATATATATCTATATCTATATCTATATCTATATATATATATATATATATATATATATATATATATATATATATATATATATATATATATATATATATATATATATATATATATATATATATATATATATATATATATAAGGTCAGTTGAGATCCCTCATGCTGTAATTCACATCTCCTCCATGTATGATTACACTTAGAATGAATTTTTTATGATGCATTTATGTGGAGAAGTAAAAAAAAATCTGTGGAAGAAAGAGACTTTGACTAAGCCTTAAAACAAGGTTTCCAACTGCTCTTTTGGAGGGTTTAATTGGATTCTTGGAGGACTATTGGTCTACTCATGTTGGTTGTTAGTTTGTATATGAATTTTATGTCTCTTTTGTTAACTTGATTACATAAGGAAAGGTTGTAGGGTTTTCCCCCCATGTGGGTTTTCCTAGGGTAAAACCTTGTGTGGCAGTCTCTTTAAGATCCTTATGAAATTTTTGTTTTTCTATTGACCTCCTTTGTGTAATTGATTTATGATGGAAAAATTCACACGAACATAATTAAAATAATAAATATCATAAGAATTAATTATTAGCTGAGATGACGCCCTAGATTTTAAACAGAAAACACATTTAGTGTGTCATTTTCATTTACCATTTTCATGCATGTATTTTTTTCTTTCAATACCATAGAAAGAACAACCTAAAAACATTATAGGTACAAATTAGATAGAAACATAATTGTAGTTCAAATCATGAGAATGAACTTAGAAAGTACCTTGAACCTTGAACGAGGTTGAGATGTGAATGTGAAATATGTATCTATCCTCGTGAAATTCCCTTGAACCACCTAAGTAAATTTTCTACCTAGCCAAATTAGGAACATCCTATGTCACTTCTTAGCCTTAGAGAACCTCCGTAATTTCTCTATTCTTCTATTTCCAAGCCCAAAAACCACATCTTGTAATGTATGTCCACAATCTAGTGTTTGACACCTTCCTCCATCTCCAGAAATTATAAACAACTCCTTAGCAGCAAAACTCTTCTAGGATTCAAAATATTTTCCCCTCCCGCTAGCTCCAAAACCCAAAATCTGGAGTTAAAATCCACCGACCATTCTCCACCCCCTAATAATCTATCCTTAACAAATCTCTAAAATATTCTCCCCCATTAATTGCTTATCTACCAAGTTATAAAAAAACTCCCCAACTAAAATGTTTTAGAAAGTTCCACTTAACCCTATTAACATTAGGGTCTTGGGTGCCCCCTATAGGATAAGACAAGACTAGAATTTTTAAATAATAATGATTAATACACATTAAAATAACCAAGCAATCTTAATGATCTAGTCAAAATCAATAAGTTAAGCAAGGCCGAGTTTGATTAAATATAAAATTAATCATAAAATTATACTTAATATAAAATTAATCACATGAAAGTTGATTTATTTCATACGGTATGGGAAGGTCCACTTTAATTAAATATAAAATTTATCACAAAATTATAAAATAAATAAAATATAAAAAAAATTATTAATTTATTTTATTTTCCAAATAATATTTTCTAACATTTTTAAATATTGTTTTGATAAAAACAAAAATTTTAAAAACCCATTTTTTTCATCGGTACAATTTGCGAAAAACGTAAAAAGAAAAACATTTATTTTGATAAAAACAAAAATTTTAAAAACCCATTTTCTTATCGGTACAATTTGCGAAAAACATATATAAATATATATATATGTTTTTGTTTTTTTGATATATTTTGTTTATATAAAATTAATCCTTCTATTATTGGATCCCTACATTAATTTGGATTTAATTTAGATCGAGAATGACTACGAGCTTCATCGCTTAACTTAAATCAAATTCATCAAATGCTTTGTAATAAAATTGTAAGAAAATATTAACTTATCCATTTGTAATCTGGATTTATTTGGATTTTCACCCCATTATTATTCGTAATATGGATTTATTTGGATTTTCACCTCGTTGTTGAAAAATTTGACATGCGTTTGCTTCAATTTTGCATCCGATTAATCCGCCACAAATCATAACTGTTGAATTCAAACGCCCATATTGGGGCCTCCAAACCCGATTCCTCCCTATATATATATATCCTCCACTGGTTTTACAGATGCATTCACATATTCTCGACGCTCACTCGTTCTTGACCAAGACTAGCTGTTTTTATTGGATCGCTGGATCGCTGCGCAGTTCAGTTTTGTTGGTGCTCGCTTACTTGGCCGTTGGAGTTTAATTTTGCCATAATGTCCAAAGCAAAATCTAACATGGATGTCCAAAAAAGGTTGGTATTTTCTTGTTTTCTAAGATGCATTACTTACTTCACTCAAAATGGTTTTTCTGCGTTTCAGAACTATCGGTAACTCAGTTTCACTAATAGACCGTTGATGGGATTGGTCGTAATAGATGCTTTTAGTGTATAACTTTAGTATCCAGAGAGTGCGAGCTTAATTTCAGTGTTCGAGACTGCACCCTTACTGGTTTTTTACTGCATTGGGTTTTAATGAAATCTCATAAATTTTGGTTGTAAGAATGAATAGGGTTTGTCTTCGTATAGGGGGATGCAGTGTTAGTTTCAAACCGCACCACCTTAATGCAATTTAGAAATTTTTGGTTTAAGCAATTTTGTACGCTAAAAAATTTCGTGCTCTGTACCTGTACAGGTTGAACTCTGAGCTGATCCATTTAATGGTACTTTTCCTCCTCAGTATTCTTATAACATGTTTTAACTTTAAAGTTCATTGGTTCTATTTGTTTCAATGTTACGCAGCATTACAGGGCGTTGGGTTATGCTTTTTATGATATTTGGAATGGTTTCAACAATTTTGTAGTTATGCATGTAAGCCTTTCATCAACACCAGAGTATTGGCAGAACTTGGAACTTTTATCATTGCCAAAGTATAGGCAGAAATTAGGTTATGAAAAGGGTGTGGTTGTTATGGGGTCCATATTCAAAATTTGAACTTGCTAACCTAGAATCAATGCCTAACACCACAGCTTCCAGAATCTATTTGCGAAGAAAAACCCTAGTTTCAAAACATCATTTTTAGGCATTTTGGTGTTCAGTATGCATATGCAGCTTCCATTTAATGCTGTATTGTATTATTTTTAGTTGGTTTATATATATATATATATATATATATATATATATATATATAACTTTCACACAATGAAGTTATATGTTTAATTTGCAATTTTCTTATTTTTCTATTTTATTTTTTGTGATTTTATTTTATTGCCCATAACATAATTTTTTATTTTTAATTCTTATTCCATCTTTAGATGGAGATGGATGGTGCACTAGGCATTTCAGCTTTTCCAAAAGAAGATGACATTTTCTCTTGGGTTGGCACCATAAATGGAGGAAAAGATATTGTTTATGATCGTCTCACATATAAGCTTTCTTTGAGTTTTCCAAAGGATTATCCCTTCAACCCTCGTGTAGTGAAATTTGAGACACCTTGCTTCCATCCTAATGTTGACAAGTTTGGAAACATATGCTTGGACATTCTTAAGGTATGTTTTGCTTGTTTGTTGTCTTTTCCCTTACTTTTGGGTGTTTAGACAACTACCTTCAAACGCAACTATGGTATGTTAGGTAATCTATTATCTTTTTGTTAGGTAATCTATTATCTTTTATACATTGATTTGTAATGATGATTGGTTACAGGAAAACTGGTCCTCTGCATATGATGTTCGTACTATCCTCCTATCTATTCAGAGCCTTTTGGGAGGTAAAAATAACCTTTATCATGGTTAGCTTTGTAATTTTATATACCTCTTGTTTTGTTTTCCAAACACGGCTATTTTATTGTGCAGAACCAAATAATAAATCTCCTCTTAATACCTTTGCAGCATCCATATGGAGCAACCAAGAAAGTAAAGCTTCTCACACTTATTAAAATAAAATACAATTGCTTGTATTAATTTATATTTTAATAACAGTTCAGAAGACTTAGTGTAGACTTAGTGTAGTTAAGAAATCTTAGTGTAATGCAGTGACTAATTAAGCTTAAAAATGTGCAGAATTCAAAAAGGCGGTGCTGAAACACTACAAGGATGAGGATGGAGCAAGCACTCAATAATTTGAATTCGTGCAGTTTTCAAGATTCATAGATTTTCTCAGTATTGGTGAAACCAAATCAAATTGTCTTAGTTGGTAGCTTAGCAGGTAGCTTAGCAATATTGTCTATGTATAGAAGTCTTAGATGGTAGTTTGACAATTTTTTTGTGGATAGAAGTAGTGGAGTTTAGATAATTATATTATATTTACCATATTGTTCATTGAAATTAAATTTACATAGAAAGTATACTTATTGTTTCTTCTAACTATTTAAGATATGTTTTAAGATATGTAACAATGGTGAATGTTTAGTGTAAATATATCTATTTGGCATATTGGCCATTCTTAATTATGAACATGCAATCATATGAATGATGGTAGTTGTTTTATATAAATTTATAAGATTATGAACATACAATTATATGAATGATGGTAGTTGTTTTATATAAATTTATAAGATTAGTTAGTAACTATTCATATTGTAAGTCATGAACATATTATCTCCAAATTCTAGTGGTTGTTTTATACATAGATGAGTGATGGTAGATGTTAATATTAAATATATAGAATTTCCATTTTAGTTATTTATTAAGTCTTTGACCAGATTGGAAATTTGTAGTGAAGAAGTTATTTCATGAAAATCTATTTTATGCATGAAAGTGATTACACAAACATTTGTTACCTGAGATGAATAGAAACTTTTCTTTACAAGTTGTTATGTAATTGATGGTTCAAACTATTGACTAATTTTTTGGGACATTCTTGAGTTAGGAGCATACTTTATTGATGGATTAATAATTGATTTGTTTTATTTCTATAATCAAATTAATCTCAATTTCAAAGGAATCAATTGAAAATAGAAAATAGACATATTAATATTAAAAAGTATTTATTTAATTACTATCATATAAAATATAATTATTAAAAATATGTAATAAAAAAAAAAAAAACATTTAAAATTTTAAATGAACCTATTTATTTATAAATAACTCGCATAAAAATATTAAAATATCAACTTTATCCAAAAAAAAACAACCTCCCAACTTATAGATAATTAGAAATTTATTTTATATTTATTTTTATTATTTTATATTATTTTTTGGATAAAATTCCATCCTAAATAAAATTACATTGATAAAATCATATAAATAGAATATATTGGAATTATTTCCTTGTTAAAAATTTTATTTATTTAAAAAGTGAAACTTCATATGCTTCATACAATTACAAGTAAACATTTAATAAGACATCAATGCTAGAATAATTAATCAAATTATTATTTAAGACATTTTTCTTAGACATGTTTCTGAGTGCCTTTTCATGGATGCATTTCTCTACAATCCACTTGCACAAGTAGCTTCTGCCACACTGATTTATAATGTATTTCTTTTTTATTCCTTTATTTCAATATAAATAATTCACTGCATTTACCAAAACCTTTCAAAGGAAATCTAGAAAAGTAACTATAGTATTTGATAATATATAGAGGGAAGCCTCACTACAAAAAGAGTTAATAGTAATGATTGATCAAAAAATGGATAGAAAATTAACAAAATAGGGGTGGAGATTTAAGTTGTAACAATATAAATTATATCATTATAAAAAATCAACATTGTTTTGATAAGTTTGTAATAAGTTTATGAGTCTTTACAATAAAAATGATGAATAAATGGGGCTGGAGATTTAATTTGAAACAATAGAAATTATATCATTTATAAAAAATCAACATTGTTTTGATAGGTTTTAAGTTTATGAGTCCTTAGAATAAACAAAATAAATAAGTAGGTATGTGAGTAATTATTTCCCTCAATCATGTACAAGAAGATGAAATAACCTTTTGTTAGATGGTAACATACAATAAGTCAATTGTTAGTATAATAACAAGGCTTTATACATGATTCATAAGACAATAAAACCACACATTTACTCATATAAAGAAATAGACAAAGATATCATCTTACAAACACAAACCAACTAAAAAACCATAAATAATTATAACTCTTTTAGAATCTAGTGAAACTTCACCTATAATTATTATGAGTGTTGTTTCTTGAGGAATGTGCCTGTTTATCTCTCTTTCTCAATCCATAGTTCCTTCTGTGAATATATACTTTCTCTAAATGACTCTCTGAATTCCTTGGCGCTTGGATTTTCTTTTATAGAGGTTTTTCTGGAATATCTTCCACATTCACATTGTTCTAATGGAAAATAAAGAGTTGGGGTTTAAGTTTACTTGACTATATTGTGGGAATATCTTTATGTGAGACTCCAGCGATCAAATTAATATATTGCATAGTGGGAATATCGTTATGTGAGACTCCAGCCATCAAATTAATTTATTGCATAGTCTAAAACACTGAAACATTCAAAATTATTGATACAAATGAGGTAGACATGTCTCATGGTAATGGTAAATGTCAAAGTAAAATAGAATTACAATGATGGTCATGCAAGGCCATGTAAAATGATGGATCTATGAATTTTTTAAATGGATGACGTTAAATTTATGGATCTGAATAATCCCTCAATGGTGGTGGATTGGAATCAAGAGAGAGTGGTGTTGATGGTGATAGGGATAGGTAACCACAAGGGGCATCCTCATTAATGGATGGAGTTGATTACTAAAGGAGAACTGATATCTCTCCCATGACGACCCAAGGCTTCATGCACATTGAAGGTACAAGGTGTTAGAAAATTAGAATGGTGGAAAGATTATATTCTTAACTTGATAATTACTTGTCATGTATTTGATTTCTAATTATCAAACAATTATAAAAAAAAAAACATGAATATCAAAAAAACAAAGGAAACATTATGCAGTCTCTCAATGAAATAATGTATATTTCAACCATATACATTATTCATTTTGGATCATCATTAGAGAACTTAAATTTTATAGAACATTATTCCATTTACAAAATTAGACTTAAACTTTCAACTATTAATGTAAAATTCAATATCATGAGGGTTTTTATAGATCCCTCCCTCTGTCATGCTCATCATTATGAGAAATTAGTATTCAAGCACTAGGCATGATTCCAACTTTTCAATTTTGTACCTCCACATCTCATCAATAAATACAACACAAAAAACTATACATCTACAAGATTATGAAATTAACATTATCATTCTAGCATTAGCATGTCATCATAAAGAAAGAATTTTAGGATTATCAAAACTTCAAAGTTAAACCTTAGATATCAAATATCTAAACTTAGTTAGGGTTTCAATCTCTTGGAAGCATTTACACCTAAGGTTTCACTTCCATGCCCTAGTATCTGACATAAAATGTTTTGGGGGTTTTGAAGCCCTAGATGGTATCAAAAAACCCTAAAAATAAAAAGTCTAGGGTTTGACGTAATTGGAAACAAATAATAAAAATTATAACTATTTGGGTGGATTCAATATAATGTTTAGGAACCCTAAAATACCAATAGTGTCAAAAAAAACCCTAGGAACTTAGAAAATGAAGAATTCATAAATAAATTTCATACCTTTCTATAAAGACTCAATGATTGTACCTTCCTTCCACAATGGACCTCGGGTTTATTCAAATTTCAATATGAAGGACATAAATTGAATGGCTACTTTTACAAACCTTGAGGAGATTTATTAAAAAAGCTT
The DNA here is from genome assembly GCA_034641835.2 of Pinus albicaulis. Taxonomy (NCBI): domain Eukaryota; kingdom Viridiplantae; phylum Streptophyta; class Pinopsida; order Pinales; family Pinaceae; genus Pinus; species Pinus albicaulis. The sequence continues at coordinate 1,610,383,516 of CM076581.1, forward strand.
CTTTGAGGACTTCAATATTCCTTTGCAGACTCCTTGAATCTAGCAAGAATCCTTTCTTCTTCAAAATATACATGCAAACATATAAAATAAAGGGTTATAATCAAGGATGAAAAGGGAGTAGATATATAGAGGAAAATATTAATAGTGTAATTATGGAAGTAGAAAACAAAAGACTTAGATTTTGACTTATATTTTCCAAAGAGTAGAGGATCCCTCTTAATCTTGCATTGATCTAGATATTGTGACGGATGCCTTAAAAACTCAAGAAATTTCTATCAAAACAAATTAGATCTATAAATATTAGGAATAAAAAGAAAGAGAATAACTGTAGAGTAAATTATAAAAGAAATTTGTGCAAGGGCTAAAACCAATGACTTAAATTATAGACACGTGATATACAAGGGATACTATCCCTGAAGACTTAATAGAATAATTATTTCACATTTGAATCTTCAGTTTTGGTTTTATTTGGTAGATATTCATCAATGGAAATTGTAGCTTTATCGCTTTCTCATTTCCTGATTTTAGGATTATTATAACATTGGTTCTTATAATGTTCCATTATTTTAAAATTATAGCATTAGAAAGGTCAATCTTCCCATATTTTTCTTTAGCCCTTTAAATTTATTATTTCCTCCTTTCTTCTTGAAATGGGTAGAATAGCCATTTGAGGTGGTATTTGCTAAATTTTATTTCTTATTTCTTACCTCCTATCGTGAAAATACAAGCTTTTTCTTGAGTATAGGCATGCCACATTTTGTCAAAGTTGGGATAATTTTTCCAATTACTTATTCCAGCTGAAAAGGCATTCCAAGAATTTGGAAGTCTTAGTAGCTAAACATTTACTAGTTTCTTATCACGGATTATTTCATCAAGTTCTTGTACTTCATCTCTTATACAAGTAATCCTTACAAAGTAAGAAGGCGGTGTATTATCTTTGGTCATTTTCACATTTTGAAGTTCATTCTTTAAATTTTCAAACTCAATTTTATGCCCCTAACTCAAATTAACTAAGTTAATTGAGTGACAACAGCCATATCATCTCACTTAAATCATCCAAGTTGCTTGTTGATGTGGAATTTTTATTTTTCCCAATTTAATTGAGGCATTATTAAATTTGAAATTTTTCTTGTTGCATTTTAAATACTCCCTCTCAGAAAGAAAGGGATAATCATATACCCAAATCATTCTACTATGGAACTCAAACTTTCCTCTTTACAAATCATTTGTCAAAATATCTACATCTTATTCCTTTGTATGAATGTATTCCAAACCTCACAATCCATGTATGTTGCTTCTGTTGAGTTGAGTGCTAGAGATCTTTGCTTCAATAAACTGTCCCAACACTGAAAATTACTCCTGAAGTTCTCTTCATCTCTCATGGAATACCTGCCCAATATACATATATGAATCCACTCACTCTCTCCATTTTTACTAAATTCCAAACTTAGTAGTGATTGTGAGGTATCTTAACACATGTTTTGTTGTTTTCCAATAAGGTTTCTTTGGCTTAACCATTGCTTGACTAAGATAGTTAACTACATAACACATGTCTATTTGTGTGTTCAACAAATACATGAGTGACACCAGAAGGTTCATGTAAATGGTAGCCTCCACATCCTCACCTGAAGTGGCATCCTCCTTCCTCCAACTTCATACTATAGGAGTGTCCATGGGTTTTATACTCTCCATGCAGAACTTCTTATGTATCTCGTTGAAATACTTTATTTGAGTGACAAACAGTTCCCCATATTCTTCCCATAATTTAGTTCCCCATCTTCTTTCCATAATTCCAAAATGAGTAAATAATGCATGAGTCAAATGTCTTGCATCTTTAATTCTTTTGCAAGATCCTCTTTGCAAGAATTGATCCTCTTTTTCTGGATTTTGTTTCTGGATGCCAATTTCATTGTTTCTTGTTGCAAATTTCAACATAATGGACATAGCATCCCAATTCAAATACAAGGAGTTACCAATAACTATTCCATTTTGTATGGAAACGAGTGTCTTACTGATATATAATAAAATACACTTTAATTTATTATATTTTGTTATCCAATGTCACTCTAAAATGTTACACAACTCATTAAATATATTAATGATTAAATATTATAATGAAGATATGCGAAATATAATAATATAACAAATTAATCCAAGAATCATATACAAATTCATTAACTGAAATTTAATCTATATGGATATTTTTATAAGATATATTTTTATTTTGTTGATGAATAACGAATTTAAAAAATCACAATAATTGCAATGTCAAAGATCGATGTTTAAAAAAAAAGGAAGTATCATACAAAAAATTGGGCGTGCCCATAACATAAACATGCACAGTTGCATTATTTTATCTAAAAGCAAAGTTACCAAAATATTTTTGCATCATGAGTGTATTTTTTCAGAAAATGAAAACATTGAGGTCTTATATTCTTCAAGCATCAGTATTGTTTGAATTTAATTCCCTAGTGCATTATTCAAATTAATCTCATTGGTTATTTTACATCAGTAGTGCACCACTACTTTTATTCAAATAATACATATTATAACTATGAGTTTAAATAAATGCATTGAGTCTACGTTATCTTTTCTCCTGCCTTGGTACAATTCCTGAATGGAATGCCCCGAGGAATTTTTTTGATATATATGCACCATTTAAGTATACCTTTCACACACCAGTGTTCATTGCATTCCATGTATCATTAAATTTTATCCATAATTCTCTTATATATTTAGAGCACTCGTGTTATTTTTCCCTATAGCACACCACTAAAAAACGTTTACTAAAACCTATGGTTTTCTGCATGGGTGTAGCACATGGTTTTTGGCATGATGATTTTATTTCCATGGTGTTTTGTAGATGCCATCAAAGAAACTACAATTATGTTATAATCCAGGGTTAATATATTGGTTTATTTAAAGGTATGTAATTAAAAATCAAGTCGGTAGTCCGAGTTTTGGGATCTAGGGGGGAATCTCTATGTATATATGTTTTATGTTTTATGCTCTCGTTATTGTGTATTTTATTTTTTTAAAGTTTGTTTGCAGAAAATTTATGTACAGTGTTAAAACCTACATTTGGTATTAGAGTATATTTTCCTTCAAGGAGATGCCTTTTCTGCTGAGGGGATTTTCTTAGGCCTGTGGTAGACCTTGTTCAATGGGTTATCAAGAGAATAAATTATTGTGGAGAAAAAATATAGCATGCAGTGGAAATATAAATATCGATAAATTTGATGGTCAGAGTTTTCAGTTGTGGAAGCTCAATATGAAGGATCTTCTAGTGGATAAGGATTAGTGGATCATGGTAGATCTAGGTAATAAACCAACAAGAATGTCCGATGAAGACTAGGTGAAGGTTGATAGGAAAGGAAAAAGCACAATAAAGTTGTGCATCTCATGTTTTTATTGTTGAATGCATCTGGGGAAGCTACATCAAGTATTTGTGGCACAAGTTAGGGACTTTGTACCAATGTAATTCTCTAGTCAAAAAATTATTCCTATGGGAAAAGTTGTTTAACCTAAGGATGAAGGATAGAGACTCGGTGAAAGAGAAAATTAACACCCTCAATACTATTGTAAGTCATTTGTTATCTGTTGATATTAAAATATTAGATGAAGATAAGTGCATCAGTTTGTTGTGTTCTCTACCATTATCATGGGATAGTCTAGTTGTCGCAATAGGTAGCAATAAAACTATCTTCAAGTTTGATGAAATTGTCTCAGCTTTGTTGTCAGAAGAAATGAAATGGAAAAATGTGTAGGGCCATAATGGAGACACCTTGTATGTACGATGACATTCCAAATAAGTTCTTGAGTTGGAGATATAAATGTTTGTGAAATCCTATAAAGGTGTGATGAAAATGTGGAAAGGAAGGGCATTTCAAAAAAGACTACAGATATAAAGCTCTTGAGAAAGGAAATGGATTTGATGATGATCGTTATGCAGAGGTGAAAACCACCTCAGATGAAGGTGAAGATTTTTACTTGGCTTCTTCTTCAAATACACATCTAGATCATGAGAAATTATTGATTGACTAAGGTGTATCCTTTCACTTCACTCCCCATAGGGAGTGGTTCTGAAATTATGAGAAGTATGATGGTGGTGATGTCTTCTAAGGGGATGGTAGGAAGTCCAGAATCATTGGATGTAGAAACTCAAGTTGAAGTTGAAACGTGGAAGGATTAGAACACTTCCTGGTGTTCTACATATTCCTTCATTAGCCAGAAATCTGATTTTTTAAAGCAATATGAATGATGGAGTAAGAACATTGGTTGAGAAAGATACATACAAGATGGTTCAAGGAGCACTAGTATTGATGCAGGGAGTTTCAATTATAACTTTGTACAAGATTCTGGGTAGCATTGTTATTGATTGGTGCAAAATTTGTGTGGTTCCTGAAAGTGGAGAACAATGCCTAATGGTCTCTAGAGAAAAGACCACGATATGGCATAAAATGCTTGGAAATATTGGAGACAATGACCTTAAAATACTACATGGTAATGGTATGGTAGAAGGTATGTCGATTTTATCTCTTGATTTCAATTTATGTGAACATTGTGTATATTGGAAGCAAAATCAAGTGAATTTCCCTTTTGGTTCTAAGAGGGTGTTTGGTCAATTTAGTGTGTCCTAAATTGCTACATTAATTTATCAATCTAGGATTCGTAAGCTGATGAAGTGTGGCACACTATATGTGCAAGATAACCTGTTTCTTAACTTTTTGTCGTTTTTCGTTTTCTAATGTGAGATGGAAATTCTAAAATAAAAACAAGTATGGTTATGATTGTTCAAGGAAATGATATCCTCTATAATGATTTACAACCTTGAAACTTAAAAAGGAATTTGAAACATACAATGACAAAACTTGAAAGGAAATGAAAATGTGCTGCTGAAATGAAAATGTGATGCTAGTCTAATAAATCAAAACAGTGAACTATTGAGCATGAAAACCAAACTATTCTTGCTGCTGTCTAAACACAAAATAAACTATGCTTAAAGAAATCCAAAATTGCAACAAAGTAAATCTAAATCAAATTACATCAACTTATCTTATGATCCCTCATCATTAGTCCAGCTATGATTTTCGGAGGTAACCATAAACAACTTGAGTAACCTGATATCTAACTTGCAGAAAGTAAACTATTATCAAACTACACATTCATAATTCAATCCCTCACCATCAGTCCAGCTGTGGTTTTCGGAGGTAACTGAAGATGTCATGAGAAATTTAATATTTCTAACTTGCAGAAAGTAAACTAATATCAAACTACACATTCATAATTCAATCCCTCACCATCAGTCCAGCTGTGGCTTTCAGAGGTAACTGAAGATGTCATGAGAAATTTAATATATCTAATTTGCAGAAAGTAAAGTAATATCAAACTATAAATTCATACTTCAATCCCTCACCATCAGTCCAGCTGTGGCTTTCGCAGGTAACTGAAGATGTCATGAACGATTTGATATATCTAAATCTAACTACTGAAACAAATATCCAAGACTGAAATAAACAAAGCAGTACTGAAATTAAACAGAAACTAAGAAAAGTAAATTAGCAGCAGAACAATATTAATTCAATGTCATTAGTCAAAAAGTTATGCAAATGCCCGGGCTGCTTATTTATAACCTAAAACAAGAACACTGATCAGTTAACAATAACATAAAACATGAAAGACAGAAGTAAAATGTAAAGCATGAAAGATTATAAACAGAAATGAAGCATATATACCATGAAGGATGCAATGTATAAACACATGAATGAATTATGGCACAATGAGCTTAAAGAAATAAAACAAGAACTATACAATAATGCACAAAACCTCAGTGTGTGCAGGGGCCCTCTACACCAGCCTTGGAAACAATCTTCAAGTACAAATTACGCTTGGAAACAGAGTCTTCTTATATATTAAAATGCAGTCATAACAGAAAGGTGATATTACGGCACAGTGGCAACGTAATTACATTACAGAGCAAACTAATAAAAACTAACAGAGAGTAATCTAATATGCGTATGCAAACGCATTATTTATAACAAAGGAAATGTAACTAATTCCCTAAAGTTTATGCTGATAGAGAACACGTAAACCATTACGTCCAAAGATCTAGGATCATGGCCGCGTTGAAAAGTAAATCTATGAAGAGTGGATGTTTGAATTTGGCTTATGAAGCCATGTACAGATGTTGATTTGTCTCCCGCAATTCAGAAACGACCATATAAGTCTCCACGTGACGAGAAACAGAGTCCTGTCACCGTGGGACTCTATGGTTGACTTCCACTTGGCCACCTTTGACCGCAACCTCCCTAGATGAATTTGCTCGAGCCAATAGGATACGATCCATGTCCACATCATTTCTGACTTGCCCATGTGGCTTGTTTTACCTGAGGACACCTGTAACATATAGTTTCACAAAATGGCTGCGGAAAGTTGCAGCAGCTGCGGAAAGTGGCAAGATTCCGCAGCTAAATGAGCAAAATCTAAATCAAACAGCAGACACAAAAATATAGTTAAAAACCATTTTAGATGCTCTTTTGCAATTAATATACAATGATATTGACAACTTGGAAGGTTCAGGTGGATGAAAAAGGTCTAGGAAGATGTATGGAAAAGATGCAGATTTGAGACTCAACATACCCCCACTGTGAAGGTGTTGCATGTCCTCATGCAACCAAAATTTTGATAATCCTTCTTCAGTTCATATGCCTTGATACTTCAGCCAATACATCCAATCCTCTCCTCTTCTTCCTTGGTGCTGCCAACATCGTGGGCTTCTTCATTAAGCATCTAAATTTGATATTAACCAGTGCTCTGCTTAACTTCTGGCATTTCCTTTTCAATTTCTTGTTCTTCTTCTGCCATATTCCCAGATGTAGCATGGTATTATCATGAATGATTTTGTCCAATTTACTCTATTCCTTCAATGTCTCATTTTCATTTTTGATGTGTCTATTTAAAAGTTCTAGCTCAAAGACTTCCTGTTTCAGTGATTGGACTAAATCATCTTGTACTGTGTGAGGCTGGATGGACGAAGTACTGGGACCTGTAGCTGATTTTTCTAAAGATTCTATATAATCATATACTTCTTGCTGCTTGGGGTCTATTTCAGGTGTCATTTTTATTGGGATGTCCCCAAAATGCCGTGAAGGAGAGTTATCTTCAAAATCTGGCTGAGAAGGGCTCACATCAACATCTTGCTGAGAATGGGATGGACTATGGTCAATGTCTGACTGAGAATGAAATGAACCAGGTTCACTAACTGACTGAGAGTGAGATGGACTATGGTCAGCTGGGGACTGTTCAGATGTTTCTTCTCCCAAATCAATGAAATGGGGTCCCTTCATTTGCGTTTTCCTCAATTTCCCCTTAAGTCTGGAACTTCTTCTCACATGCTGTGGACTACTGTCTTTTTGCTTTTGTTTTCCTTTCTCTGTCTTCTTGGCCATAGATGATTTTTTTTGAAGATAAACTAATCTTTTAGATAACACTTGATGATCTTCTTCTTCGGAAGAAGGGGTTTGATGTATAGCCTCAATACTTTTTCTCTCTTTTGGTGTTATTGGATTTTTACCCTTAGTTTCTTTCTTCTTCCTTTTTGACAGTCTCTCTTCCCTATCAGTTATTTCAATTGTAGTAATAGGAGTATTTTGAATTTCATCATTTGTTCTCTTTCTCCTACTCCTTCTTGATGTGTTACCTTCAGGAATTTCTTGAGTAGGAGTACCTTGAGTTTCATCATTTATTCTTTTTCTCCTACTCCTTCTTGATGTGCTACCTTCAGGAATTTCCTGAGGTTCCTCAAAGAAATTTCTAATCAAAAATTGTTCCCATGTGTCTTTCTTCTCCTTTAACTCTTTTTCAATCAAAATTTTTATAAGACCTTGGTGATATAGATGTGGTTCTACATCTCCTAAATGCTTCTGAACAGTCACAGACATTTTCTTCAAACTATTTAATAGAAAATATGGGAGATTGAGAGTTTTTTTATCTAGAAAATTAATCAGCAATCTGGTGTGGTACATATACATGGACCCAAAAAGGCCTTCACAGGTAATGAATTTTTGAACAACTAGTAGCAAAGTAGCCCATTCCTCTTTCAATGCATGAACAGGAATTCCTCTTTTAAAAATAGTTATGTCCATACCTTGGTTTCGTAAGATTATCCTCCAGGCTTCATCACTAATGCTTTTATTCTTAAACCAACGCTCACCCTCTTGAGGAAGTTCCGTGGCAGTTGCTACAGATGCCTCGTTCACCGCAAACTTAAGGTCTCCAATCTCTACTTCTAGGCCATTGAACGACCTTGCAAATGCTTTTGTCACTTCTTTATGATAACCTCTGAACTTTTGGATAAACCGCAGCCACTTTTCTTTCTTCAATATATCCCTTACTTGCAGATATCCCTCCATGAATTTAGGTCCTTCTGGTTCTGCTCTTAGCAATTTACCCATCCTTTTTTTTTCTGCTCTTCAAAAACGTACCTGCGTGAGGGTTCAATGGAAGTAGAACAGCTGAATGCACGGGAATGAGCGCAATGACTGTATGTAAATATCATAGAGTGGATATATAGGCTGTAGCGTAATAGAGAATGAAATGGAGTGAAACGTAACAGAGAGGGGTTTCGTGAGCACGGCAGAGATATGGCTGTGAGATTAACAGAACAATAGGAGGAGTATAACACATCCGGCAATGTTTTGAAATTTGGTGGCTGTAAAATAAATGTGAGCACGTTTAAACAACGGCTATGGATTTATGCGGCTGTAAGAGTCCGTGGTCAAATCAACTACGTCTCATTGTCACCGGTGGAATATCGCAATATGAGTGAAGATCAGGGGTTTAATTATGGAACCGTTTGAGAATGAATGCGGGAGGATCATATGGAGATCATGAAAGGATTACATAATTTGTTAATATAATAATTGCACATAATGGATGGAGATTATGGTTTAGAACTATATAAAAATGTGTTTTCAATGCTATTTGAAATTAATTTTACTCATACCTTGGAATCTTTTCCTTTTTCCTTGGTCTTCAATTTGTTGCTCCTCATTGATATCTTGAATGCTCCATGTCTTCATTTTTGGTCCTCATACCTGCATTTTATTTCATGATTATGGAAATAACATCTGGCTGTACATTCTTTTGAAAACAGAGTGGTAGCTGCGGAATCTTCTTCTGGCTGCGGAAACTGGTGTCAGCTGTGGAAACAGATGTCAGCTGCGGAAACTGACACAACTATTATTTGGATGAATGAACATGAACGTATGACAAATGACTAGATGGAAATGGTCATGAAAAAGAATTTTATTGATGAAATGGAATGAAATAGACAAAATGAAGTGGAATGGAGTGAAATGAAGTGAAATGAAATGGAATGAAGTGGAATGGAATGGAGTGGATGGTCACAAAACTTGTGAAATGAAAGAGAGATTTTTTATTTTATTTTTTTGAAAAATATAGTGTCAGGTGTTCCTGATTTTCACCCTATATTTTCTGTATAAGACTGTCAATCAATGATTGGTTTTCAGGCTTATACAAAAAAAAATTTATTTTTTATTTTTTATTTTTTTATTTTTTTATTTTTATTTTTTATTTATTTTTTTAACTGAAAAGAACAAAAGCTAGGCTAGTGGAGAAGAAGAATTCTTCTGTACCAGCCTGATTGCATAATTTTCTTGAAACATTTTGACAAAATCCTCTTTTGAGAGTGGCTTATGATAAACTTTCAATCTGTGGCCATTCACAATAAGAGGAGTTTGAAACTCATCAATGGTCTTGATTCTTACCGCTCCATTGCTAAAGATCTTGTCGATCTCATATGGCCCAAGCCAATGAGTCTGAAATTTTCCTTGAAAATCTTTAAACTTGGAATCAAATAACAATGCCCAATCTCCTTCTTGAAACTTCTTCTCTTTGATGTACTTGTCATGCCATTTAGCTCTTTGATATTGAACTAGATCGGTTCTTAAAATTGCCTCTTGTCTGATCTCATCTAGCTCGTTCAACTGCTCCATTCTATGCTTTTGGGCTTCTGATAGATCCATCCCCAACTGAACTGCTATCTTGAAGGTCTTGACTTGGAACTCAATGGGGAGCAGGACTTCTTTCCCATAAACAAGTTCATAGGGAGAATGTCTTGTTGTATTTCTCCATGTAGTTTTGTAGGCCCACAAGGCTTCAGGAAGCCTTTCTGCCCAATCTCTTCTATGTAGATGAATATTTTTGGTGATGATACTTTCGAGAACTTTGTTTGTAGACTCCACTTGACCATTTGCTTGCGGATGGTAAGGAGTAGATCTTCTGTGCTTGATTTTGTATTCTTCCATCAACTTCTCCACCAAGTTGGATGTGAATTGGCTTCCTTGATCTGTCACAATTTCTCTTGGAACACCAAAGCGAGTAGAAATATCCTCATAAAGAAAATGAACAACTGAATTTTCAGTAGCAGATACTAATGCTTTGGCTTCTACCCATTTAGTAACATAATCAGTACAAACCAATATATACTTCTTTTACTTAGATGGTGGATTAATAGGTCCAATGAAATCTAAAGCCCATTTTTCAAAGGGTTCAATGAGTACCTATGTTTGCAATGGCATTTCATTTGAAAGGGTAGGTTTCCCTACTCTTTGGCAGTTGTCACACCTTTTGACATATTGTTTTGCATCTTTGAAGAGGGAAGGCCAATAATATCCTAGAGAGAGGATTTTATAGGCCGTCCTTTTGTCTGCAAAGTGCCTGCCGCATGGTTCATCATGACATGCCTTAAGAATATCAGGCATTTCATCTTCCCTGACACATCTTCTGATCACAAGATCTGGCCCTGTTTTAAACAATTCGTTAGAAATCCATGAATATTTTGAACTCTCCTGAATAATTTTTCATTTTTCACTTGGAAATAAATGCGAAGGTAGTTTCCCTGTAACCAAATAGTTAGCAATATCTGCATACCAAGGAGTCTTAATAGTTACTGCAAACAAGTATTCATCAGGAAACTTATCCTCTACAGGAGAATCTTCTTTAGTATTCTGAATTCTAGACAAGAAATCAGCTACTGTATTTTGTTTTCCTGGTCTATCCAATACAATAATATTGAATTCTTGCAAAAGTAAGAGCCATCTTGTCACTCTGCCATTAGTAACAGGTTTGTTCATTAAATATATAATTGCAGAATGGTCAGTATGAATAAAAGTTTCATAGCCTGTTATGTAATGTCTAAACTTATTAATTGCATGAACAACAGCTAAAAACTCTTTTTCAGTCACAGTATAGTTCAACTCTGTGGGAGTCAAATTTTTACTGGTATAATAAATGGCATAGGAACTAAATCTTTTTGACCCAACACAGCTCCTAGAGCTGTATCTGAAGCAGCCGTAGAAATATGGAAAGGGAGTTTCCAATTTGGTCCTCTCAAGATAGGTGCTTCAGATATTCTTGTTTTCAAAGTTTCAAAGGCTGATTGACAATCAGGATCCCATTTAAATTCACGGTCTTTTGTAAGCAATTTGAAGAGTGGAGATGCTATTTTAGTGAAGTTTTCTATAAATCTTCTATAGTAACCAGTAAATCCTAGAAAACTTCTAACATCTCTTTGACAATTTGGAATAGGTAACTTGGAGATGACTTCAACTTTTGATCTATCAACCTTAATCCCATCTCTTGAAATATGATGTCCTAAAACAATCCCTTCAGTAAACATCATAAAGCATTTTTCATGGATTAATGAAAGTTTTGTTTCTTTACATCTTATAAGGACTTTTTCCAAATTTTCTAATGCCTCTTCAAATGAATTACCATAAACTGTAAAATCATCCATATAAACCTCTACACAATCATGGATTAGATTAGAAAAAATTCCTAGTATTGCTCTTTGGAATGTTGCGGGTGCATTACATAACCCAAAAGGAAGCACTCGATAGGCAAAGTTCCCCATGGACAGGTAAATGTGGTCTTATCTTGATCTTCAGGTGCTACCTGAATTTGATTATAGCCACTAAAACCATCCAAGAATGAAAAGTACTTTTTACCTGCTAATGTATCTAATACCTGATTGATAAAGGGCAAAGGAAAGTGATCCTTCAAATTTGCTTTGTTCAATTCCCTGTAATCAATGCATACCCTCCATTTACCATTCTTTTTAGGTACTATAACCAAAGGAGAAACCCATCGGCTATCTGAAATTGGTTAAATGAAGTTTACATTGAGAAGTTTTTGGAGCTCTTCTTTCACTATCTCCCTAAGATTTGGATTCATCCTTCTTTGAGGTTGTCTGATTGGTCTACTGTTTTCCTCAATATAGATATGATGGATGCAAGTCTTAGGATCAATACCCTTCATGTCAGTATACTCCCATGCAAATGCGGTAGAATGTTTTTGCAAGATTCTGGTTAGTTCTTCTTGTTGTGACTTCTCCAGATGTTTGTTGATATTCAATGTCTTTTCTGGAAAAATCTCAATAGCAGAATTACCAAACTCTTCCATAGAGTAAAGAGACATTTGTCTTGATGATAAATATTCTATGTCAGATTCCAACTGAAATTGTGTTGGGTCATATTCTGAAGATGTCTCAAAATTTTCTAATGTGTTCAGAATTTGACTATCCTCACTGATTTCAGAAATGGTAAAGACAGGTTGTATAGTGTCCTCATCATCGACCCATTAATTGTCTCCTACTTCTGTGATTGCTTTTGCTGGAGGATACAAATTGAATTTCTTTGTCGAATTACCATTAGAAATGTACATATCCCCAGATCTACAACTAATGAAAGCATCAGCTGTGGCTAGCCAAGGTCTTCCTAAGATAAGTGGGTGCCCTCCTAGATTACTCTTGGGGGTCAAAATCATAAAATCTACTGGATATTCCCAAGAATCTAAGGAGACTGAAATATCTTCTAATACACCATCTGGTTTAATAATTGATCGATCTGCAAGTTGCAGTAAAGTAGGTGTAAAAAGAAGGTTAGGAAGTTTAAGCTGGTCCATAGTCTGTCTACTCATAATGTTGATAGCATCCCCTAAGTCAATCAATGCGTTTGGAATTTCTATCCCATTTATATGTGTCTTGACAATTGGACTTCCTGGATCTACATACTTCTGCATGGTAATTTTTCCCATCATGATATCTGCAATTTTTCCTACCACGTGGATTCTTCTTGTGTCTTTTAGTTTCCTTCCTGGTCTTTTGAAACTCAACTCCTTTATTGTTTTTGCTAGAATAGGAATCTCTCGAATGGCTTGTAGCAAGGGAATCTTGATACAAACATTCTTCAATTCATCTGGAAAATCATAGTTAGGCAACAAGATTTGTTTTTCCACCCCCTTGTCAATTTGTAGTCTTTCAGGAAAAGGAGGTGTAGATGAAGATGCAGGTTGCTCAACTATAGGAGTTGTGGGTGTTAACTTTTCTTTTTCTTTTTGCATGCTTGGATTTTGAAGAGATGCTTCCTCAGAACCCTTATTGACTTCAAGAGAATCCTCCTCAGAGGTATCTTGCTCTTGAATATCTATAGAAGGTTTTTCTAAAACTCTACCAGATCTGAGTTGTACATCGTTGAGAGGAATAATCATATAGGTAGGAAATTGTTGTCCTTCTACCATGTAAGTATTCTGAGGATTTTTATTATTAGGATTTGGCAATGGATGAGCTGGAAGTTGATTTGTCTTTTGTTGGTATGGGAGCATGAGTTGAGGATTTGGATTTTTTTGAGAAGGTTGTTGTTGTGGAAATGGCAATGAAAGTTGTGAATTTGGGTTTGGAAGTTGTGGAGCTTGTTGATTTTGAAAATATGGAGGATATTGATAAAATTGAGCAAATCTCCCATAAGGATTTTGCATCCCTTGTACCCATGGCTGATATGGATTCTGATGTTGGGGCCAAGGCTGTTGCCAAGGATTCCAATTTGGTGGGGTTTGAAGATTCATAGGGTTGTTAAACCCTTGAGTTTGTTGTCCCTGCCAAGGTCTTCTTGCAACAAAATAGAGAGATTCTACTGAATTTGGGTCTTCTTGAAAGACAACTTTGAGTCCAGGAATTGAAGGAAAATCCTTGATCTCATGATTCTCTGAGCAAATCATACATGTTTCTACAACTTTTGCATCCAAGGGACATTCCCTTAAAGCATGTTTCTTCCTACCTTTCGGACAAAAGATGGCTAAAGCATCTGTTTCTGCTTTCTGCTTGTTTTGGATTTTAAGGGTGTCTAGTTGTTCACTAAGGCTCCCTAAGATATCAGTTTTGAATTCATCAAGCATATTACCAATCTCTGCCCTACTTACTGATCCAGTTGCAGATTTGTTAACCCTAATAAGAGAAGGATCCCTAGGCCCTTTTCCTGTTTTAGATTTCCCTCTTGAGAGATGGACACATAGTTCTGTTATGTCACGAAGTGGAAGTTGAGAAATGTCTCCTTTCCCCATCATGTTTAAAATATCTATCCATTCATCTCTAATGGATTTTAATATGAGGGCTTTCAAGTTTTCATCATCTAAGTTGCTCATCTTTGCTCTTTTCAAGTTGTATTGAAATCTTTCAAGTAAGTCTTCCAAATTTTCATCTTCTTTTTGCATCATTTTGAATACCTCATCCTTGTGATTGGTGAGCATACAATAGTCCAAGTATCTATCCAAAAATGTTTGTTTCATATCATTCCAAGTCCTAATAGATTGAGTAGCTAATCCCATGAACCATTTCAAAGCAACTCCCTTCAAAGTTGAAGGAAACAGTTTGAGTTTTTGAGAGTCTTCCATATAGTCATAGGTTCGGCACACGACTTCAAACTCAAACAGAAATGTTTCAGGATCCTCACTTCGCAATCCATAAAAGTTAGGGAGGACAGATGGTGAGATATTTTTCATTGTTGTATGAGTTTCCTCATCAACTATAGGAAATCGAAACAAGTTATCTCCTTCCCTATTTCTTCCATTATTATCTTCACCATTGTTGTCTCCATATTTTCCTCCTCCTCTACCTCTACCTCTAAATCCGTCTATTATTTCCTCTGCCATGATAGTTTCTTTAGAGTCCTTAAAGTCTTCTAGTTCTTCTATCAAGGGAGGATGAGAGAGAGTCTCTTCCTTTTCTAAATGAGATTTAGTAGGTGGTATAGGAGAATCCTCTAATTCAGCTGTTCCTTGAATTCCAAAAATTTTAAGGCTAGGGGTAGATGGTGGTGATTCTTTTCTATGCCTTGAAGAAGATGGAGTTGTGAAAATTGAACTCTTGGCTTTAGATATAAACCTTCCCCTAGAATCTCTTGCTCTATGCATGTCATTTTTTATTTTATTTTTATTTTTTAAAAGTTGGGCTAATAATTCTCTTTCTGATCTTCCAGGTCACACTAGGTGCAAGAAGAGAGCATACTTAAGAAATTATTAAACCAATAACTCTCTTTTCTGATCCTCCAGATCACACTAGGTGCAAGAGGAGAGCATACTTCAAGAAGTTATCAAGTTTTCCCTTCTTTTATTATTTTGTTTTTTTTTTTTTTTTTTTAAGAAATTGGCTACCTAGTTACACTTCCTCGGCAATGGTGCCAAAATGTTTGGTCAATTTAGTGTGTCCTAAATTGCTACATTAATTTATCAATCTGGGATTCGTAAGCTAATGAAGTGCGGCGCACTATATGTGCAAGATAACCTATTTCTTAACTTTTTGTCGTTTTTGGTTTTCTAAGATGAAATGGAAATTCTAAAATGAAAACAAGTATGGTTATGTTTGTTCAAGAAAATGATATCCTCTATAATGATTTACCAACTTGAAACTTAAAAAGGAATTTGAAACATACAATGACAAAACTTGAAAGGAAATGAAAATGTGCTGCTGAAATGAAAAGGTGCTGCTAGTCTAATAAATCAAAATAGTGAACTAGTGAGCATGAAACCAAACTATTCTTGCTGCTGTCTAAACACAAAATAAATTATGCTGAAAGAAATCCAAAAGTTGCAATAAAGTAAATCTAAATCAATTTACATCAACTTGTCTTCTGATCCCTCATCATTAGTCCAACTATGATTTTCGGAAGTAACCATAAACAACTTGAGTAACTGATATCTAACTTGCAGAAAATAAACTAATATCAAACCACACATTCATAATTCAATCCCTCACCATCAGTCCAGCTGTGGCTTTCGGAGGTAACTGGAGATGTCATGCATAATTTAATATTTCTAACTTGCAGAAAGGAAACTAATATCAAACTACACATCCATAATTCAATCCCTCACCATCAGTCCAGCTGTGGCTTTCGGAGGTAACTGAAAATGACATGAGAAATTTAATATATCTAACTTGCATAAAGTAAACTAATATCAAACTACACACTCATACTTCAATCCCTCACCATCAGTCCAGCTGTGGCTTTCGGAGGTAACTGAAAATGACATGAGCAATTTAATATATCTAAATCTAACTACTGAAACAAATGTGCAAGACTGAAATAAACAAATCAGTACTGAAATTAAACAGAAACTAAGAAAAGTAAATTAGCAGCAGAACAATATTAATTCCATGTCATTAGTAAAAAAGTTATGCAAATGCCCGGGCTGCCTATTTATAACCTGAAACAAGAACACTGATCAGTTAACAATAACATAAAACATGAAAGATTATGGACAGAAGCAAGATGTAAAGCATGAAAGATTATAAACATAAATGAAGCATATATACCATGAAAGATGCAATGTATAAACATGTGAATGAATTATGGCACAATGAGCTTAAAGAAATAAAACAAGAACTATACAATAATGCACAAAACCTCAGCGTGTGCAGGGGCCCTCTACACCAGCCTTGGCAACAATCTTCAAGTATGAATTACGCTTGGAAACAGAGTCTTCTTATATATTAAAATGCAGTCATAATAGAAAGGTGATATTACGGCACAGTGGCAACGTAATTACATTACAGAGCAGACTAATAAAAACTAATAGAGATTAATCTAATATGCGTATGCAAACGCATTATTTATAACAAAGGAAATGTAACTAATTCCCTAAAGTTTATGCTGATAGAGAACACGTAAACCATTACGTCCAAAGATCTAGGATCATGGCCGCGTTGAGGAGTAAATCTATGAAGAGTGGATGTTTGAATTTGGCTTATGGAGCCATGTACAGATGTTGATTTGTCTCCTGCAATTTAGAAACGGCCATATAAGTCTCCACGTGACGAGAAACCGAGTCCTGTCACCGTGGGACTCTATGGTTGACTTCCACTTGGCCACCTTTGACCGTAGCCTCCCTAGATGAATTTGCTCAAGCCAATAGGATACAATCCATGTCCACATCATTTCTGACTTGCCCATGTGGCTCGTTTTACCTGAGGACACCTGTAACATAGATTTTCACAAAATGGCTGCGGAAAGTTGCAGCAGCTACGGAAAGTGGCAAGATTTCGCAGCTAAATGAGCAAAATCTAAATCAAACAGCAGACATAAAAATATAGTTAAAAACCATTTTAGATGCTCTTTTGCAATTAATATACAATGATATTGACAACTGGGAAGGTTCAGGTGAATGAAAAAGGTCTAGGAAGATGTATAAGAACAATGCAGATTTGAGACTCAACAGAGGGTTAACAAGATATTAGATCTTATGCACATTGATGTTTTTGGACCTATGTCGGTTCCATCATTGGCTAAGGTTGTGTACTATGTTTAATTTATAGATGAATTATCAAGGAATGCGTGGATGCATTTCCTCAGGAATAAATCTGAATTCTTTGACAAGTTTAAAGAATTTAAGGCTCTGGTGGTAAACTAGACAGAGAAAAAGATAAAGGTGTTGAGGAAAAATAATGGTGGAGAGTTCCACAAGAAGGAATTTTAAGATTTCTATAAGAAGTGTGGTATTTAACAACATAATACTACTCCATACAAACCTAATCAAAATGAAGTTGCAGAAAGACTGAATAGGACATTTATGGGAAAGGAAAGAAGCATGCTCAAGGGTGTGCGATTAGCACAAGAATTCTAGGCAGAGGTAATGGAAACTGCATGTTACCTGGTTAAACTGCATGTGATAATCATTTTTCTCATCTTGATTCCCTTCACTCTAACTAGCATACAAATATTGAAAATGAACAATAGAACCATTTTTAGGTAAAGTATAAGCACTTATAATTGGTCTTGAAAGCATATCGGAAACTTTATTGAAAATACCTTTCTTGTACCTTATAACCAAGTGAAACTGTTGAAGGAAACCCATCCACCTGAAATGTCGTGATTGCTGCAATTTTGTTTCTGACTGCAAGTACTGTAATGGTTGGTGATTGGTATGTATAATTGTATCTTTACCCATCATGTACTGTTTACACTTCTTGACGCTTTGTACCAGTGCATACAACTCTTTTTCATATGTAGGATAATTAGTTACAGCACCATTGAATGTTTCAGAATGAAAATCGATAGGCTTACCATGTTGCAAAATAGCTGCACCCATGGTATAATCACTAGCATTAGTTTGTATCTTGAATGGCTATCTCAAATTCGGTAATGCAAGGAATGGAGTTGAAATTATCTTGTCTTTTAAAGCATTGAAATTTTTCTACTGTTTTCCTCTCCATTAGAACCCTCTCTTCAGACTCGTCACTGCATGCATAGGAGCCACTATGGCAGAAAAGTTAGCAATAAACTTTCTCTAATACTAAGCTGCACCTAAGAAACTTCTTACCTCGGTTACTGTTTTGGGAGTGGGTCAATTCAAAATGTCTTCCACTTTAGAAGGATCAACTCTCAACTCGACTCCTCCTAAAATGTGTCCCAAATAAACCAAAGAAGTATTTCCGAACTCACACTTTGACATCTTAAGAAACAATTTCTCTTTCTTCAAAACATCAAGCAACCTATTCACATGCAAGATATGTTCTTCTCTTGTTTTTCTGAAAATCGGTATGTTATCTAAATATAAAATCACAAATTCATCAAGAAATGGATGAAAAAAATTATCCATAATACGCATGAAATTTTCTGGTGCATTACACAAACCAAATGGCATAACCAACCACTCAAAGTGTCCTTGTTTGTTTCCTCTCTCAGTTGATCAAGAAAATCATATATCCTTGGGAGTGGGTATTGATTCTTTATCGTTATCTTGTTCAAAGCTCTGAAGTCTACACACATGTGCCAAGTCCCATCTTTATTCAGAATCAAGACTATGGGTGAACCACATCGGAAAGTGCTTAGCCTTATGAGTCCCTTGTCCAACATTTCCTTAATTTTCCTCTTTATTTCAACATTCTTCATTATTGACATGCAATCCATGGCAATGTTTGGAAGAGGAAAATATTGCTACAACTGAATCTCATGTTGAATCTCCCTTTTTGGAGGCAATCCTGTTGGCTCTTGAAACATATCATGATGTGCATAAAATACATCATATAAATCTGATTTCAACTTAGGATCACTATCCTCAAACTATTCATGATGAACATCATATTTAGGCTTAGTCATTAGAATAAAAAAATTATTACTTGAATTTACCAGCCTCTTTACCTGTCCAACATTTACCATAGCAATATTTGTCTTCTTGCGATGTTCTCTAACAATGTACTCCTTACCATCTTTGAATAAATGGTATTTTTTCTCATGGCGATGGAGGATCGCTTTCCTGTCATACAAGTAACGAATTCCC
The DNA here is from genome assembly GCA_034641835.2 of Pinus albicaulis. Taxonomy (NCBI): domain Eukaryota; kingdom Viridiplantae; phylum Streptophyta; class Pinopsida; order Pinales; family Pinaceae; genus Pinus; species Pinus albicaulis. The sequence continues at coordinate 1,610,403,145 of CM076581.1, forward strand.
AACACAATACATGTTATGTCAAGTAGAACCACATCTAATTCAACTGTGTCAACAAAATGTGTAGTTATTTCAAACTGCATTATACACTTCTTTGAAACCCGTAAATTGGCATCCTTAGAAATTCAACCAAGTGGATATGGTTTTGGATGTGGTATGGTCTCAAGATTAATTTTCTTAACCAAGTCTTCGAAGATTAAGTTTTATTGTTACCCACTATCAAACACTGTGTCAATCTTGGTATTTTTGGATATGACCCTCACATGAAATAGTTCAATTCTCTCTTCTTCATTTGGAGCTTGTATGTGACATATTGATGTACTAGTATCGGGTTTAGTTTCAATTTCTTTTCCCTTCATGTTCTTCAATCCTATGGCTGTAATTTTAGATTCATCACCTGATTCTTCTCCTAAATCATGTTCAGTTGTAGGTACATTTTTATGTTTCCCTTTGTTGTTCAGATGTTTGCGCCTATTTTCAGGTTCTAATTTCCAACAGTGATTTTCATCATGGCCTTATTTTTAACAATGTTTACAAACCACTTTTTCTCCCTCTTTCTTGATAGATGCATTGTTTTTTCCTTTACATTTTTAAATCTTCTCTTTGTTTTTACCCTTAAAAGGTTTTTTTCTACCCTCATCAGAAATGTTTATCCCTCTAGCTGCTAGATGTGTGGCCTGAGCACATACCTCATATAGACTTGTGGGGTTAAACAAGAGGATATTATGTCTTAGGTAGCTATGTAAGCCTCCTATGCACTTGAGCAAAGTATCTTGGCTCTGTAAATCTACCCCTAATAAGAGAGCTCTTCTCCTAAATTATTTTGTGTAAACTTGCACTTGATGTCCTTTCAAATTTCTAAAGTTTTGCGAGTTCATTATGGATTTCTGCATATCAGATAATGGATAAAATTGTTGTTTTTTTACAGTAATGAAATCAGTCCATGATAGAATAATCTTACCATGCGTCTTGATCAGCTCCTTTGTCTTGGCTTCCCACCAAACAAGTATTGCACCTTCCATTCTCAATGAAGCTAATTGGATTTTGCTACCATCATCTTGAAGGTTCTGAATTCTCAAATAGACCTCCAATTTCCTTATCCAATTATCAAGCTTTTCTACATTGAACTCACCATTAAACATTTGCACTTGAAACTTAACATCAAGTTTTAGAAAAGGAATTTTACCAGTGTTAATTGACTTATGTGGCTGATGTACTGAAGATGAAGTAGAGGATGATGATGATGATGAGGGTGAAGATGGTGAATTTCCACTGCCTCCATTTCCTCCATTGCCCTTCTTTGATTTATCTCCATCATTGTGACCTTCTGATGATCCATGTCCTTCCTTGTGAAGTTTGGATCCTTCTCCTTCCAGATTCTCATTCCTTTCTTCATAAAGTATTCTAACCATCTCAGTCGTGTCAAGGAATGCTTTCCTGAACACTCTTTCTTCCTCTTTGCGATCCACTTCTTCATGGATTTCTCCTTCCTCTAGAGGCATGCTTAATGTTGTTTCTGCTTCTTTAGGAGGTGAACTAGGTGGTGGAGAATGTGGAAATCTTGCCCTCATTTTTTGTGTCTCACTTTGAGACCCTCTTGCTTCCACCAATTTTCCTTCTCCTATCTTGAGCGTGAGCCTAGTAAGCATGTGAAAACTTGCATACAGTTAAACAAATATTTGCACACAACAACACCAGAGAATAAACTCTAGCTCTGATACCAACCTGATCTGAAAGAACTGTATTATTTTGTTGTGCTAAGTGTCTTTTCATTTACAAAAAATGTACATATTTGTCTCCATTTGATTTCTTAAGGATTCAGGAATTTAACCATGAAACATAGATGAATTTGTGAATTTTAAGCATGAAATAAGGCCTAAATAGCACTGAAAAACATTGTATAACAGAGAAATAAAACCACACATAAGATTAACACAACAGGCATGATGAAGTAGTTCACCCCTCCTTGACTACATCTACTAGTCCAGCTCCCAATGGCATGTCCATCTTTCATTATGCTCAAAATTTTGCAAATACATGTGTTTACAAGCCTCCAATAGTTGTTTTATCTGCATAAATGGATCCAAAATGCTCAAATTAGTCTAGGAATACTATTTTTTCCCCCAAATTGGTCGAAAATTGACACTCCTAGCCTTTTTCCCAATCACTACTACAAAATCTCCACTAAAATTGGAGAATTGCACTTGTCTGCAGCTAAAAATAGCAAAAATTCTGAAATTTCATGGGCACACTAAATTCCCGCCAATATTCAAATAGTAATATTACTAATATAGTTAAGGGGAGGGTGTGGCCACATGCCAACCCATGTAATCCCTGCATTTAGTTTAACCGCCAAGTGAAACTCCACTTAGAATTAGAGTTCGCTCCTTAGAAATTAGAGTTAGAACTAAACCGTTGACGTTTAACATGGTATCTACATAGTTTTTATGTGACAAGGAGTATGGTGTTGACATACCATACAGGGGACACGTGGCAGCCTCACGGCTACCACGTGTCACCCATTCATTGGCTCAGAAAACAACATACCATCCACATCAAAAAATGTGAATATGAGACTTGGAATAATATCATTGCCTTGGAAAATGGAATATTCTCACGAATCTTGCCATTTTTGCTTACTGTACCTCTCCATGTTGACTCAGCATCCTAGTCAAACCTGTCACAATTTTAGTTATTTGGGAAATCAATCAGAACACGATATCTCCCTCATATGACATGGTTTTTTTGAACCGTTCACGCCGCTGGAATCAGGAAGATGAGATCTACCTAGTTGCTTAGGTTCGACATAGTTCCGAGCACTTTTAGTTTTCAACATAATTCATGAACTCCTCATCAATCAAAGAGTGGGAATTATAACAATTTTCATCATCATTATCATCATCCTCCCTATCATTTTAATCATCATTGTTTTTGTAGTCGTCATCATCATGAAATCCACCACCATCATCATTGCTTTTGTCATCTTAATTGTCATCATTCCTCCTCCTTGTCATTATCATTGTTGTCAAAACCCTCCCCCTCCTTGTCATTGTTTTCATTTCCATCATCATCATTGGTAGCAACATCATCATGGTCATCATCATCATCATCATCATTTTCACACCACCACCATTGTCCTTGTTGCCACCTCCTCCTCATCATTGTTGCAACTATCATCATTTTTCTCATTGGAATTGTCATCGTCATAGTTGTCATCATCATCACCTTCAACATCCTCATTTTCCTCCTCATCCTTGTTTCCACCACTACCACTAAAGCACATCACAACCATCATCATGGTTCTTGTTGCCTCCAAGGCTACTCCCACCACCACTATAGTCACCCTCGTATATTAAATTTAAAAGATAAATATCACTATATAAAAAACATAATATATATTTTCAAATTATCATCTTAGTTCATCTTTATAAATTAATATCACTTAATAAAAAAAATTACATAAAATAAAAAATATTCATAATTTATTTTGTTGGCATTTTTTCCAATAATGTTTTCGAACATTTTTAAAATATTTTTTTGATAAAAATACAAATTTTAAAGATACATTTTTCTGTAGATATAATTTAGCTATAGAATATTTTTATTTCACAACCATAGAATTTTTAATTACATTGTAAATTTTTGTTATTTAAAGTGTGTTTTTAAATGCATAAATTGATTGATTGAGACTCATGACGAACTATGGAGACATTTATGTTATACATATCATATTACTAAAATGAATAACTCCAAGTACATAAATTACAAAATTCAATTTTACCATAAAAATAAATCTCTATAAAATTTCAAGTAAAATTTACTCAAAAATCTTGAAAAAGAATGCTACCACTTTAAAAACAAGATTACCCTTTTGTTCTCTCTCTATATATTATAAAACTAATATTTATAATATTGGATACATACATTAATTTGGATATATTTAATTTAGATTAGTAATGATTACCAGCCTCATCGTACAACTTAAACCAAATTCACCAAACCCTTTGTAATAAAAGTTTAACCTGAAGCTTAATCACCAACACTACACAATTAATTTATATTTGTACTTGTTCCGCTTATTATGCCTAAACCCATAATAGTGTTCCATAACAATACAATAACGTTAATGGAGCCAATAATTGTAAGCTACTATGTAATGTAAGTGACAACCTAGTGGTGGATAGTTGTAATCTACTCTGTAAATTCGCTGTTGATTTTACATATGCATTTGCTACTATATAAGCCTCAAATATTTTCGATATTTATCCCAAGAATTCACTCGTTCTTGATCAATAATAACCCATTTTTATTTTATCCCTCGATCGTTGCGAAGTTAATTTTTGTAAGTTAATTTTTGTTGGAGCAAACCAAAAGGTAATGCATGTGACACTCTTATTAAATTAAAATACAATTCCTTGCAAGATGATTGAATTAGTTTATCTTTTAATAGCAGTTCAAAAGTCTTATTGTAATGCACTGAATAGTTACCGTTAACAATGCATAAATGGGTTTATTGCATCAAAAAAGTAGTGCCATTTGGGGGTGTTATGTGAGGGCAGGACAGGCGGGGTGTCTCATTAAGGTGCCATTTGGTGGTGGTATGCGAGGGAAGGACAGGCCTGTCTCCATGCACTAATGAGAAACATTAATCTCCCTTGCGCCAAGGTGGATATAATGTCTTTCCTATTGTGTGCATGCATCACTCAGATGATCCATTCATATTTTTAGAGCCCTTTCCTATTTATCAGGGCTTATTTGGTTGTTATTATATCTCATGTACTTAGATATTATTGTATTCAGTCGTGGCTATTTTCCTAGGAGCACTATGTATGTGGGATTCATTATGCTTTTTTCTTGCCCATTTTATGCCACCATGTCATGTACCATTTATAATGTACTTTATAGCTCATTCCATTTTGCTGCGCTACCATTATTCTTTGTACTTTGTTATCTCTTCAGGCATAGGTATGCCTCCCCTAACTCACTAAGAATAGGTACCCAAGCATTAAATAAGGCTTATATCATTTGTAGATCTTGCCCCCTCAGGTTATTGTCCTCTCTTGCTTCACTTTGTCTATTTATCTATGTCTCTCTCTTTCTCTCACTCACCTTCATTGTCTAGTGATTGTGTTCTTACAACATACTTAAGTGATACAATTAGCTCCTAATGCTCCCACATTGGGGTGAAATCTATTACCAAAGTGTTATAAAATGTATATGAATTGAAAGGGAAATTTAAATTAAATATTAAAGTTAATTATTGAAATGATAAAAGGAATTTTGGGGACATGTGTAATAAATTAAATGACAAAAGGTATATAGGACATTTAAGGACAAAACAAATACAATTCTTAAGAAGTAGGAATATGAGAAATTTCTATAGAATAGCGCAAATTCACCATTAACTTATTAAAAAATGAAAACAAAGATAGATATCATAATGAATGTTATTACTAAGAGAAAAAAAACAATAAGGATGTCGAAAGAGAACAATTATCATAACCAAAAATAGAATAAAAACTAAAAACAAAAATGGTGAATGGGAGTTGTTACAAGGCAAGGTTATATATGAGAATACATTTGTAACAATCCATATTGAAAATTGACTTCTAAATAAGTATCAATAATTTTAATATTTGTTACAATTTTTTGTTTATATATATGATGACCATTTAACTAAAATTCTCTTTCTTATCCTCTTTCAACTAAGAAATATTACAAGTGGATTAAGGGAATTTAAGGGTTTCTTTTGTGAGTTTTATGGACCAAATTTTGAATCCACACTCTCATACCATGGATAAGGTCTCCAATGATGAGATTATAATTTTGGATCTTAATAACCAAATTTATATTGGATAAAATAAATAAAAAGATATATCCTTGAACAAAATGCTAAATTTTGTAGATATGGTTGGTATTCATAATCATTATTATCATTGATCTACTTGTATCAAAATAATTCTATGTAAAGCATGTTCTTCACACTGAAAATATAATTTTATTATTTATAAATTTGTCAAAAGAAAAATTAGAAGACATGTTCTTCATGACATTATCAAAAGGAAAATTTGAATTTTAAAAATCAATTTCTGGTTCCACAAACAGACCAAATCGCCAAATCGCCTCAACCCTAAAGAAGCACCTATTCGACCCCTAATGAGACTATATAGAAGGTCACTTGATCCCCTTCATGTTGTAATTCACATCTCATCATATCAAGCATGTGAAACTCCCTGAAAACAAATAATTAAAGAAGATGAGAGTCAAATACAAAAGAAGATATTTTTGCTTCCACGTATGACCAGGCTTAGAATGATTTTTTTTATGCATTCCTACGGAGAAGTCAAAAAAAATTGTGGAATAAAGATACTTTAACTAATCCTTTGAACACGATTTCCAACTATTGTTTTGGAGGGTTTCTTTCGCATATTTGTGTTCTGTTGGTCTATTCATTTTGTTGGTCATTCTTTATATGAATTTAATTTCTCTCAGGTTAACTTGATTCCATACGGAAAGGTTGTTGGGTTTTTCCCTGTGTGGGTTTTCTTAGGGTAAAATCTTGTGTGGATGTCTCTTTATTATCGTTATGACATTTTTGTTTTATTATTGATATCCTCTATGTAATGTATTTATTATGTAAAATATCACAATAAAAAAATTAAACTAATAATTATCATAAGAAGTAATTATAAGCTTAGAGGATGCCCTATATTTTAGACATAAAACACATCTAGTTTATCATTTTAATTTACCATTTTCATGCATTTATTTTTTTCTATTTCAAGAACATATAAATAATGACTTAAGCATATTATAGGCACAAATTAAATCACAAGATAAGTGTAATTGAAATCATGAGAATGAACTTAGAAAGTACCTTCAATATTGAACCAGGTTGAAATGTGAATTTGAAATATGTAGTTTTCCTCCTCTTGAAAGTCCCTTGAACCACCCAAGTAAATTTTATACCTAGCCAAATTAGGAATATCTATCTCACTTATTAGCCCTCCACAACTTTTTTCACTTGGTACAAATTAAATAACAAAATAAGTGTAGTTGAAATCATGAGAATGAACTTAGAAAGTACCTTCAAACTTGAATGAGGTTGAGATGTGAATTTGAAATATGTAGTTGTCCTCCTATTGAAATTCCCTTGAACCACCCAAGTAAATTTTACACCTAGACAAATTTGGACCATCCTATCTCACTTCTTAGCCCTAAGCAACTTTCGTAGGTTCTCTACTCTTCTATTTCCAAGCCCCAAAAACACATCTTGTAGTGTGTGTCAACCATCAAGTGTTTGACACCTTCCTCAATCTTCAAAAATTATAAAAAAATCCTTAGTACCAAAACTATTATAAGATCCCAAATCCTTTCCCTCTCCCCCTCACTCCAAAACCCAAAATCCAGAGATAAAATCCCCCACCATTCTCCACCACCTATTGATCTATCCTTCACAAATCTCTAAAATATTTCCCCCCATTAATTTCTTACCTACCAAGTTATAAAAATCCTCTCCAACTAAATTTTTTTTCACCTTGAAGGTCCCCTTAGCCCTATTAATGTTAGGGTCTCTGGTGCTGCAACTAAGACATGAAAATAATTCCTAAATAACAATAATTAATACACATTAAAATAACCTCTGAAGCTTCTTTCAAATGCCATAGGTCTCACCTGATTTGGATTCTTCAAGAAATATTTATGCTAAATCTCCCGCAATGACCTAATTATGGACTCGTTCAGTAGAGAAAAATTGTACGGCATGCATCATGTCACTGTTTCCTCATTCGGCTCTGAAATTGATATAAAGGAAACTAAAGTCTGTGTGATTGCATCCACTTTTTATAGAATGCCAATCTGATGCTCGAAGAGAGAGTTATGACCATTTTCCCATGGTCACCTCTTTGAGATGAAATTAGGGAGCCTAAGAAAACCCTAATTTCCACAGATCTTATATCTGAAAATATTAATATTGCGAACCAAGATCTGAGCAACAAAAAAATGAAATGCAAGTTTTGAAGAAAGACCTGGAAGCTAATATGGATGGAATGGAAGATAAGATGAATGACATGGAAGAAAAAATTAAAGTCAACATGGAAAACATGAACAATGATCTAAAATTAGACATGGAAGGTTTGTCAAAGTTGATACAAGAAATGTTTCCTAATGGCGAAGACATAGTAGAGGAAACTCATGATGAGAACAAAATAAATGTTAATCATGATTTTATAAAATTTAATGTTGGATGGAAGAACCAACATATTCCAAAGATGGATAAGAGGATGTTTGATGGCAAGGATCCTGTAACATGGATACTCTAGATGGAGTAATATTTTGATCTCAATAATGTGAAAAACACACAAAAAGTACACATTGCAACTTTAATTTTCGAACAAATGATCTAGTCATATTTTAATTAGTTATGTGAGGGCCTGATTTAATTAAATATTAAATGAATCATAAGGTTAAACTTAAAAGTATGAAACATTAATTCATCATTAATCAATCTTAAGGACTATTCATAAAACTGCATAGCTTAACCATTAATAGAGATTAAGGAATAAATATTAATTTAATATAATCCCTATTTACAATTAATTTAGAACCATATACCATAGAGATAGTAGTGTATTTGTGGAAGGTGTGGCTTTGTAGCTAGTATGCACATATGTCATACATATGCTAGTAACACTAATAATCAATTAACATAGAAATCAATATTTCAAAAGGTGGGCTAATATATAAGCATCACATATTAGATCAAGGAGTGGGAATTAAAATAATTTTCATCATCATTATAATCATCCTCCCAATCATTGTCATCATCATTGCCGTCCTTGTCGTCATCATGATGACGCCCACCATCATCATCATCTCCTTTGTCATCTTCATTTTCATCATTCCTCCTCCTCATCATCATTATCATTTATCATCAGTCTTTTCATTGGAATTTTCACTGTCATAGCTGGCATCATCATCACCTTAATCATCCTCATCTTCCTCCTCATCCTTGTTGCCACCAATACCTCTAACGCACATCACGACCATCATCATGGTTCTTATTGCCTCCAAGGCTACCCCCACCACCACTATAGTTACTCTAGAATATTAAATTTGAAAGATCAATATCACTAACTAAAAACATAATTTATATTTCCAAATTATCATCTTAGTTCATATTGCAAAATTAATATCACTTAATAAAAAAAATTACATAAAATAAAAAATGTTCATTAATTTATTTTTTTGGAATTTTTTACAATAATGTTTTCCAAAATTTTTAAAATATTTCTTTGATAAAAGTACAAATTTTAAAGGCCCATTTTTATATAGATATAATTTAACTATAGAATATTTTTATTTGACCGCCTTAGAATTTTTAATGACATTGAAAATTTTTGTTATTTAAAATGTGTTTTTGAATGCATAAATTGATTAATTGATTATACATATTATATTACTCAAATTAATAATTCCAATTATGTAAATTACAGCAGTCAATTTTATCATAAAACTATATAAAATTGTAAAATTTACTCAAAAATATTGAAAAAAAATGCTGCTCCTTAAAAAAAATTACACACACACAGATATATATATATATATATATATATATAAACTAATATTAATATATTTATAATATTACATACATATATTTGTATATATTTAATTTATATTAATAATGATTAATATAATAGGGAGAAAGAAGACCCAAACTTGGACTCAGAGTCGACATAAAGTCAACATTCCATGCAAGCAAATGTTGTTTCTCCATCTAGGTCACTTGGTCAATTCGAGGCTCCGACCATGTTGGAAGTGATTTCAGTCCAACTGCAACAGATTCAGTTTCATTTGGACAAAAGGAGGGAACATAGGTACCAAGAACTTAATGAGCTAATGGCTTACATAAATCACATTCAAAATATGCAAAATGAAACTGTAGATTCTTTGGAGAGTCTATACGGCCAAGTCATGCATTCCCAGGACTACCTCTAAGCATAGGAAGGAACTACCTCTGAGCATAGGAAATCCAGATCAAAAACATTGACTACCATGGGCACAAATATGAAAGTTTATTTGCAGGGACACCACGAGCCCCTCAAAATCTTCCTTAATGCAGATTTGTATTTGTTTTGTTTTTGTTAGATTTGTATAGGAAATAAATATTAGTATTGTTTGCCTTGGCTTGCACCCGAGACCAGTATTGCTCTTTTGAAGCTTGGGTTGCTTAGTTTTAACACATATATGTTGTTATGTGATGTAAATTCTAAACTGATAATATAAATATGACTTCAACTAACAAAAAAAAACAATGTGTAGACTTCAAAAAAGCAGTGCTGAAATATTACAAGGATGACAATTGATCTAGTGGTCAATAATTTCAATTCATGAAGCTTTCAAGAGTCATAGATTTTTGTCTTCTATGAAATCAAATCAATTTTTCTTAGATGGTAGTTTAACAATTTTGTAGTGAATAAAAGTGGTGGATTTTAAATAATTATGTTATTCATTTATATGAATAATGGTAGTTGTTTTATGAAAATTTATAAGATTAGTTAGAAACTATTTGATGAACATTGGTGCATTTTTTTTAACAAATATTTACATACTACTCGAAAACTTGTATTCATAGTTGTAAGTCATGAAAATATTATCTCAAAATTATGGTTGTTGTTTTATATATAGATGAGTGGTGGTAGATGTTTATAATAAATGTATAGGATTTCCATTTTGGTTATTTGTTAGATATTTGACAATATTGGATATTTTAGTGTGAAGAAGTTATTTTAGAAAAAAATTATTTTATACATGAAAATTATTACATAAACAATTGCTACTAGAGATGAATGGAAACATGTGGTAATAAGTTGTTATGTAATTAAGAGTTTAAAATCTTGACTCCTTATTTTTTTGGGATGTTCTTGAGCTAAGAGTATACCTTATTGTTAGTGTCCCTTGGGATATAGAGGATTAGTATTTGATATTTGACTTGTTTTACTTGTATAATCAAGTTAATTTCAATTTCAATTTCAAAGGAATGAATTGGAAATAGAAAATTTATTTTTATATTAATATAAAAATTATATTTATATTTAATTATTATTATATAAAATTTATTTATTAAAAATATATAAAAAAAATTCCCATTTAAAATTTAAAACAACAGAAATAAAAATCTTAAACTCAACTTTATTTTAAAAAAACCTCCGAACATGTATATAATTAGCAAATTATTTTATTATTTTTTTCTTGGAATAAAATTTCATCCTAAACAACATGACAATAATAAAATCACATAAATAGAATATATTGGAATTATTTCCTTGTTGAAAATTTTATTTATTTAAAAGTGAAACTCCATATACTTCATAGAATTAAAAGTACACAAATAATAAGACTTCAATTCTAGAAAAACTAATAAAAATATTATTTAAGGCATTTTTATTAGACATTGTCTCCCAATGCATTTTCATGGATATATTTTTCTACAATCTTATTTTATGATTTTTCTTTAATCACTTGCACATTTTTCTTCTCCCACAAGTATTTATAATGTATTTCTTGTTTATTCCTTTATTTCAATATCAACAATTCATTGCATTTACCAAAACATTTCAAAGGGAAATGAAAAGAGTAACTCTAGCATTTCAGAATATATATAGAGGGGAGACTAACTGCAAAGGTATTCAATAGAAATAACTGATAATAAGTTTAGATCATTTGAACACCAGATTCAAAAAATGATAGACAATGAAAAAATTAGGGTTGGAGATCAAGGTTACAATTGAGATTCTATCATTTATAAAAATCAACATTGCTTTGATATATGCTTTTAATCCATTTATGAGTCCTTAGAATATAATGAAATAAATAAATAGATATGTCTATGATTATTTCCCTCCATAAAAATTAGGTTAGATCCATGATTCATAAGATAATAAAACCACACAATTACCCATAAATAAAATAGACTAAGATATCATCTTACAAACAAAACCCAATAAAAATACCAAATATAATTGAAATTTCAAGTCATCCACTATAACTTTACTTCAATTTATCTTAAGGGATAGGCCTTGTCTCTCTCTTTCTCTTTCTCTTTCTCAATCCTCCTTCCTTGTGTCAAAAAGTGTCATCATGGACATTCTCTAAATTACTCTCTGAATTCCTTGGCTTGACTTCTTTTATAGACTTGAGTGTATAATATTTTATGGAAAATCTTCCATAACCACTATAGATTGTTGTAATGGAAAAGAGAGAGTTGAGGTTTATGTTTCCTTTACCGTAAGGCGGGAATATCAGTATGTGATGCCGGGAACCATCAAAGTTTTTTTCTGCAGAGTCTAAAACATAGAAAAATTGTCATGAGGTTTTTTCATGTTTGGTTGTGTGAATTTACTGAAGAAAATATGTGTGGTCCCACATGATTTTTATGAAATTTACACGATGAATGAAATTATAATGTCTTCCTATCTACATATCTCCAAAAATTATTTCACCAAGTATTACATTTACTAATGACTCAACATTATTTATACATGTTATTGTTCTCATATCATCTATAAAAGAAGTGTATGAAGTTTTGTTATAACAGTTGCCGCATTATGTGCGAGGTGGGAAGAATAGAAACATACATCCAAAGTAAATCAAAATTCTTTGTATTGTTTCTCCAATTACCATTGAATTGGATGACGAGAAAGAGAGTGAGAAAGGTGATACAAGCCCAAGGGATTGAGTGAGATACACCTTGTACGAAACAGTAAACATGAGTGACATATATTGATATTAAATTTCTTGATACAATGTAAGTATGCATGTCCCATGCTCATGGTAAATGTCAAAGTTAAATACAAATTACAATGATGGTCATGCAAGGCCAAGTACAGTGATGGATCTCTGAATTTGTTGAAATGGATGATGTTATAATTATTGATCTGACTAATCCCTTAATCGGTTGGGACTCAGATGAAGAAGGAGTCGTGTTGATGGAGATACGGATTAGTAACCACAAGGGGCAACGCAATTGATGGGGGACATGAATGTAGTGGGTATACAAAGTTATGTGACTATTTATGGGGGTCAAAGCAACTCATGACCATGCGAATAAGTGTTGTTGCAGTCAAGCGTGGGTGGAGCTGATCAAATAAAGGAGCATTGGTGTCCCTCGTTGATCAAATAAAGGAGCATTGGTGTCCCTCCCAAGACAACCGAAGGATTACTGCGCATTGAAAGTGCAAGGTGTTATAAAATAGAAAAGGGCAGAAAATATTTTTGATCTTGATAATTACTTGTGATGTATTTGAGTTCTAATTATCAATAAATTATCAAAATAAAAAGCGTGAATACCAAAACAATGAAGGAGACATGATGTAGGCTATCATATTACCTATAATTATGTTTTTTTATTATTTTGTGAGGACTATGACTCATGACACAACCCAAGAATCACCCAATGGGTTCTATTGACCTATAAACAACATAAATTGAGCAAGAAACCTTCTCATGGATCTAGACATCATCAATCTTAATATATCCACCCTAAAAATGGATTTCCATATCATCTAAACCAATATATCTTGCCTCATATGTATTTATAGAAATATGTCCTCCTCTATATGGATATAGATATCAACTAGGCCGAGGCACCAACCCCAATCACATAGGATAATTGCAAATATACTAACTCTGCCAACCTTCTCTTCTCATGGTTTTTACTAGGCATAAAATTGTTAATCCTCCCATAATGCATGACACAAAGTATAGAACCATGTCCTTACTCTAAATTAGGCAGGATATACAACTTCCTTAGAAAATTAAATATATCAAAGCATGCTCTCAAATAGAGAGTTCTGTCAAACATTAGTTATTTTATTCTTTCAGCCATACAAAATTTTTCTTTTTGCATCATCATTAGAGAACTTCATTTTTCTAGAACATCATTCCTTTCACAGAATTTCACTTCATATTTAAATCATTACAATAAAATTCAATGTCATCAGTTTTTCTATAACTCTCTCTCTCCATCATGCTCATGATTATTAGAAAGTCATCATAAAGCATGGGGAAATCTTACAACTTTACAATTTTTTACCTGCACATCTCATCAACAAACAATGCAAAAAAATATACATGTATAAGATTATGAGGTTAACTTTATCATTCTATGGTTATCATGTCATCATAAAGAGAGAATTTCAGGATAATCAAACTTCGAAGTGAAACCTTAAATATCCAATATCTAAATAAATTTAGGGTTTCAATCTTTCTAAAGCATTTACACCTAAGGTTTCACTTTCACGCCCTAGGATCTAACATCAAATTTTTCTGTGGTTTTTTCATAGGCTCTAGATACTATTAATAAACCCTAAAAATAAAAAGGCTAGGGTTTCATATAAGAGGAAAAAAATCAATATTATAGTTATTTTGGTTGATTCAATCTAATGGTTAGGAATGCTAAAATACCAATAGTCTCAACAAACCCTAGGAACATAGAAAATGAAAAGTTCATAAATAAATTTCATACCTTTCATATAAGACTAAATTATTGTACCTTACATGATTCATACCTATATTTCATAATGGAGGAGGGTTGCTTCAAATTTCAATATGAAGGACATACCTTGAATAACTCCTTTTACAAACCTTGAAGAGATTTCTTAACAAATATTCTATCAAGACTTGAATATTTCTTTGCATACTCTCTTTGAATCTAGCAAAAATCCTTTCTTCTTTAGAATATACCTACAAACCTATAAAACAAAGAGTTATAATCAAGAACAAAAAGAGATTAGATATATAGAGGAAAATATTAACAGTGTAATGAGATATGTAGAAAGCAAAATAGTTATATTTTGTAAAGAGTAGAGGCTCCCTGTTGATCTTTCATTGATTGAGATATCTTGAGGGATGCCTTCAAATTATCGAAAAAAATCAAGAAATTTATATCAAAACATATTATATCTATAAACCTTAGGAATCAAACGCAAGAGAAATAATAATACTGGATTCCATTATAAAATAAACTTTTGCAATGCCTAAAATTAATGACTTAAATTATAAACAAATGATAAACAAGGGATACTATCCCATAAGACTTAATAGAATACATATTTGACATCTGAATCTTCAATTTTGGTTTTCTTTCATGTATCTTGATCAATGAAAATTGTGGTTGGATATCTTTCTCATTTATTGTTCTTAGGATTCTTAGGATATTGCTTCTTGTAATGTCCCATTTTGTGAAAATTTTACAATTTTATTTTGGAAAGGTCAATCTTCCCATGATTTTTCTTTGGATTTTTAAATTTATTATTTCCTTCTTTCTTCTTGAAATGGGTAGAATAGGAATTTGAGGTGGTATTCTCTTCATTTTATTTCTTACCTCCTATCATGGTAAGATGAGCTTCTTATTGAGTATAGGCATGTCACATTTCGTGAAAGGTGGGAGAATTTTTAAAATTACTTATTCCAATTGCAAAGGCATTCCAACACTTTGGTATTCTTAGTAGGGAAAATTTTACAATTTCCTTATCACGGGTTAGTTTTGTTATCACCAAATTGACCTTAATTGGTTTCTAATCAATAAACTCAATGTAACTCTTTCAAACCAATTCTAATTGAAGATTAGCCTCTTCAGTTTCATAAGGCTCTCTCAAAGAGGATTTATGATTTTGAATAAGGATATTACTTTATGGCTAACCCTATGGAATTGTAACTTTTTTTTTTGTATGATTGCAAGTTGAAAAATGAAGGCTTGCTACCATTGGGCTTATGGAGTCAATAATCAATAGTCTTAGTGACAATGGTTCTTCACATGGAAGATGAGGAAGCTATAGGTTTTTAACAGAGATAATTCACACACATAACATAGTAAAACACAGTCATCTCATCACTAAAGGAAGTCAAAGCATAACATTATGAATTCTGAGTAATTAGAGATGAAATCTACTGCAAGTGATTAAACATAAAGATACAAATCAAGAACACATCATAAACCTGATGAAAATCTGACGTCTCGAAGTAGAATGTCACTTTGTATTACTGATAATGGATAAAACATACAAACAAAAATTTGGTGCAATATTCTCCAACCCTTTGCTTCTTTGATGTATTTTCTATAAATAGACATTCTTTACAATATGGATGATATTCTTGGCTGGCTAGATCTTCGAAATCACTAACTTAAAACATAAAAATGACAGCTATCCTTCAAGAAAAGAAAATCCTAATAGGACTCTATCTATACTCTTACACCTATCATAACTGAAATCACTAACTTAAAATAGAAAAATGATAACTATCCTTCAAGAAAAGAAAATCCTAATAGGACTCTATCTCCTATTTATTACATTTACTTATCCTATTAGTGAAACAGTTACATAATGGTTACATCATGAATGTCACATGCTCGAAGGAAAAATCACCAAGTTCACGAACACTCTACATTTTCAAAGCATCCCGAGATCTGTGGAACATAACCCTACTTTTTAGGAATGGATGACCTTCTCTTTAAATGTTGTTTTGACTGATGAGATGGCTATGTGGCACTCCCTTTGAGTCATAAATCTCTTTTGATATGGTCCATTGACATGATGGAGGTCTCCAGTTGGCTAATGTACTATCAAGATGCTCAAAATTCTTCAAAAATTACTTGCTACTAAAATAGGGCAGTTTTAGGCAGTTTCGTAGCAAGTTTTAGTAGCGTGCGAAAAAATATCTTTTCCATCAATCTCTTTGACTTATTTGCTATTCCAACATCTTCATTATGTCATGAAACCTTGAAAACAATCGATATTTCTCCATAAAATATGCACAAAATGGGTTGTAAAGCAAGAAAACACCTACATGAATTTTTGTAGCGTATTTCTGACTTCAAGCCTGAGGTATGCTTCAAAACTTTGTAAAAAACCATAAAAAGTTGTTTTCAAGATGGTCTGAAAAACTATTATTCTGCTACAAAATTTGGATTCTCTGCATGTTATGAACCACCTAAAACATATTCCATCATAATTTATTACTCCTCTGGTGTTTCCTCATCATTTATAATTAGTTGACTAATGGGCTCTTCTACCACTGTCATCTTCAATCCTTTCTTTTCCAACTCCACATGAATCAAATCAAATTTCTCCCGAAGGTCTTCCACTTTGTCCTTTAATGCTTTTTTTTTGGATTGTAAGTGTAAAATTAATCCTCTTAACATGTTTAACCTCCCCTCTTAGTGGTTGAGTCCATTTCATCAACTTCTCTGTATTGCTCAAGGTTTTTGAAATAGTTGTGACTTGATCTTCCGAGATTTTCTTCATTTGTTCAAACTGAATTTTGTCAACTATGTGCTTCTTTATTGTGAAAGCAACTTCAAAAATAGAAGAAAAGATATATCATCACATTAGAAATAGGCCACCCTTTTTTTTTCCTTTTTTTTTTCTTTTTTTTTTTCTGAATAATTCTAAATATATTGATATAACACATAATAGTATAGAACTGCCCCTGCTTCAGCTGAGAGAGCTTGATAGCATGGCTTGAAGGTCATAGAAAGCATGAATCTGGACTGCCCATCGAGGGGAAACCAGTCCCGGAGGGATTTGTTTTTCAGCCCTCACAGGGGAAATCGGAATTAGGTTCAGACAGTTTAACAAAAAAAGACATATAGAAAGGACAATCTGCTCTTTTAGCGGAGGATAATTGAACATCAAAACCAAAAAACAACCCATGAAACCTAGGCTGAGGAGTCGTGTTCCACCGTAGGCTGTCCTGGCTACTTGTATTGACTGGAGGGGGAGGTTCCTCCACGATGCGGCACCTTTAGTCTTCGCTGTTGCCTTCTTCATATGCAGTGGGAGCAACAGTGGCTTTGTCAGTGTTCTCCTTCATCTATTCCTAAATATTGTCGTCTCGAGCAATCTTCAGCTGCGTCTTGGAATCCTTGGCCTTGTCTTTATGCAGAGGGGCAGGAGAAGTAGGGGGACGGGGATCAACAGCAGAAGGGGGGGTGGGGTAGGTGGTTTCCTCCCTAAGGGTGATGGCGATGAAGGCTATAATAACAGGCCTATCCATCATGAAATCAAAGCGAAAGTCCACTCGTTGAGAGGTTTGGCGGACGGGGGAGAGAGCAGACGGTGATGGAGCATGGGAGGCGACGGTGTGGGTAGCAAGAGGCATAGGAGGAGGCATAGGAGACATCACATTGGGAGGTGGAGAGCTCTCGATGGAGTGTGCTTCCTCACCAAAGCAATTTATGCCTCTATGGCTTCGGTTTTCTAGGTAATGGTCACACGAGAAGTCCTCAGAAGTGGAATCCGGGCTGAGGGAGGATCGAGATCGAATGGCTCGGCCTCTACTGCTCCCACGGTGAAATTTCATTCTGTGACGAAGCCTAGGCATGGTGGTAGAGAGGCGCACACAACGTCGACTGGGCGACGGGTGAGAGTGATGCTGCACAAAGGGACTAGGCGAGGCAGGTTGAAAACAGGGCTGGGGCTTCGAGCAACAGAGTCTGATCTGAGAAAAATGGAAATCCGGAACCATTTCAAGATGATAGAGAAGCAGATAGTGTGTACTAGTGTGCGTTCGATCACTTGGCTCGGCGCAAGCGGGAGGGAAAGAGATTCTCTGCGGGACTATGGACCTGCAAACAAAATGTTTGTCATGCGAGAAACTGAAGTTGATCTCCATTAAAAACCAGAGGGCATGCGCAGAGCGGCGACAACGCGAATTGAAGGCACGGATAGAGTGCAGGCTGGCTGTAGTAATGGTGTAGTAAATGCAGTTGTGGGTGGCCATATGGCCACCCCACTCCAATGCCATCGGGATGTGTCACGGGATGAGTGTCCCATCAACCCTGGCTTTCATCCGCATCCGGAGAGAAATAAGCCACTCTGAGGGGCAACCTCTGATACATTACATCAATGAAAAATTCTTGGATGATACAAATTAAAAAACCTTATTTCTATATATAGGAGTCCATGGGGCCGCAATGTAATCCTAGTGGGGCCACAATGTAACCCTAGCCGACCTAACAATAATAATTTAAGGGCACAATAATAACAATATGAGGGTTATAGGGGTACAATAATAATAATAAGGGGGTTACACTAACAACAATAAGGGAATCCCCCAGATGCGGGTGCTTCAATGGAGAGTTAATGGGATGGGACAGAGGGGTGGCAAGACCTTTCGACATCTGCCCAACTGGTATGCTGCGTTAAATGGCCATCTGTGCAATGGCATGCATCATTTAAACTCCCCTCCTTCCAACGCCATGGGCTCTGAAAACTTTAGCACTCGCTCGACTTCGGCTGTGATGAATCCTGCCTCCGCGTGCTCCGGCAGGATTTTCATCATGGGAGCAGTTAAGGAGACAGATCTGCTTGGTATGGGAAGGACGGACTTGGCGCGAGTTGAGGCCTGTCTCATGGTGGATGGCTACCAAACACAACACGTTAAATATCACCTGGTCTCGGCTTTCTTACAGAATTGCATTGGCGCCGTAAGTTGTTGTATGCATCATTGGGAGAGGGTCTATCAGTGTTTGTTGCATTTTGTGCAGAGGGAGGCTCATCCTCTAGGGAAATTTGCGCTGGTGCTGCGACTTCATCCGAGCTCGGGCCACCCTCTACTGGCTTTCTCAGCTGTCTTAGTTGCATTCTGGACCCTGTTTCTTCTCACAATGTCGAGGATTCGACACCGTTTGCGGAGTAGAAGAGGTAGCTCTCGGAGTCATCCCTCTCATGTTCATTCCAGCCCCTCTCTGGATTCTTCCTCCTTTGGCGAGGGCTCGAGCCACTACCCCAGGACTTGAAGTGGTCGGGGGCGCTCTCAAGATTTTCGCCTGTTCTAGGGTCCCCATTCGCATCGCCCTCTAGCCTCCTCTACTCCTACAACAGGCACTGCTCGTTTCATCTTCAACAGTTCCCTCAACCGCCCTTGGATTACAGCCATTCTCTCGGTGGTCTTTCTTGAAGATAGCTTGCCAGGGGCGTCCAGCTCGCAGCCGGTCGTTCCTGAGGCGAATGTTGCAGTTCCTGACACCCGGTTCTCGAATTTCAATCTGGGTAGTGGCAGTGTCCCATCACAACCTCTGTCTTGCCCTGTAAGTTCAGTTCCGGATGAAGACATGCTCTCTGCTAAACCTGGTCCCCTGGCTCCTCATGAAGGGCTTGCTCCTGACATGTGTGCCACCGGCTGGTGCAGGATTGTGGAGGAGACTCCTGATGATTAATGGGTTTGTTGCTTGGTCTTTTCTCTGTTTGTGTCACCCAACTTTTTGGGTTTTTTTCTATTCTGGTAGCTATGAAGCTTTATGGCCCCCTTTTGTTTCTTCTGGGTCAAAGCATTTCTTGGAAAAATATAGCTCTGCACCCCTGCGTGGGTTTCGACAGTCTACTACTCTGTTTTTTCCTGAATTTACTGCCTCCAAGGCAGTAGTCTCTGACTTCGGTCTCGTTGTAATATTATCCACTTATTAATAGATCAGTTTTACTTAGAAAAAAAAAACAACAATAAGGGAATATAATAGTAATATAGGGACCTAACATGCCCCTCTCCTTCAAAAAAGTGTTGTCCTCAATGCTTGAGTAGCTCTAGGTGCTTCTATATAAAATTCTCATCCTCCCATGTAGAATATTCAGTGGGTAAGTTCTTCCAATTGATGAGATACTATGAAATTGATCTATTTCGTAGGTGTTGAGTTCTTGTTTCCGTGACTCATTCATGTTTCAATATGATTTTTCCTTCCTCATCAAGTTCTGGAAATATTGTTTGAACTAGAAGATTTTCACCTATAACCTTCTTTAAGCATGAAACATGGAAAACTAGATGCACTCGTGAAGAAGCAGGACGCTCCAATTTGTATGCCATAGTACCAATCTTTTGCAACACCTTGTAAGGACCATAGTACTTTGGTGATAATTTATTATCCTTCTTAGCTTTCTTGAGGGATATTTGTATGTATGGTTGTAGCCGTAAAAATACCCAGTCTCCTACATAAAAACTTCTCTCGCTGCGATGTTGATATGCCTGTTGTTTCATTCAATTTTGTGCCAAATTCAGGTTATCCTTTAAGAGTTGGGGAACTTCTTGTTGATGCTCGATGTGATCTTCCACTGCTTGAACCTTCGAATTTTCTCTTAAATATGATGTGATGGATGGTGGATGATATCCATAAAGTGCCATAGATGGGGTAATTTTTGCTGCAGTATGGAAGGAAGTATTATACCACCATTCAGCGAGAGGTAACAACTTAACCCATTGTTTTTGTTTATCAGATACAAAACAACGAAGATATACTTCCAAACATTTATTTACTATCTCATTTTGACCATCAGATTGATAATGATAAGATGAGCTATGAGCTAATTGAGTATCCAAACAAGAAAATAACTCTGTCCAAAAATTTCCAGTAAAAATGGAATCTTTGTCGCTCACAATAACCCTTGGGTTTCCATGTAGATTTTGAATTGTGTCCATAAATGTAGTAGCAAATGTACTTTCTTTAAATGGATGAGATAATGTGCAAAAGTGTGCATACTTGGTAAGCCTATCAACTACCACCATGATGACACTCTTTCCTTCAGACTTAGGTAAACTTGTGATAAAATCCATTGAAATCTCCTCCCAACATTGGCTTGGAATGGATAAAGGTTGTAGAAGACTAGGGTCTTAATTGTCTCAACTTTATTCTGCTGGAAAACCAAACATTCCGCCACAAACTTTTGAATATCAGATTTAAGGCCATCCCAAAAAAATTCTTTCTTCATCTTGTGGGAAGTTTTCAAAAATCCTGAGTGTCCTCCTAAAGGAGAAGTGTGCAATTCCAGATTAATATTTTGTTTTAGTTGGGAATTCTTACAAAGATATAAGTGATATTTGTACCATAAGGAATCATTTTTCAAACTAAATGTATCAGATGTACTAGGATCTTGCTGCAAATTTTGAGCTAGTTTCCACACTTCTTCATCCTTCTTCCATTCATCTCTTGCTTCGGTTATCCAATCTAGTTGGATAATAGATGGCACAAAGCAATGCTTCCACCTCTTCATTCTTTCTTGAGAGTGCATCTGCAACAACATTTAGCTTCCCTTTTTTGTAGATTATTTCAAAGTCATAACCCAACATATTTGTGACCCATTTCTTCTGCTCTTCTGAAGATAGCCTTTGTTCCAAAATTGTTTAAGACTATCATGATCAATTTTCACCTTGAAGTGTCTTCTCATTAGGTAAGTTCGCCATTTCTTTAGTGCATGCAGTATTGCTAACATTTCCTTCTCATAAATATTAGGTTTCTGTAAATACTTTCATTTAATTGGATGACTTTCAAAAGCAATGGGTATTCCTTCTTGCATTAAAAGAACACCAATTCCATTTCCTGAGGCATCACATTCCACAATAAAAAATTTTGTGAAGTCTAGCATAGCTAATACTGGTGCTCGTCACATTGCCTCTTTAAGATGTTCAAAGGCCTTAGTTTCTTTAGGAGGCCATGAAAATGCATATTTCTTCAATAATGTTGTTAGATGTGCTGCTATTCTCCCATAATTCTTAACAAACTTGTGATAATACCCTGTTAACCCGAGAAATCCTCGCAACTGCTTTATGGTTGTGGGTAATTTCCATTCCTTAATGGCTTTAATTTTGTTAGGGTCTACCTTAACACCCTTGTGAGATACAATATGACCTAGATATTCCACCTCTTGTACTCCAAAGAAACATTTGGATATTTTTGCATATAATTGTTTCTCCTGCAATAGTTTAAGCAACCTGTCAACATGTTGAACATGTTCCTTCCAAGACCTGCTGTAGATTAGTATATCATCAAAAAATACTAGCACAAATTTTCTAAGGAAGGGTTTGAAAATAGAATTCATCAACCCTTGAAATGTAGAAAGTTCATTGGTAAGGCCAAAAGGAATGACCAAAAATTCATAATTACCCTCATGAGTTCAAAATGCTATTTTCGAAATATCTTAAGTCTTCATTCTAATTTGATGATATCCTGAACGAAGATCAAACTTGGTAAAATAAATTGCTCCATGTAATTCAACCAATAATTCATCAATCACGGGAATGGGAAATTTATCTTTAATTGTGAGCTTATTGAGCTTCCTATAATCTGGACACATGTGCCATGATCCATCCTTCTTTTGTACAAATACTACAGGAGCAGAGAAAGAACTTTGCCTAGGTTGAGTTATACCCTCTAACATTTCTGCAATGATATGTTCAATTTCACTCTTTTGGAAATAAGGATATCTATAAGGCCTGATGTTTGGAGGAACACTTCTTGGAATACATGAATAGCATGATCACGATCACGAATAGGTGGGATTCCTTTGGGAGTTTCAAACACCTTGGAATGATTGTGCAAGAGTTTTTGGAGATCTGTAGAAATAGATGATTTTGATGTTGGAACTTCTAGTGAGAATAATTGTGCAATTACGCCTCGTTGTTATTTCTTCAGAAGCTTTGTCATGAAATTAGAGCTTATTATCTTTCCCAGCTTCCCTGCAATACCCCATAATTCGACTTCCTTTCCTTTTGAGAAAAATTTCAAGAAAAGTTCTTAAAAATTAAAGGTTACAATCCCTAAATATTGTAACCATTGTACTCCTAGTACAACATTACCACCTCCCATAGGAATGGAAAGAATTGGAAAATTCAATACATAATTCCCCCATGGTTTGCTTTATATTATGGCATTTTCTAGAGAAATTTATAGTTCCTCCATTTGCAACCATCACTTGACATTTTGGTGCTGGGTATGGGAAACAATTCAATTCCTTGGATACCTTACAATGAATAAAATTATGGGTGCTACCTGAATCAATCAACATTATTACCTTTTTCTTGTTGATATGTCCTTCTATCTTGAGAGTTTAAGGAGTGGTAATTCCTGCCAATGCATTACACGATATGGTCGGACTCATTTCTTCTTCTTCTAGGGCTATTTCCTCATGTATATCCTCTTCTTTTGAAGATTCTTGTTCATCTTCTTCTTCCTCTTCACAATCTATGTAAAATAATTTATTCTCAGCACACTTATGACCTTTAGTGTATTATCTATCACAACTGTAGCAAAGCCCTTTTGCTCTTTTTTCTTCCAATTGTTGTGGTGTCAACCTTGTAGGTTGTGGAAATCTAGGAGTAGCAACACTTCCATCTTTATAGAAGTGAGTGGTAGGCTTCCTTGTAGCCATAATTTTACATTCAATTTTTCTTCCCAACCTGAATGCCTTCTCCAATGAATCAGGTTCCAAAATGTGAACTTCATGTTGGATGTTATCCTTTAAAGTACCTATGAAGAGATCAATTATGTGTTCCTCTGGAATATCAGTTACCCTTATATTCAATTTTTGGAAGTCCTCAATGCTCTCCCCCACTGAACACTTTTGTTTGAGATTTATCAATTGGCTAAAGAAAGTGTTTCTCTTTGTATCCTCTTAATGTGCTATCATTTCCTCCATAAAAATTGACCAGGTTACATTTTTTTTACGGGAGAAAAGCCATCGATACCGTACAAATGTATTTTGTTCTAAATGTAAAGTTGCAATGCATACCTTTTGTGTGTTTTTCACATTATTGAGAGAAAAATATTGCTCCATCTGTAGTATCCATGTTACAGGATCGTTTCCATCAAACTTCCTCATATCCATTTTTGGAATATGGTGGTTCTTCCCTCCAACTTTAGATTTTATGAAATCATGATTAACATTTATTTTTTTCTCATAGTGAGTTTCCTCTACTATCTTTTCACCATTAAGGAATATTTATTGTATCAATTTTGCAAACCTTCCATGTCTTCTTTTATATCATTCTTCATGTTTTCCATTTTTTCATCGATCTTGGTTTCCATGTCACCCATCTTAGATTCCATGCTAGCTTCCATGCCATCCATCTTAGTTTCCGTGACATTATTCAAACCATTCATCTTATATTCCACACCTTTCTTCAAATCATCCATCTTAGTTTCCATGCCTTTCTTCAAAATTTCCATGTCATTTTTTGTTGCTCTTTGCGAGAGAAAAATTTGTTGCACTTGCTCTTGTAATTTTGATATTTTATGTTGCCATTCTTTGTCTTCATGAGTCATAATAGAGCCTTATAAGAGCTTGATGGATGTTGAATTATTTTTAAGGTCCATTTGAGAATACAATACTAATATCTATTCTACAATATGCCCTTGGAATCAATTCAACTTGATTCTTCAAACAAGACTTATGCAATTCGGAAAAAAAAAATACACACCTGTTACCTGCTTTTGGAGAGATTGATATTGAAATTGACTTATCTCTATACTTTCAAATCCACAATATCTAAATTTCTTCCCTGTAGTAGTCCTCTAAAGCATCTTTCAAATGCCACAGGTCTAACTTGATTTGGGTTCTTCAAGGAAAACTTATGTCCAATCTCCCACAATGACTTAATTATGGACCAGTTCAGTAGAGCGAACTTGTACGACTTTCCACATGTCCCTGTTTGTTCCTTTGGCTCTGGAGTTTATATAAAGGAAACTACAATCCATCTACTTCCAGTCACTTTTTACATAATTCCAATGTGATGCTCATAGAGAGAGTTATTAATATTTTCCCATGATCCCCTCTTTGAGACAAAATTAGTGAGCCTGAAAAAGACCTAACTTCCACAGATCATATCTTTGAAAGTATTCTGAACCAATCTCTGGAATTTTTCACCGAAGTTTCTCAGGATCTCGGCTTCGTGCTATAAAAACTTCAGCTTCTGAACCTTGGTATAAAAAAAGTTATAGCAAAAATTCCGCGATGTCCTTTTTAAGTGAAATGAAGGTGCCTGCAAAAAGTTGTAACTTCCACAGGTCATATCGCCGAAAATATTGCGAACCAAGATCTAAAATTTTGTGACAGTGTTCCTCAGAATTGCAGCTTCACACCCTAATAATTCCAACTTCTAAAACTTCGTAGAAACAAAGTTATAGTGAAAATTCCACATTGACCTATTTGGAGCAGCGAAACCCTAGAATCTAAAGCTTTGATACCAAATTTTGTGAAACCAACTCCAAAAATAGAAGAAAAGAAATATCAACGCCTTAGGAATAAGCCACTTCGAGGGGGAAACCTTAAATACATTACATGAATGAAAAATTCTTGGATGAATACAAATTACAAAACCTCCTTTCTATGTATAGGAATCCATGAAGTCACAATGTAATCCTAGCCAACCTAACAATAATAATTTAAAGGCACAATAATAACAATATGGGTGTTACAAGGGTACAATAGTAACAATAAAGGGGTTACAATAATAACATTAAGGGGCTATACTATTAATATAGGGATCTAATATTCTTTTCCTCTTTCTTCAAGGTTGACATCTCTTTACTTTCCTCCTTTAACTGCTCTTTAAGGATTTCAATTTCTGATCTCTCAATAATTTTCTCTTTACATTTTATTTGTTTGATGATCTGTTCTTCTTTTGCAAGTGAAGAAAAATATATAATGTTTGGTGGTTGAGCAATTTCATTGATATTATCAGTCTCTTTGCTGCTTTCCATGACCTTCCTTGCATGTCTGGTCATTACATTCAAAGATAAAGTGAAATATGAGAAAAGGCTAATTGGGGTAAGGTTTTATTGTTTAAATCACAACTCATGATTTAATCATGACACATACATGCCCAAAAAGGTAATGATGACCTTAGACACGGCTAAGTACCTTTAAATTAACCATAAAAAACTTGAATGACCTCCACCCTAACTCCTCATATCATATAATAACACTTCATAGCAAATTTGACAAGATAGGTAAGAAAAATAATTTTGTAGTGTAGTTAGTTTAACCTATGACATATTTTTTAGGAAACTATTAGGTAGTTTCGTAGCGAAACTCGTTGTTTTGCTGTATAAAATGCTACGAAAATTTGAAAAACTGAAAAAAGCACCCTTATTTATTTTAAATGCATGGGGAATCAAAATTGACACAAAATTAGGATTGATGTGACATGAAATGACATAAATAGAGGTGACCATTGAACTTAGGGTAGGCTAAAAATGTAAAAAATGAAATTTTCCTAAACGAACTTGAAATGGCTAAGGAGACCTTATCCCTTTGATGTGTCATGTAATGTTTCAAACTTTATGAGTGATAACAGTGGATCCACTTGGGATGGTGTGTCCCTGTGGTACACCAAAGAACTTGTAGTTCCAGTGCCATCAATCATTTTGGAACTAAAAACTTTGAAATTTCCCGAGCCGTCTTCAAACTCTAATGGAATTTACCTCAGGCTCAAGTTTTATGATTAGCTTGTCTTTATTAGCAAAAAATCATAATAAAATGGAATATACACAATGGAGTGAAAAATCAGTAGGAATTAAGAGGAATAGTTCTTTAGAAACCTGTCATTGACAGGCCCTCCAACACAAGGTTGTCCATCCATTTCCCGCAGTAGATAAGTGTTGTTTCCATGGAATGCAGCTACTATGAATGGTACTTTCTAGTTGTTCTAAAAATTACCTTGTTTCCCATTTTCTTCAATTTTGGCCTCCAACTTCAACACCACATATTCAATCTGAAAATTTTCTTCTCTGACCTTCCTGTCAAATGTCTTCTTTATTTTTTTTTTGTGACTGCTAATGGCTGTTGTATACCTCCTCCATTTTTCCTTCAGAGCTATAAGCTGGTTTATTCTCCTCTTAATAGCATTAGGATCCTCCTCTAGTCCTTGCAGCAATTTTATAATAGGTACTCCCAAGGATGTGGGAAGAATGGCTTCAAATCCATACACTAACTCGTAAGGTGAAGTACCAATTGATATTTTTGTACATACTCTATCAGCCCATAGAGCATACTTCAACTTCAAATGCCATGATCTTTTGTTTTCTTGCAGTACCTTATTGATAATTCTCACAGTGATTTTATTGGAAGATTCAGAAAGACCGTTACCCTCTGGGTAATAAGCAGTAGAGTGTCCAAGTTAGGGAAAATTTCAGGGGCTAATATTCACAGGTGTGCTAATTTTCTATGTTTTTAACAAAAAAAAGATTCACTAATTTCCATTTTTCCCTATAAATGATTCGCCCAAAATTTATATTATAAAATTATTTTACCTTAAAAATCACCAAATTTTTATAGAGACTATATAAAATCATTAGAAATTTGAATATTTATAAAAACATATCGCTAAACATTTTATAATTTGCATGTAATGGACTAGTAATATTCGCCAAGATTTCTAAACTTTAAGATAAATTTCCATCCTTAAAATTTTCCTTGGTCCAAGTGTTATGTGATACTAATGACAAAAAGTAATCAACCTTTTGGATTTGAAAGAATGTGCATTGTCAGTAATAATCTTCATAAGACAACCAAAATTGGACAATACGTTATTATCTCAGAATTGGATGATGATTGAATCATTTGGGTGCCTTGTTGGGATTGCTTCAATCCAGTTGATGAAATAATATGTTGCTATCAAGATCCAATAATGCTGCCGTGAAGAAGATGGGTGTATTTCACCAATAAAATATAGCCCCCACTACTAGAAAGGCACCTCAACATAAATTGGCATAAAGGGTAAAGGAACTAGATTTTTCTTACCATAAAAAATCTAACATTCATGGCATGCAGCTATATTGTTGTAAACATCCTTGAACATGGTGGGCTAGTAGTACCTGCTCTAAGAATTTTGTTTGTTGTGGTATTGTAGTAGTGATGTCCTCCACAATATCCTTTATAAAACTCTTCAATCACCTTTTCAACTTCATCTTCCAACAAACAGTTCAAAAGGATCCCACCAATATCTTTCGATTAAAGATTCTTGTCTATAATGCAATATCTTAGAGATTTCGGCTTCATAAACCTTGCTTTAGATTTAGTCAATTTTGTAGGAGCTCTATGATGATGCAAGACAAATACAATGTCTTTGTACCAGTCAGATAGAATGTACTTCTCTTTAGTAGGAATCAACACTTTATCTTCATCTGATAACTCTGAAATTTCTGCAATAAAATTTATATCAAGACAATCAAAATTGGACTGTGCCATCAGCTTTGCTAGACCCTATCCTTTCACCAATTTTGTAGGTCTAATTTCTATATCATACTCCATAAAATTAGCTATCCACTTCCCTCTCTTTCCATTAGGATCATCTTTAGTGAAGATATCTTTTACCATAGTATTAGGCACAAATGCTAAGACATGAGAATGCAGAATATAGATTCTAAAATATTTAATGCCTTTGATCAAAGAATATTCCTGTTTTTCTAAAATATTGTACTTCAGATTTGAGTTAGCAAGGGTTCTGCTAAAGAATGTAATGGACTTCTCTGTACCTTTTTTTCCTTTCTGTAGTAAAATTGTAACAATATTGTTTTCAGATGCAAATGTAAAAAATAGAAATTATTTCTAAAAATATGGGCTAATCAACACTGGGGCATGAGTGAGTGCTTTCTTAATTTCTTCAAATGACTACATTGATTCAAGTGTCCATTTAATATCAGTTCCTTTCTTCAGCATATTGGTTATATCTTTGACAATCTGAGCAAAGTTTAGGATGAACCTTCTAACAGAATTCACTCTCCCAAGGAAATACTAAATTTCCTTTTTGTTCCTTGGTAGATCAACTTTCTGAATGGAATTGACTCTATTTGGATCAATATTTATCCCATATTTTGATATAATATGCCCAAGAAACTTTCTAGAAGTTAGATCAAAAATAATTTTAGTAGGATTGAGAGAATACCAAATCTTCTACACTTCAGCAGAACTTTTTCCATATGCTTCAATTGGTCTTCCTCTCTTCTTGAAAATACAGTTATGTCATCTAGATAGACCACCACTAGTTTATATTTCTCCTCAGAAAAGGAAATGTCCATTTCTCTTTGAAAATTCGCTCCTGCATTCATCAAAACAAAGGGAATATTGGCTAAATGAATGTTCCCTATGGTGTGGTAAACGCAATTTTCTCTTGGTCTTCTCGGTGTACTAATATCTATTTTTATCCTGAAAAACCATTGAGCATAGACATCCTTTGTGAACCAAAAATATTTTGGAATATTTTATCCATCGTAGGGAGAGGTTAGTTGTCTTTCAAAGAATCCTTCTTCAAGTTTCTGAAATCATTGCAGATTCTGATCTCTCCAATATTTTTCCTGACTGGTACCAAGTTAGCAAGCCATTTTGAGAATCTGATAGGAACAATAATTTTTGCATCAAAACACTTCTTAATTTCCTTCTCAATCAGAGGCATGAGCAATGGATTTATCCTTCTCAATTTCTGTTTGAAAGGTTTCTCATTTTCTTTCATAGGAATAGTATGTTGAATAATAGTAGGATCATACGTCTTCAAATCAGCATAAATCCATGCAAAAACATCAATAAACTTTTTCATAATCTTAATATATTTCTTTTCCATCTTTACGGAAAGAAACTTAGAAAGTTTTATCATTTTAGGCACAACAATTGTACCAAGATTACAAGTCTCTACCTCTTCATCATCAACCTGTATTCTACAAGGTTCGAAAACATCATTTTGGAAAAAATATTTTCAAGTGGAATAAGACCCTTGGGTATACAATTGTTCTTTAGTTGTAAAGCTTCAGAATTACCCTCAGTTTCTGCAAGCATATTCTCTTGATCTACTTGTGTGCTTTCAAACTCCTCCTTCAAATCTATGAAATTTTTGACTTGTTGGTCATCTTCAAACACTTGCTAATGGATCATGTTATGTGGGATGGTAGGCCTATGATGAACTTCAATCTCATACTTTTCAGTGCAATGTGCAGGGATAACAAACAAGCTTGCAGAAACAACTAGGGAATCAACTGCTGAGTTTTGATCCCTAGTTTTCAAAATAAATGAATATTCTTGAAATTTTTACAACATCTCCATGATAAAATTTATGTAAGCTCTCATCCTTACATCCTTGGTTTGGTATATTCCTTCAATTTTTTTAATTACCAATTCAGAATATCCACAAACTGAAATTTTTTGGGCACCCAATCTTTTCAAAATTTCCAAACCCAAAAACATAGATTCATATTCAGCCATATTGTTTGTGGAATCAAAGTTCAATTTGAAAGAATATAACTTACTTTCATCGGGAGTCGTGATCCATATGCCTGCTCCAACTCCCTCTCTTCCATCAAAGTGAAAAATCCACCAGCCCTCTACTTTTTCTTCAATGATTTTCTAATTTTCAGCTTGTTGATTTTCAATCTCTTGAATTTCTTCTTTCCTTTCATTTTCTGCTTCATCAATTAGCGCATTGAAAAGAATTTTTGATCCTAATTTAGTTTCAATAGCATAAATTGGAAAATTCCGAGGTTTATCCTTACTTCTTACCATATAAGCCATCCTTATCTCTCTGTATAGTCTTCTTTGCTCACCAAAAACAAGAATGGTGGCATATGTCAAGTCCATCTGCATGGTGTCTTTGATTTTTGTTGCCCAAGATCTGGATAAGAGCATGCCAAGATCTTGGTAGGCACTTGTGTTAGATCAACAACAACATCCTTTATCAATCCTATGAATTCAACACTTTTAGAATCAAAAGTGAAAAAATCCTTGTATGGCCTAGTGATTTCCAAACCCATCCTCTCCATAATCACCTTAGGCACGAGGTTATGAGAAGCTCTTAAATCCAAAATAGCATTATGTAAGGTCATGTCATGGATAATAAGGCTGACATAGAAAGGAGGCACTTATTCATCATGCTCATATTCCAATCTTGGTATCAAGTAGATGGTAGGATGGTATTCTTGCACATTAAGCATATATGAAGCTCCTGGTTGAGAGTTCAACATTTTTACAATTTTTCTTCTATATTCATTCACCTTAAGAATTTCTCCAAAAGGGACTCGGATCTTGATTTTGGAAATATCATTCTCCAAACTAAAAGCAGAAGTAATCTTTTCAATTTCTTTGATAGGGGGAGAAGGTGGTAGATCTTTCCTAACCTCAGCTTCTTTAGCAGCATCTTTCTTGGGCTTTCTTTTATTTGTAGTGATAGGAATATTTTTTTTCCTGAGGTTGTATTGCTTCTGCATCTTAAATATTGCATGTTGATTACCCTTAATATAGTCATATTGTTCCTTGTCCTTATTTGCATCATTATCAGACTCATCATGTTCTTCTTTAGTCAAGAACATTCTAGACATGTTTTCATATAGGCAGTGAATTGAGTCTTCTTGAATTTGAGGCTGAGTTTCATCTTCATCAATTAAATTTTGCTGAAAGGGAGGCCTCACTTGAGGGCCGGGTTTATATCTGTTTTCCCTTGGCCTTTGCTAATTTTGAGGCCTTCTAAACTGTGTATTTCTAAATTGTGGCTCATGTATGCAGGAGGTATAGATCTATTTCCAAGAGAAAGCCTATCCATAAGTTTTTCCATTGTCTTCATCATGGAGTCAAACTTATCATCTAAGGTGGAAGACTTTTCTTCTTCTTTCAATTTTGTTTATCCCATCTTAGACTTCTTGGCTATTTACTTCTACTTTCATAGCATTATTTTGCATTTCTGTGAGTGAAGGAGATTTTATTTCTCTAAGCAGGATATAGAATTCATAGTCAAATTCCTCATCATAGTGCAATTGAGTAGCTTCTGGTGGAGGTTTAAGATGACCAGGGATGGAACCATAGACTTTGTTAAATCTCTTGGATAAATCTTTAACAGTTTCATATACATCTCTTTTCAGACTATTGTACTCAGTGAGGGCTTGTACATGGTTTGTTCTATTTCCCCATTTTCTCAAGAAGCTATCCTCAAACTAATTCCAATTATGTAAGCTTCCTGGAGCAAAGGCTTTAAACCAATTTCTGACCTCACCAGCGAAACTTTGAGAAAATTTTCTCATTTTGACATCTTCGTGGCCTACCTCCTCTCTGTTTATGAATTCCTTGAATTTGTCTACATGTTCCTCAGCTACAATTTCTTCATCACTCCCCCAAGTTTTAATTCTAGTAGAGTAATTACTAGGGAGGGCATTAAAGATAGCTGGAAGAAGAAGTGGAGCATATCTAGCAGGTGCAGTAGGAGGTGGAGGTGGAACATTTCCAGCCATGATGATAGGGACTATGGTATTTTTAGGGACATCAGTAGTAGAGGATGAACTGTTAGGAGGTGGTGAATTTGTTCTTTGTAGTCTAGTTACAAATGAGCTCCAATCAGGTAAAGGAATCTCATATTTTCTTCTTAGCAAAAATTTAAATGGGTCTAATTCCTTCAACTTATCAAAAGTTTCCCTCTCTAACAATAGCTCTGATGTGACCTCCCCCCAGAATTCTTCTCTATCTTTTTGGGTCACTAAGGCTGAGGTATCAATACCTCTTATTTGCAGGTCTATAAAAATCTCAGTCAATTTGTTTTCATTTTGAGACCTAAAAAAGACTTCCTGAATTCTACCATCAAACTTCTTATCTTCAAGACTTCTTAAAATTTCAGAGGAAAAAGCTCTTGAATGTGATGGAGTACCTGATTTTGAAGAGCTACCTTGAATTCCTCTAGAAATTGGGTTGGATTATCCACAATAGCAGGTGGGTTAGGGTCTGTATTGCTCCTTGTGTATCTCCTTCTTAAAGCCACATTTAAAAATGAATTTCTGCAGTGGATTTATCAAGGTAGTTGCAACCTCGAATAGATTCTGAGCTCCTGCTACCTCCAAGATTTCAGCTTCAATATTTACATAAAAACTTTGGGAAATATGTCTTTAGGCTCCTGACAGACGCACCAAAATTTTATCACCAAATTGATCTTGATTGGCTACTCATCAATCAACTCAATGTAACTCTTTTAAACCAATTTTAACTAAATATTAGCCTCTTCAGTTTTAGAGGGATCTCTCAAAGAGGATTTATGATTTTGAATAAGGATATTACTAGTTGGCTAACTCTATGGAATTGTAACTTATCTTTGGATGGTTGCAGGTTGAAAAATGAAGGCTTGTTACCATTGGGTGTATGGATTCAACAATTAGTAGTATTAGTGACTGTGGTTCTTCACATGGAAGCTGAGGTAGATATATGTTTTTAACAGAGATAATTCACACACATAAAATAGGAAAACATAGTCATTTCATCACTAAAGGAAGTTAGAGCATAACATTATGAATTCTGCGTAATTAGATATGAAATATACTGCAAGTGATTAAACATAAAGATGCAGATCAAGAACACATAAAAAACCTAATGAGAATCTCAGGTCTGGAAGTAGAATGTCACTTTTTATTACTGATAATGGATAAAACATACAAGTAGCAATTTGGTCCAATATTCTCCAACCCTTTGCTTCTTCGACGTTTTGTCTATAAATAAACATTCTTTCCAATATGGACGATCTGAATCGATGGGTAGATATTCTAATTCTACTATGACACCTATCATAATGGAAATCACTAACTTAAAACAGAAAAATGGCAGCTATCCTTAAAGAAAACAAACTCCTAATAGGACTTTATCTCATACTTATTACATTTCTTTATCCTATTAGTGAAATAGTTACATAATTTTTACATCATGAATGTCACAATCTCAAAGGAAAATTCACCAATTTCACCACCACTTTACATCTTTAAATCACCTCTAGATTTGTGGAACATAACCCTGCCTTCTAGGAATGGATGACCTTCTCTTTAAACATTGTTTTGACTGATGAGCTGGCTATGTGGCACTCCCTTTGAGTCATAAATCTATGCTGATAAGGTCCATTGACATGCTGGAGGTATCCAGCTGGCTGATGTACTATCGATATGATTATAATTCTTCAAAAATTACTCGCTACGAAAACAGGGCAGTTTTAGGCAGTTTCGTAGCGAGTTTTAGTAGCGTGGGAAAAAATAGTTTTTTCATCAATATCTTTGATTTATTTACTATTCCAACATCTTCATTATGTCATGACACCTTGAAAAATATCAAAATTCCTGCATAAAACATGCCAAAATTTGGTTTTAAGGAAAAAAATAACCTACTCAAATTTTCGTAGCGTATTTCTTGCTTCAAGCCTGACGTACGCTACGAAACTATGTAAAGAACCAGAAAATGTTATTTTCAAAATGGTCTTCAAAAACTGTTCTTCTGCTGCAAAATTTGGATTCTCTACTTGTTATGAACCTCCTAAAACATATTCCATCCTAACTTATTACTCCTATGGTGTTTCCTCCTCATTTACAATCAGTTGACTAATGGGCTCTTATACCACTGTCATCTTCAATCCTTTCTTTTCCAACTTCACATGAATCAAATCCAATTGCTCCTAAACGACTTCCACTTTGTCCTTTAATGCTCTATTTTTGGATTGTAAGTCCAAATTCATTATCCTAACATGTTTAACCTCCCCTCTCAGTGGCTGAGTCCATTTCATCAACTTCTCTTTATTGTGCAAGGTTTTCGAAACACTTGTGACTTGATCTTCCCAGATTTTCTTCCTTTGATCAAACTGAACTTTCTCAACTCTTTGTTTCTTTGCATCTTGCTTCAAGGATGCTATCTCTTTACCTGCCTCCTTTAAATTCTCTTCAATGATTTCAATTTCTTATTTTTCAATAATTTTCTCTTTACCTTTTCTTTTTTTGATAATCAATTCTTCCTTTGTAAGTGAAGACAAATATATAATTCTTGATGGTTGGGAAGTTTCAATGATCTTCTCAGTCTCTTTGCTGATTTTCGTGACCTTCCTTGCATGTGTGGTCATTGGCTTCCTAGGTTGAAAAATGAAACCAGCATCATCATCTGCAAGCTCTAAATTTTTAGTTGTCTTACCTTTCTTCAACTTTCTTCTTCCATCTTCAATGTCTTCAGCTTGCACAATGGGTGATTCTTCAATGTCAATTGCATGCAGGATATCCTCCAAGTTTCCTTTAGCCACTATTTGGCTCCTAGTAAGTCTCTTTCTACCTTGTTTTCTAGACGTATGCTTATGTTTTTCATGGGTTGTTTTAGGTGTGTCAATCTTCTTCAAAAGCTCTACCTCCATGTTCACTAGTTCTTGAAGAGATGATCTATTCCCTTCTTCAACTTCCTCTACCATAGTTGGTGATGAAATGCTTTTAGGTTTGGAGAATTTCTTAGGAGTGACAACATCAATTTGATAACCACTCATGAACAAGAAGGAAGTACAATCTCTCTCTAATCTATTCAATTACTCTAACAACAACAACTTAATCAAACCATGATGAAAAAGAGAAGTTTCATTTCCCTCTGTTTCGATTTGAACCTTATCTGACACTTTCCCTACACTTCTGCAGAAATAAAAAGGCGAGTCAAGTGACCTCTTACCCAAAAAATGCAGAAGAATCCTAAGATGATAAGAGTAGACCATGTGAAACCTTCCTTTTTTCTTGATGAACTCTTTGCAATCGTGCATTGTGAATTTTATGCCTTTAAACCATTGTTCCCCTCCTCTAGGGATTCTTTTTGCTGTTGAGATGGTCTTTGGTGTCACTATAAGTTTTGGAATTTTAACTTTTAAAGTTGTTCCTATGAAGCTGGTAGCAAAATCCTTGGAAACCAATAGATGAAATCCCTACAACCTCTGATATAATTGCAAGGACCGGTACTTCTGAAAAACTCCATGGAAGTTGGGCCTTCGTTAAGTAAATTCATGTCCATGGGCTCATACGAGTGGAAATGACCACCTTTATTTGTTTTCCTTCATGCAGCCATGGGTACTTTATATCTTCACAACCTCACTTGCTTGATGACACCTACAAAGTTTAAATCTACCAGCAACCTGCTTGGCTCGATGAAGCAACTTTCAAAAGATCGAAATACATGCAAAGATAAAGAGAAATATGAAAAAAGGATAATTGGGGTAAGGTTTTATAGTTTAACTAATAGCTCATGCTTTAATCATGACACATTCATGCCCAAAAAGGTAATGATGACCTCAGACACGACTTAGTACCTCTGAATTAATCATTACATACTTGAATGTCCTCCACCCTAACTCCTCCTATCATAGAATCACACTTCATAATGAATTGGACAAGACAGGTTAAAAAACAGATTTTCGTAGCATAGTTATTTTAACCTCTGATAGATTCGCTACGAAACTATTAGGCAATTTCATAGTGAAACCTGTTGTTTTGCTCTATAAAATGCTACAAAAATTTGGAAAACTAAAAAAAGCACCCTTTTTTATTTTAAATGCATGGGGAATGAAAGCTGACAACAAATGAGGAATGATGTGACATGAAATGACATAAATGGATGTAATACTCCTACATTAGCCTACAACTAATAGGAATATTAATTTTGCTCCAAACACATAGTTAGATGAATAAATGGGTAGCGAGACCCATAAATATGTCTAGCAGCAATAAAAAGTCTCTTAATGGGGAAGGGATCATATTCACAACTAGATAAAACACCTTCATGTGTGAACAAGGACCAAATGCATGTGGACAAAGTCAAGTTTGACCAAGTCAACTAAGTTAATGTGGAGGATGTGGAACATTAATGGAGGATAATTAAGTGGGAATATGGATCATTTTAGATAGTTAGAATAAAGCCACCTTGATTGTGGAAGAAGACTTTGCAGGGAGATCCAGTCAAGGTTGATCTAGTCAAGATTGAATAAATCAAACAACACTATAAAAAGATGATTAAGACTAATGCAGACAGTGTAATTTTGGAGGGAGATTCATTGCATGAATATGGAAACCCTAATGAGTGGGACTAAAGGTGAGAAGGATCACATTGTTTATAAGGAGAAGGATGGATGCCATATGGGGTTAGCTTATGATTATGATTTTATGATTATATGGTCCATTTAGACATATTTCTTTCTCTGGATGTTTAGCTGAGATAGAGTGATGTTTAGCACAAGGTCTTCCTATTTAGGAATTCCTTCTCTTTCCTTCAGAAGCTCTTGGAAGATTCTTGCGCCATACTGTCCACTATCTGGCTTGAGGCCAAACTTCAAATTCCTTTGATAGTGTAGATCCTATTGAGGGTTTGACTGTTTCAGTAAGCTGCAGCAAGTGGCAGCTAGATCTTCAGAACTAGGCCATCTCAATACTTATTTTCAGTGGAGAAGGGTTCTAATCCATTGGGAGGATACTATTGAAGGTTTTGAGATAAATTTTCATATCTTGGTTGTAGGCCAACATTATTTTATCCCTTACAGCGTAGAAGGAGTCCAGCTCTACATTGTTTTTGAAGGAGTTGTTGCAGGGTGATTGATTGCACCATTTGGAGAGCTGATTTTCTGAGTGTTGGGGATCTGCCCTTCACTTTGGAGATATGTTGGAGGAGATCAGTTTCTTGTTTATATCAGATCTAATCCACTTTCCAGATCTAAATATTTCTATAGATTTGCAGTCTTATATCTTAGATCTACACTTTGTACATGGTGTTTTGCTGAAAACCCCAAGGGGGATTGATAAAACAGCTTGTATAGTGCATGGATCTGCTATAGATCTAATGTTTTTTCCACATAATTTCTCTAGATATGTTGTAAAACCTAATACTATTTTAGATTTAGTAAAATAATGTTGTCATGGTATTCCATCTTTCGCACAAGGTTGCAACCCCTATTTTTGCATTATTTTCAGCTATTTATGGCATGGGAGGCCTGTTTAACTATGCAATAGTGATGTGTTTCTAATTTCCTTTCAGATCTAGTTACTATAATATCATATCTAAGGGATCCATGAGCTGAATTTTACTTTAATTACATACATTTGTGAAAAATGTGTTATTTTAGCATGTATTGCTAAGTTTTCCAATTTGGGAATATTACAGTGGTATCAAAGCATGATCTTTGACTTAGCCTATGAGATTCAAGCCAATAATCTATACAAGAAAGCAAGATCAAAATGATGGGAGGAATAAGTTTAATCTCATCTCTTTTTAGATCTAAGAAGGACCTCACCATGGAGGTCAAGCAAAGAAGAAGTGAAACCACCTTAGGGTTTCAAGATGAGGAAGTCCATGTACTTCCTATCAAAAAAGAGAAGATCTGGTATTGCATAAAGCTCCAAAGAAACATACTATGGCCCTTTATTTGAAATATAAGAGGCATAGAAATGAATAAAACTTAGATCATGATATTCTAAGTGAATATCTTGCAGAATATAAGTCTTAACCTAGAGCTATCAAGGAGAATCTAACTCTCCCACAGCTCATTCAGCTCAAAGAAGAAGGGAGACCTTGTAGCAATAGAAGAATGAAGGGAAATATATTTCTATTAGCTACCTTTGATGGTTCATCCTCATGCACAACAAAGTCTTGGGGAAAGAAGTTGGATGCATTTTTTCTACTACATCCAGTAGTAGAGAAAGAAGCTGTTAAGATTGCAACACTACACCTTCAGGGTGAAGCACACAATTGGTGGTTCAGCCATTTGATTCATGCAAGAGTGAATACATATGCAGATTTTACTCAAAGGTTGACTAAGAATTTTGACAAGAAGAAATTAGAGGGGAAGAATTTTTCACCACCATTCACTGCACAAGCACTTGTTTTAGGAGGAAGGCCACTTGCACCTTTGCAAGATGATCTTGATATCTTGATATCTAGAGTCCCATGTGCCATTTTGGAGATGCATGAAGAAGCAAAGAGTTGTATCAGTGCTGATGAAGCCATAGAAGAACATACATCATCATCAGTAGTTGGAGAATCCATCACACTAGAAGAAGGAACCCTTGTATTGATACAAGATGTTCCCAAGTTGTACCAAGGTATGCACATGTTTTCCTTTCTTGTTATTTCAGTGCAACATGTGGAGGATGATGGGAATGTACCATTTCATGACCAAGGGTCAAAATATATTGCTGATTTGGAGCAGCAAACTTTCACTGCACTGAGAAGCCTTGATTTATTCAAGGAAGAGACAAAAAGTCATCCTAATGTGTCATTGATGATTTGCACACAACTCTTGAGGTTGGAATGTAGATTCTTGGAGGATGATATGAGTATTGTCATGAAAAATACATTAAAAAAATATTTGTTAGCATTGGATATGATCTTGAGGCAGTAGCTGCACCATCATGGAGATGAACAACATTGTCATTGAAAAGCAGTGATGAGTTGGGGGCCCAGCCAGTGTTGGAGCATTCGAATGACCTTCCCATATATATGACAAAGGATGGGAAGATAGTTTTTGGGGGAAATATTAGGATGGATAACATCTCTCATGATTGGATCCTTATGGGGTCAATTTGGTCATTGATGAGTAGTCTTAATTTGGAGATCTCCAAGAGATTGCATTTCAACATCCCATGAAATGCAAAGGAAGAAATCTAATTTGGGAGGATGGTATTCTCTATTGGAGGGATGCCCCTTTTGGACATGGTGATAGACACTCACCATGTGTTGGATGGGTGATTTTGATGAGCAAGAGGTTGAGAAACCACTTGCAGATATATGACACCGGACATCAGGATGCAAGACTACGTTGGTTACTCTTGAAAGAGTTTGGTCATCCTATGACACATTCTATTTCAAAGGGTATGTGGATGGATGGAATTTGGCATGGAACTTACATCATATGGAAGCAAGGATTTTGGGTGTATTGGAATGATGTGATATCTTTCATATAAACTCCCATGTTGTTGCTCCATGACTTATATGATTATGGTGTGGGGAGGCAAGTAGAGCTATTTTTGCTTTGGTTGTTATTGAGACAGTATGGGCTAATCTTATCCCATTCTTTTCATGACATTGCAGGAGTAGGAGATGGCACTATCATGGTGCAAAGGGGCTACCATTTGACCTTGGAAGATGAGGAGGTGCTTCCACTTTGGGAGGGATCTCCCACATATAGCAACATTATGTTTGATGATAACTTTGACATGTGGGATGTCAAAGGATGGAGATATGAGATGAGGGGAGCCTTATTACAAAGGCCAATAGCACTGTCACTTAGGAGATTGGGTTTGTTGATGGAGTGTTCCCATGATCACTTCAAATTTGGTGCACTTGATGAGCATGTAGATGATGAGAGAGGTGGAGTAGTAGATGGACACATCTATTACCTTGATATGATCTTCTTGACTTGGATTTTCAAGCATAAGAAGAAAGATCTACATGCAGAACTTGTGGGATTTCTTTCCATGCACCTTGATGCATAACATTCCTTACTGGAGGAGTTCACTTGGGAGGGCATCCAACAGGATGTTTATTAGCATATGGGGAGATGCATAGTCAATATGATGATGGAAAGATTGTCACAACCACTTCCCTACGCATTTGGAGTGAGGGAGAACTTTCAATTGAGCCATTTCAGCTCAATGACCAAAGTACATGATAGGGGATGTATATTTAGGCTTTATGATTTGTACTCCTTTATTTTTTATGAGCAACATATTGTACGAAGGAGGGACTTTCCTTCTTGTATATTTTATTGGGATGTACTTGAGGCCATTTGCTGCATTGATGTTGGCCATTTTATTTGTGGATTGTGGTGGATGCCACATGATTTTTGGTGTGCACCATTGGCACAAAATGTTACTTTCATGATTTCATCTTGTAGGATGATTGTGGCAGCGAAAAAGTGGCTGAAAAGACACTTTTTATACTTTGTATTGAGGCAGGCAAGGGATTCACTATGCTATTTCC
The DNA here is from genome assembly GCA_034641835.2 of Pinus albicaulis. NCBI lineage: Eukaryota > Viridiplantae > Streptophyta > Pinopsida > Pinales > Pinaceae > Pinus > Pinus albicaulis. The sequence continues at coordinate 1,610,444,661 of CM076581.1, forward strand.
ACATACGGAACTATGATCCATCTCCTGGTTGTCATATGGAAACTTGTTTCTATCTCTTTTTTCTTCCATGTGTTGAATATGTTCTTGTTATTATGGGAAGCTTTGTTGGGAGGATGGCACAAAGGTTGGAGGTGCCCATTGGGAGTATGATTCTCCATACTTCATATGTTACATGTTTCAAGAGAAATAATGGCCAAACCATGATTGCCACACTACACCTCTTGTCTTCATGTGGGAGGAGCCATTTGGAGAACTTGAGTTCTTGGGAGAGGCCCTTGATGGATGTTTTGATTGGTGGGATAGCTTGGGTCATCCTTGAAGACCGTAATATTTCAGCCCAAGATCAGAATTAGCCCCATGCATATCATAATTGGAGAGAGAATCAATGTGGGATGGACATTTTAGTCCCACATATTCATCCATGCAGCCCACCTTCTTTGCAGGAGCCTAAGGTGGAAGAGATATTTAATGAGTTGAAAAGTTGGAGGGTGACTCACTTTTTGTGGATGATAGCTTGGGGATGGAGGCTTCACATGGGGATGATGATACCCAATATATTTCATATTCCATGCCTCAAGAAGGCATCTAGACCACATACAGTTGTTTCCATGTATATCCCACTTTTTCAGGATGAGATCCATTTGGAATTTTTACCAAAGGCATACTTTTGCACAAAGGAGGAACAACTTGAGGACATTTTGTTGAGAAAGCATCTTGTTATTTGGAGGAACTTATCACTTGAGGATGCTATAGGAGGAAGAGGGGAGGCTCTTCAGTTCTATCCTTGCAGTTACTCGAGGACAAGCAACATTTGGGAGGGGATGACTGTAATATTCCTACTTTAGCATGCAGCTAATAGGAATATTAATTTTTCTCCAAACACATAGTTAGATGAATAAATGGGTAGGGATACCCATAAATATTTCTAGCAGTAATAAAAAACCTCTTAATGGGGAAGGGATCATATTCACAGATGGATAAAACAACTTCATGTGTGAACAAGGACCAAATGAATGTGGACAAAGTCAAGTTTGACCAAGTCAACTAAGCTAATGTGGAGGATGTTGAACATTAATGGAGGATAACTCAGTGGGAATATGGATCTATTTAGATAGTTAGAATAAAGCCATCTTGAGTGTGGAAGAAGACTTTTCATGGATATCAAGTCAAGGTTGATCCAATCAATATTGACTAAATCAAACAACGCTGTAAAAATATGAGTAAGACTAATGGAGACAATGTAATTTTGGAGGGAGATTCATTGCATGAAGATGGAAACCCTAATGAGTGGGACCAAAGGTGAGAAGGCTCACATTGTTTATAAGGAGGAGGATGGCAGTCATATGGGGTTAGCTTATGATTATGATTTTCTGATTATATGGTCTTTTCAGACATATTTATTTCTCTGGCTGTTTAGCTGAGATAGAGTGTTGTTTAGCACAAGGTCTTCTTGTTTAGGAATTCCTTCTCTTTCCTTGAGGAGCTCTTGGAAGAGTCTTGGACCATATTGTCCTCTATGTGGCTTGAGTCCAAGCTTCATCTTCCTTTGACAACACAGATCCTGTTGAGGGTTTGACTGTTTTAGTAAGCTACAGCAAGTGGAGGCTAGATATTCAGATCTAGGCCATCTTATTACTTATTTTCAGTGGAGAAGGGTTCTAATCCATTGGGAGGATAGTATTGAAGGTTTTGAGATAAATTTTTATATTTTGGATGTATGCCAACATTATTTTGTCCCCTACAGTAGAGAAGGAGTCTAGATCTGCGTTATTTCTAAAGGAGCTGCTGCAGGGTGATTCAGTGCACCATTTGGAGAGCTGATTTTCTGAGTGTTGGGGATCTGTACTTCACTTTGGAGATCTATTGGAGGAGATCAGTTTTTTTTTTTATATTAGATCAGATCCACTTTCCATTTCTAAATATTTCCATAGATTTACAGTCTTATATCTCAGATCTACACTTTGTACATGGTGTTTTGCTGAAAATCCCAAGGGCAATTGATCAAACAGCTTGTATAGTGCATGGATCTACTATAGATCTAGAGTTTTGTCCACATAATTGCTTTAGATCTGTTTTAAAACCTAATTCTATTGTAGAGGTAATAAAATAATGCTGTCATGGTATTCCAGCTTTCACACATGGTTGTAGTCCCTATTTTTGCATGATTTTGAGCTATTTATGGCATGGGAGGCCTGTTTAGCTATGCAATAGTGATTTGTTTATGAATTCCTTTAAAATCTAGTTACTATAATATAAAATATAAGGGATCCATGAGTTGTATTTAAATTTCATTGCATACATTTATGAAAAATGCATTATTTTAGCATGTATTGCTGAGCTTCCCCATTTGGGAATATTACAATGGACGTGACCATGGAACTTAGGATAGGCTAAAAATGTAAAAAAAGAAATTCTCCTAAACCAACTTGAATTTGCTAAGGATACCTTATCATTTTGATGAGTGACTATATGACCATGTCATGTAATGTTTCACAAATCTATGAGTGATAACAATTTCATCAATTGCTTTTAATTCGTCTCTTATAAAATAAATCCTTAAAAAGTAAGAAGACATTGTATTATCTTTGGTCATTTTGATAGATCAAAGATCATTCTTTCTAATTTCCAAATCAAGTTCATGCCCCTAACTTAAATTAACAAATATAATTGAGTGATAAAAACCATATCATCTCAGTTAAATTATCGAAGTTGTATGTTGATATTGAATTTCTAATTTTCCCAATTTAATGAAGAAAAAATTAACTTAGGAATTTTTCTTGCTGCATTTTCAAAACTCACTCTCAACAAGAAAGGTATCATCACATACCCCAATTCTGCCTCTATGGAAATCAAATTTTCCTCTTGACAAGTCCTTTGTAAAAACATGTGCATCTTATTACTTTGTAGGAATGTATTCCAACAACGATCTTCCTTTTCACACAATATTGTAGATGGCGATAGAAGATGTGTATATGCTTGGAAATATCATGAAATATTGGATTCTTAGAGAGTTTTATACAACTATGGTTTTATTATTAAATGATAGTAGGATTCACCATCTAACCAAATAGATTGACACGATTCTTCCTCATCAAAATCACCTCACATGCTTCTTGACTCGAATCCATGTACTCTTCATTTGTTGAGCTAATTTCCACAGATGTTTACCTATTTTTGTACCAAGAAACTATTGGAGATATAACACTGAAAATTCCTCCTGATGTGCTCTTCTTGTGAGATGGACCCCCTACCTCATCTACATTTGTGAATACTTTTATCTTCACTTCCATTTTTCATATGTACCAAAGTAAAAAATGAGTAGTGCCTCTTAGGTATCTCAATACAAGTTTTTCTTCCTTCCAATAATGTTTGGTTGGATTAAAAATTGCTTGGCTAAGATGGTTAATTGCATATAACACATGCATGGTCATTGTTCACCAAATACCTGAGTGAGCCAACAAGATGCCTGTAAATGGTAGCCTCAACTTCCTCACGTGAAGTGAGATCCTCCTTCCTCCAAATACCTTCTAGAGGAGTGTCTAGGTGTTTGCTACTACCCATGGAGAACTTGTTCAATATCTAATTGGCATACTTTCCTTGAGAGACAAATAGCTCCCCATATCCTTTCCATACGTCCAAATCGAGGAAATAATGCATGATCTCCATGTCCTTCTTCTCGAAATCTCTTGCAAGAACCACTTTGCAAGAACTAGTCAACTTCACATCACTACTTAAAATTAAATCATCAACATATAACACTATCATCAACCATTTACCTTCAATAATAATATGGTAAATGCTTGCATTTTTTTCACTCTTGGTGAATCAAAACCCATTCAAATATATTTTTATCTTGGTGTACAAGGTGTTGGGTTCTTTCTTCGATCCATACAATTAACTCTTGAGTCTACACACATGAAAATCTCTGTTGAAGTTGTCAAATCCTTCAATTTTTCAGTGTAAACGTCCTCCTCAATCACTCCACTAAAAAATGTTTTATTCCAATCCTTTTGATGAATGTTCCACACCATATGTGTTGCAAGTGCTAGAAATTATCTAATATAAGAGTAAATTTTTATATTCAAACCTCGGAATCTCCACAGTCCTCATTTTGACTGAAAAATGAGGATTGTGGAGATTCTGAGGTTTGAATATAAAAACATACACCACAAAAATCTACAATCTATCATAAGAGTAAATTTTTATTGGACAAAAGGTATGCTCATAGTCAATTCCCTCCACCCAGGAGAACCATTTTGCCACAAATTTGGCATTGTGTTTCTCAATACTTTTGTTTGCTTCTTACCCCACATTGTAGATCCATCTTGAACCAACCACTACTTTTCCCTCTAGCCCTTGGACTAGTTTCTAAGAATTATTTCTAATAATGGAATCATATTCCTATACCATGGAAACAAACCATACTAGTTACGGCATTGTTTCCTTGAATGAGGATGGATAAGTCTCTAAAATCTCACTCATTAGAGCCTTGTCGCTAATGTATCAATCTGGTGAACCCCTCTATCTACATTATGACGTGACTTCTCCCAAATTGTTTCTAGAATCATGAAATAATATGCCAGCTTCCCTGGTTCAATTCCTTCATTCTTTATATGTCTTTGCTTGAGTGCATTCCACCACTCTCTACTCTTCTTATCTCTTTTCCACAACACCACGAGGTTCTTCCTTTGGTCCAAAAGCTCCCATTTTAAATGAAACAGAATCTCCCTCTCAAGAGACAACCTCATTTTCTTCTCCCCGTCAAAATTTGCATCACTATAAGCAAATGTCATCGTGAGATATGGAAAGTACACATGATAGTTGTGAGGTGTTTCTGTGTACCCAAAAAATATGCTCAACTCTACTATCGGCTCTATATTTTTCTGGGATTCCCTGGAAACATGATAGTAAAATGATGATAAAAATATCTGAAAGTATGAAACATACAGTTTCTTTCGAGAAAAATCTTCTTTTTGTGTACCCATCCTAAGAATTTGATGATAACTCTTATTATCCAAATATACCTTTATGTTGCATGATTTAGCCCACAAGTGTAGTGGTAGGCCTTAAGGGAGGCCTGTCATGATATATTGCATGGTATTCAAATCTCCATGGTTCAAATGGAAAATTATTCTATGCCATAATTTATTAACATCTCGGCTCCGCACATTCTATGGTTTTGTGCTCAAGGCATCACAGTATTCCACACTCATATTGTATAGGTTCTTCACTGGAACCTTAACATGATTCACTTTTCCCATGGAGATGTGCCTTAGGAATGCATATCCTCTTCTGAATGTCATACTGAAGCCATGATATTCCAACATTTCAATGGAAACAAAATTTTTCTTTAGACTTGGTACAAATGTTAGCCTCTCTCAAATAAAAATAATAAATCCAAAATAATAAATAAATAAATTAAATATTCCAAGTTAGGAATATTTTCCTAACTCTTGGGTTGTTCCTCAAATATTGGAGTTTTTTTAGTAACTCCTATCTTGGTGGGTTTTTGGTGAGAAATTATCTCAACCAAAGGAGTCTAAGATAGCACGGACTATATTAGGACATTGTATCTCATCTATTTAAATTGTAAACTAAATTCTTTTAATAAGAGAGAATGATGAGATCCATGAGGCTGAAGCCTCTTTTCCGCCATTACTATGTGTGTGGTTTTTCTGTAATGTTTCTGAGTTAATTTCATTTTTCTACATGTGGTATCAGAGCCACCAATAGTGCAGATGACATGAAGGTGGAAATTTCAGCTATGCAGGCTTTCGAAATTCTCTGCGCAATATTTATTAGGGTCGCTACTGCAAACTGAAGAATCACTTAACGGAATAGGAGAAAATGCAAGCTGGATGGGAGCTGCATGAATTAGTGTCGAAGGTCTGAAGCTAATCGATGTGAGTGGAGAACCAAGAGAAAAGTTGAAGAGATGAGCAACCTTCCACAGTGTGTTTTATAGAACTATCTGAAAGAGGTAATAGTGTCGAGACAAGTAGATATTTATGACGCGAAAAGAAAATTATCTCTACACGCTAAAATTGAAATTAGATCAACTGGAAAGTAGGTTAAATGATTTGCATATGCCATTTAATTAATCATCCATTAAGTGTCCCAAGGATTTTCTTTCTTAATTTTTAATTGCTGAATTGATGGATTTCCCTGTTATCATCCACCGCTTGTTAAAGCCCTGCGCTGATGTATTGTGGTTTATCATAAACATAAAAAATGAAATGGTTTGTATACGGATATATTGGTACTTTGTGATGTAGAGGTATGCACATCTGTATTTTGTGAGGTGGAGCTACTATTTGATATGCATCTCTCTTGACATGTTTGTTAGTATCCATGTATTTTGAGTTAGTTTCCTCAGTCTATATAGATCTGTTACATGAGAACGAGTGTATGGATCATTTCTCAATTGAAATGCAAAGAATTGTTGTGAATTGAAAACATGGATAGTTGTTTGAATTGAATGCAGAAGCCGTTGAACACCGAGAAGGAAAGCTACAAATTTTCAGACCGTGTATGCCATTCATTGGCAAAAAATTAGAGTTGCAATGTCCTTTCATGATGCTGCTTGGTGGTTTCTTTTGGAGTGTTTGAAGTATAAAATCTCAGATCAGCACCAATAATGCGAAGGTGCTCCCTCACGTTTCAAGAATTTTTTCAACTGCTGCTTGAACTCCTAAAATTGCTGTTGGGAACTGTGCTACCGCCGCTATTCATCGTGATCTCTCTCACACAGGAAGTTGAGTGCCCCTATACTCCTAAAGGCCATCATAAAAATCGGATGGTACTGAAGCTGCAGTGGCACCTATCTTTAGTATCATCTCTGCGTAGATAGGGCCAAATTGGTCACTACGTGACTGTTTAACAGACCGCATCGTTGAGATCTCAAGGACAACAGAATAGACACATGTAGCTCAGAGCCTGCTTCAGGCATTTGCAATGTGTTGTCAAAATACACGAACAACTTGTGCTTTATAGAATAGATTTTCCTACCTATCAGCTGTGATATGTGAAGCATAGAGCCAGTCCCTTCTTCTCTGCCTCAGCCTAAACTGAAGAACAGATGTGAAGAGTTCTGGAATATTTATGGCCTATGTTTTGGCAGCTTTACTTTTAAGCGGACCAACTTTTCTTTACTTATTTCCTATTATATACCAAGCATATTTTAAAGCTTATGCACCCCTTGACCTGGTGCCTGACTTGAGCTATTTACAACAAAAATTTGGTACATATGAGGAAGTCTCAAAGATAGCAAGGGCATCTCTTCGGATTCCTTCGGATCCCCACCAAGATTCCTTTTCGTAGTTTAAATCCAGGTGGAACCATGGTATTGATTTTTCTCAAAGTTTGTTGTAGCCTTCTGTTAGATCAATAGATATTTAGGTAGCCTATAGGGGAGTTGGAAGTGCTAGGTTATGAAGGCTTGAATTTTTTCTTATAGGATAAAATGGTCATACAAATTTAAAAAAAAAAAATAATAATAATAATAATAATAATAATTGTAATTATAAGGCTATGTTTTGTAATGGAGTGATAATTTGAATTTTGAAGTGATTTTGTAAAGTGTAAATTTGAAAATTGTAAACAAAAAGTGTTTTTTAAGACATAAGGAGTATTTGGAGAGATAAGTGTGTTTCTTTTAAGTGGAGTACTAAGTTGTAACTTGGAGAAATAAGGTGTGAGTGATTAGTGCACACAGTTTTTGAAGACATTTGTTTCCAAAATTTGCGAGAGTCAGATTATCATTGTTTAAGAAAGCTTCAGTGGCAATGTTGTAAAAGACGAAAGGTTGATGATCTCAATACTCAATAAAGACATATTATTTTTGGTGTTCAAGTGTCCTAGATCCGCCCAAAATTCAATAAGGGGATCTTAGGTACACCATGTGTGTTTGTGATGGTGCATGTTTTTATGGCTTCATATTGTTGTTTATGATTTGTGTCTAGTTTTGACACATAAATGATCTCATTTACCACACACATAAAGTTAAATACAAGCAAGAACAACACATGTAACGAAGAAGCTGTAAGGAAGGATAAAGTTCAATACAAGAAAGCACAACACATGTAAACTCAACACATGCACCTGCACACTTACAACAAATAATAAAATATTGTCAACATCAGCATTCCATCATCAAGAAAATTCACTCAATACAATCAAATTCATGAATCTGGAAACTCCAGTGTTTTCAAGGAAAAGTCTTCATCAACGTTCTTGCAAATACATTTAAGAATTCATTGTTTTAAGTCAATTGTTAAAAATTCATTGTTCATGAATTTTTAAGAGGACAAGGGAATTCATTTTTTTAAGTGATCCATTAAAAATCATTGTAAGTTTTCTTGGGTGCATTCTCGATAGTGTTCGACACCCTTCCTTTACGCAAAATCAAGTGAGTTCATGAGTTTTTAAAGCAAACAAGAAACAAGTTCACATCTCCTACAAACGAATGTGAGTAGTCATTCAAGGAATTTGCTTGAAGACAATACAAAGTTCAAACTTTCAAGCGAGCCAAAGTGAAGTTCATCAAAGCAACCAAACAAGTTCAACTCTAACACCAATCAAGAAAGTTGAGATCGACATCAAGCGAGCATGGCTATTCATTCAAGTGAGCGTGAAGTCATTAAGTAATTCAAGTGAGCGTTCAAGAAAACGTGATCGTCATCAAGAGAGCGTGAATTCTAGAGTTTAAGCAAGAAAGTTCTACAACTCTAGCAAGTGCAATAAGAAAAAAATCAAGCGAGCGTGCCATTCAAGTCCCATAGCAAGCGAGCCTATCATACAAGTAACAAAATCAAGTGAAACAGTTCAAAGTACGACATCTATGACAAGAGAGCCTGATTTCAAGTGAGCAAGTTCAGATGGCGCAACATATTCAGTTGTTAAACATTCTTCACAGTTTGACCATCTCCAATGATGAAGACATGGTGCACATCAGAAAAGACACTCTTGTTAATCTTTCACGACATCTACAACAAACAAAATGAACCATCGAGTTTCTTCAACTAGAGTCGTAGCTTCAAATGATTGAATTGCAAGAAAAGCGTGATACTTTCAAGTTTTTGAACCATCCAGATGATAAGTCATTCATTCAAATAGCTTCAAGTGTCAAAGTTGTTTCAGTTCCAATTTCTTCCAAGCCCATCATCAAGCCCTGGGAAGAAATTCACAATAACAAGAATCGAAGAGGCTTAGGATATGTCAACAATGACACCAACCTACATATCCCAGATTATTCCAAGCCAATTAAGTTCTTAAGTGCAGGATTTCTTACACAACTCACCTCAGCAAGTTCTAATAAAGTTGCAGATAACCAGAAATACACGCAATCCAAAGTTATAGCCAAACAGAATTGCACGAAACCTGAAGTTGAAGTCCAACTGAGATGTTCTCATTGTCAAAGAACCGGTCATATGGAAGATCAATGTTTTGATCTCCGTCCTTGTCGCCATTGTGGCAAGCCCAATCATTCCTCAGAAAAATGTCGCAACCAACAAAAATCAGCCAGATTGAAGATACATTATGAATGGATCGACCCTTGCAAATGGTCATCCACAGTCAATAGATTGTCTTAGTTCTACAATCGCATACAATCACACATAGTGTAGCCAAAAGTGAAAGGATGATGGTACTCTCATGCAATTGAACGAGGGAGTACACCACTGTGAAAATCCTACACCTAAAGGGGGGGAGTTCAGGAATACTTTCCAAGAGAAGTGTCTCTCCTTTATGTTGCCAAAGGGGGGAAAATGTCAATGAAATTGATAGTGGTTCTCAGTTTGAAAGTATCGACAAAACCAAAAAAATCAGCCAGTGGGAATCTTCAACAACCAGTGGGCTTCAACAAACTTTCCAGTGGGCATCAAAAAATTTTCCAGTGGGCAGTCAACAGCAAAGAAGTAGTGAATATTTTTCAGCAGAGCAAAAGCAACAGTGAGTTGTTTTTGACATCATCAGCCAATGGGCTTTGAAAAAATTTTGTCAGTGGACAAAGGATGCTGATTTCATTCAAAGGAAAGATGGATCCTTTTGCAACTTGGCACTTGATGGAGTTGTCAAGCAAAATTAGGAGATGAATCTGACATACAGCTGACTCATGGTCTCTTCAGACTGCAGTTTTTCAGCATCCAGCTTTGGCGGTTTTTCAGGAAATGTTTTTGAGGATGAACATGAGAACTTGGAAGATGGTTCCTTCTTCTTAGTTTGGATTTTTCATTGAAGGGGGGAATGTTACCCTCTCTCAAATAAAAATAATAAATCCACAATAATAAATAAATTAATTAAATATTCCAAGTTAGGAATATCTGCCTAACTTTTGGGTTGTTCCTCAAATATTGGAGTTTGTTTAGTAACTCCTATCTTGGTGGGTTTTTGGTGAGAAATTATCTCAACCAAAGGAGTCTAAGATAGCACGGACTATCTTAATACATTGTCTCTCATCTATTTGGAAAAAGCATCTTATCATTCTAGTTAATGAAAAACAAATCTAATCATTCTAGTTAATGAAAACCAAAAATTGCTAAATGTAAAAAACAATAAATTCTCCAATGGATGCGAAGGAGAGGCATGACAAGAAAACAAATCGAATGGAAAAACTCATGGAAGTAGAACCCCTCAAAGATGAATTAAAAACCTCGTAGGTAAATAGAAATTGCCTCAGATAAATTTAGAATAGTTAGTTTACAATATAAAAAGGAGATAAAATAAATACGGAATTTGTAGAATACAAAATTATCTAACAAAACAAGCACGCATGAATACAGCCTTAGGGTTTCAAAACTTTGGAAAAATCATAATGAAAATCCAACCAATCACATTATGGTTACATAGTTATGGGAATGTTTTAAATGGAAAAAACACGAACCCATTTCATAGGTTACTTACCTCGTCATTCCGGCCAACAATTATACGTTGGTGACGGAAGGGATGGAGAAAGAATTCAAATGCTGATAGACCCTGTCAAAATAAATGCAATTCAATATAAATTTATGACAAGAATGAAATTATATCCAAAATGAATGCGGTAAACTACAATTAAATATTGAAATGACGAATACGAGGAATTAAAAACGCATTACCTGTCAGTAATAGAAGAAAAGAAATGGTTCAAAAGATCAACTATTTTCCAGAACTTTGAATCTCACATATAGCATGAAGCTATGAGAGAAATCTGAGTTACAGAGATATTTCTTCCAATTTCTTAGCAATTCATTACAAAAACGCAGAAGAAATGTTATGTTTGTATACTAACCTCCAAATCGTAACCTCAGCCAAATGAAAAAAAAATGAAACAACGAAAACCCAAATGGAGGACAGTCATGGATGTAGGGTTATGGTTTAATCTCAACCGTTCTTGAAAGAAAATATCCATCCTACATATGTCCATTAACATTACTGAGGCAATGTGATATATAGGTGACAAAGTACCTTCATTAATAGCTTATTAAACAAAAGGATAAGGTTGCAGAGGGAGATTTAATGTGGTATGGGTATAATCCCATCGTTCATAAATCAAAATGTTAATGTTATACAAATGAATTAAACATAACTATTAACCTATGAAAATTTGAGTGGATTAATATGACGGGAATTCAATAGTTAATAATATTTTGAATTATATGTGATAGGGATATTGCATTGGGTTATATGTATTTAATATATATACATCCTTTGTATGGTTCATGTGATAACCTATATAATTTTTTTATGCTCCCAATGAAAAAATGGTATGGTGTTTACCATGATTTAACTAATAAATATATTAGTTAGGAAGTTATAAGTGGTAAATTATAACTTGAATATAATAGTATATAATTATATTTCAAGGTTATAACTAGGGTAAGTTATATTTTATGAAGGGAAATAAAAATAAAAAGGAATTGGAAATAGGTTAAAATACATATGGCAATTATGTATAATAATCTAATTAAAAGAATCCCTTTTTGGCTAAATTAAGTACGGGCTATTAAGAATTCATTGTAATGAGTGTGTTGTATAAATAAACATAACGAATAATTTATAAGCCAGGAAGATATAAACTAAGACAAGGTTTGAGAAAAATAAAATAAATCAAAGGTAGAGTTTGGGTTTACACTGTCATTATTAAAGTAATAAATGATGAGTACATTGGAACAGAACAATCTACATGACCAGAAATAGAATTAAAAGAAAACAAAAATCGGTTAGTGGGAGTTGTTACGTCCATGGTCATATCCTTATGATGACTAAATTAGACATAGATACTTAAATTACAAATTTTCTATAATTAATTATTATATGCAAGTATTGAACAGAATAATTTATTGATCAATGGTTGAATTTGAAATGTCACACCAAGTTTTCATTGTCTATAGTTCACGCAATACACACACGCACACACAAAATATATATATATATATATATATATATATATATATATATATATTGGCTATATCATAGCAATATAAGTGAAATATGCACATCACAATTTCCCGCCTAATACATTGGTTTATATGTAACTTTGATCATACAAAACTTAGTACTCGCATATTTAATTATCATTGGGAACTCTCTAGACTCCCTCCATTTGAGTTGTCATGCACTGGCTTTGTTTCCACTATCCTGGATAGTTTTGTGCATATTCATTGTCCACGTGCCTTAGGGTCTATCAGATGGTGAATATTGTGCAAGGTCGTTTGAGGTAACTACCTCATCGACCATCCATCGTTGACCCTGTCATTCTACCTCCAAATTATTTTTGTTTTCCTAACGTCCACCTCGAAACCCTACCTAATTCTTTGACATAGTATGTGGAATTTTTTCCTTCTTGGTTCTTCGACTATGGTAATCATACTAAGAGTCATCTTGTCTCACGGTTTGGTGGTGTTTGTTGCACTAGAAGTGGAATGTTGGAAAGGGATTTCTCCGCGAGCGTTTAGGTACAGTTCCCTTCCCTTCAATTAAAATTTTTGAGGCTTGTTTTGCACTTCATGACTCTGATGAATGGCTTATGTTACTCACCAGTTTCTTATTTGTTGTCCCTTCCTCTCATGATAACGAAAACTCGATAGATATTTGGTTCTTTAATAATTTTCTTATGACTGCATGATTTAATTTATATTTCTTTAGTTTAAGACTTCTAATCCCCTTCACTATGTTTCATTATAGGTAATTTGGTTCAAATGTCTTTTACATGGTCCCGCCATGGTCGGTTTTGGTGTCTCATCTTCTTCTAACAATAACTTCATTTGCACCAGGTTTTAAACCAACCCTTATTTCCTTCATCTACAATTATTGTTGTGGGTTTAATTTATCTGGATTACCTTCTAGCATAGACACTTGGTGTTTACATGTTTCGAGTAGGCTTTAGGAATTTCCGAGTTGTTTCGAACATTGATGCCACAAGCATTATGTTTTGGGGTATTTACCATATGGTTGAATGTTTACATTATAAGATTTTGTTTGGGGTTTTCCCTTACTTCACGTGAAGAGAGAGAGGGTTTTGTTTGAATTAATGCAAAAGGTTATCTATATTTGTATTTCTCCTCGACTAAATTTTAATATATGAATCACATTGTGTTAGTTTATGGAAGATTTCTTTTTTATTCGATATTGCCTTTTCTATTGTGATATTTAATAAAAAGCATTAATATTTATTTTTTTTGCAAATGAAATAATGTTGTTTCAACGTGTCATCAGATAGAGGCCATTCTGGTGCTAAACACTATTATTTTATCATCGTCTTGAGAATTGTTCTCTATCTCAATATACATTTACGTTTATTGTTGTTTCGAATGTCAGTATATTTTTTTCTAAGTATATGGTGTTATTATAATTCAATTAAGTTAAAGGGTACGAGCAGGGTAGAGTCGAGATTGTGCAACTATTTTTGAATGCTCCAAGTACATCATCCTTCCAATATAGAAATGGGTTACTTTACCAATGGCCTCAACGTGGGTGAGTTAATCATCTTCTCACACTTCCCCTGTGTTAAATTTCACTTTGACTATTATCAATGACTTAGTCTTGTTTTATTCTTAATAACCCTAGTTGAGGGTTTGTAATGAATTTTCCTCCTAATAGACTAATCTCATCACACTAGATAACTATGGACTTTATCTTATTTAAATGGTATATAGAGAGTTACGAACAAGGTTACAAGTGTTCACTACTATATTTTTTTTCTATATCATATCAATATTTCGTTAGCATATAGTTCAATTGTCTCTTCATTGTTTCTTTTCGAGAGCCACTATAACTCATTTTGTGTCTAGTGCACAAACACTTTATGCACTAGCTATCTCATTCATGACAAGGGTAAAATTTCCATTTCACATTCTCATTTTTAAGGAAACAGTATATCCTACTACAAAACATTCAATGGAATATAAATTTTTTACCTCTAAACAATTAAACTTTCAATAATATTATTAAGTTGCCCAGTTCTTAAGATAATAAATTATGTTTTTAAACAAATTCATGAGATAATCATTTAAAGGAGATTTGTATGGTAATTCTATCCCAAATTCTAGTAAGGACAATATGCATTCTCTCATTCTGTAAAGAAAGAAAAAAAATATTTAAAATTATCACTTATCTGTTCCTCTAGATTAGTTAGGAAGTCTATTAAGGAGATGACTATTTGACCACCTAACCAATGAGTCTAGAAATCACATCGAGGACTCCCCTTGAGCCTCCTCGATTTGAAAGTAGTTTATGACTTAGTCATTCCACGACCTCAAGACCTTTGTCTACTCAACAGTTTATATATAAAAGGTTTCCATTCGTCTCTACGAGATGAAGATAACCTTTTAAACTTCGTCATACTCTCTCTTCGTGTGTGACAACATCATGTATAGATTTTTATTTTCCTTTCTTAATCCCTTCCATGAAAGGAATAAATATTTTTTCCATAACTACCTTGGGGCCAATATTTTTCTTCTGAAGTCATTTTCATCACTTCTTAGCTAGCGAGAACTTAACAAATATAGTTTGAAAGAATAAACACACATTATTTCCATATTACTCTTGACATGTTTGTTAAACTTAACCACTAACTTGTCTTTCTGAAATAAAGTAAAAGTAAACTAAAAATAAGGTTATTTTCAATAAAAGTAAATTCGAGTAGTCCCATGCTTAGGGGTGTTACATCATCCCCCCCTTGAGAAAAATATCGTCCTCAATTTTTAATCATGATTTTGCGAACACATGAGAATATGATTCTGGCATCGAGCCTTCATTCTCTTAGGTGGCCTCTTCTATGCTAAAATTCTTCCACTGCACCTTTACCGAGATGATGTATCACTTCTGTAGTGTTATTTCTCTTTGATCGAGAATATGGACGAGCTATACCAGGAACTCTCCATTTGGTTCCACCTGTTCCACAGAATATAATGTCATTATGATGAATATTACAAATAAACTGAGCATCTTACACTTGTTTAAATCAAATCCTTACCTGCACTTCCTACCAATTAAATATGTATATTTTTAAATAAGGATACATGAAACACCTTACGAAATCGTATATGGCTAGTTAGTGCGAGCTAGTATGCCACTAGTCCAACCCTTTCCAATACTTTGTGTAACACATCCACTATGGAGTTATTTGTCGGGGTTATACTGGGATGTATACATGATCCCCTACTTGAAATTCTGTGAAATTCTTTTTCCAATCTGCATATGCTTTTTTCCTAATTTGCGTAGGCTTCAAATTCTCCAAAATTTTCTTCACAATTATTTCCATTTTTGCTAACATATCGGGGCCCAAAATTAATTTTTACGTTGGATTATTCCAATTAGTAGGTTTATTGTATCTCCTCCTATAAGGGACCTCAAAAGGACTTAATTTCAGTGATTTGTGAGAACTATTGTTATATGAAAATTCGACTAAGAGGAGATAGTCCTCCCACTTGTTGAGTTGTTGTATAACATACATCCATAACATGTCTTTGAAGACTTGGTTTATTAGGTCAGTTTATCCATCCATCTGTGGATGGATTACCCAATCTTGCAAAAAGAGTTTTTGAAAAGGTATATGTGAATTTTACATATCGGTAAACAATCATAATTTTAGGCATTCATGCAGCCTCAATATCTCTGGCATGAATATACATACAATCTATCATGTTTTATAGGTATACTGAACATGAATAAAGTGGGATACCTTACTTAATTTCTCGACTATTACCATTATTGAATCGTTTGTTTCCTATTTTTAAGTAGTCCGATGATAAATTCCAAGGTCTTTGTTTCCCACTTCCTCTTTGGAATAGTGTTTCGTGGATCAATTTCCCATGCTCTCTAAATTTGAAGGCACACAATCACAAGAAGTTTGTCTATTCTCCGCTAGGGTTTGTAGCAATAATAACATGGGCCCAAACGATAACTTAGAACAACACAATTTCTAGTAATGGTCTAAGATTTGGCCCTTCAATATTTCTTGACTTCTAAATAACATATATAACAATCTCACAAATTTATTTCAAGCTGATATATTTGCAATAGATTTGCAAACATCTCCAAATATTTACTTCCAATCTCTACACTAGATTTTAGCCAAATGAGAAACTCTAGCAATTAGATTGATGACTAAATTTTGGTTTCCATAATAGAAATGACTCCACACTTGTTTATCTTACCCTCTCCCTTGTTTCTTATTTTCCATTTCTTGAGACATAGTTTTTTATTACCCTAGAATAGCACTAAGTGCTTAATTTTGAGGTAAAATTGTCTAGTTCTAAAAAATGGTGGAAACTTTTAGAGGAGAAAATATCCTTAGAATATTTTAACTCATAATTTTATCTTTGAAAAAAAACATTTCTTATGTTTGTTATTAAACCACATTCACAATATATTTTTTGTGATTTTCTCAACGGCTCAGTATTACTTGTTAATGTGTTTTGAGCACATATTTCTTGAGATAATTGATGATGCAATGTTATCTACGAGAATAGATTTGGAACAATACATATTGAACATTCACGTCTAAATAAGTATCAATAATTGTCATTCATATATATATATATAATATTACCATTTAACTCAATTTTTTTTGTTTATCCTCTTTCAATTAAGAAATATTACAAGTGGATTAAGAGAACTTAAGGGTAGTTAAGGATTTTTTGGGTGAGTTTTGTGGACCAAATTTCGAGTTTAGGCTCATGGATAAGGCCTCCAACCATGGGCTTGGAATTTTGGATCTCAATAACCA
Organism: Pinus albicaulis; assembly: GCA_034641835.2. Classification (NCBI taxonomy): domain Eukaryota; kingdom Viridiplantae; phylum Streptophyta; class Pinopsida; order Pinales; family Pinaceae; genus Pinus; species Pinus albicaulis. The sequence continues at coordinate 1,610,461,867 of CM076581.1, forward strand.
AATTTATATTGGATAAAATAAATACAAATATATATCCTTGAGGAAAATGTTAAAATTTGTAGCTATGGTTTGTATTCATAATCATTATTATCATTGATGTACTTGTATCAATATTTCTCTATGTAAAGCATGTTCTTTATGCTCAAAAGAAAATTTTATTATTTATGAATTTTTGAAAAGAAACATTTCAAGGCATGTTCATCATGACCTTCTCAAAAGGAAAACTTGAATTTTAAAAATCAATTTATTGCTCTGCAAGGAGACCAAGTCGTCCCTCCTCCCTATCAAGTTGTCTGATCCCTAAAGATGCACCTATTCGAACCTTAATGAGACTATATATATATATATATATATATATATATATATATATGTATATAAAAGGTCAGTTGAGATCCCTCATGCTGTAATTCACATCTCTTCAATGTATGATTACACTTAGAATGAATTTTTTATGATGCATTTATGTGGAGAAGTAAAAAAAAATCTGTGGAAGAAAGAGACTTTGACTAAGCCTTTAAACAAGGTTTCCAACTGCTCTTTTGGAGGGTTTAATTGGATTCTTGGAGGACTATTGGTCTACTCATGTTGGTTGTTAGTTTGTATATGAATTTTATGTCTCTTTTGTTAACTTGATTACATAAGGAAAGGTTGTAGGGTTTTCCCCCCATGTGGGTTTTCCTAGGGTAAAACCTTGTGTGGCAGTCTCTTTAAGATCCTTATGAAATTTTTGTTTTTCTATTGAGCTCCTTTGTGTAATTTATTTATGATGGAAAAATTCACAGGAACATAATTAAAATAATAAATATCATAAGAATTAATTATTAGCTGAGATGACGCCCTAGATTTTAAACAGAAAACACATTTAGTGTGTCATTTTCATTTACCATTTTCATGCATGTATTTTTTTCTTTCAATACCATAGAAAGAACAACCTAAGAACATTATAGGTACAAATTAGATAGAAACATAATTGTAGTTCAAATCATGCGAATGAACTTAGAAAGTACCTTCAACCTTGAACGAGGTTGAGATGTGAATGTGAAATATGTAGCTATCCTCGTGAAATTCCCTTGAACCACCTAAGTAAATTTTCTACCTAGCGAAATTAGGAACATCCTATGTCACTTCTTAGCCTTAGAGAACCTCCGTAATTTCTCTATTCTTCTATTTCCAAGCCCAAAAACCACATCTTGTAAGGTATGTCCACAATCTAGTGTTTGACACCTTCCTCCATCTCCAGAAATTATAACAACTCCTTAGCACCGAAACTCTTCCATGATTCAAAATATTTTCCCCTCCCGCTAGCTCCAAAACCCAAAATCTGGAGTTAAAATCCACCGACCATTCTCCACCCCCTAATAATCTATCCTTAACAAATCTCTAAAATATTCTCCCCCATTAATTGCTTATCTACCAAGTTATAAAAAAACTCCCCAATTGAAATGTTTTAGAAAGTTCCACTTAACCCTATTAACATTAGGGTCTTGGGTGCCCCATATAGGATAAGACAAGACAATAAATCCTAAATAATAAAGTTTCACTTAACCCTATTAACATTAGGGTCTTGGGTGTCCCCTATAGGATAAGACAAGACTAGAAATCTTAAATAATAATGATTAATACACATTAAAATAACTAAGCAATCTTAATGATCTAGTCAAAATGAATGAGTTAAGCAAGGCAGAGTTTGATTAAATATAAAATTAATCATAAAATTATACTTAATATAAAATTAGTGAAGGTTGATTTATTTCATACTGTATGGGAAGGTCCACTTTAATTAAATATAAAATTTATCACAAAATTATAAAATAAATAAAATATAAAAAATATTATTAATTTATTTTATTTTCCAAATAATATTTTCTAACATTTTTAAATATTGTTTTGATAAAAACAAAAATTTTAAAAACCCATTATTTTATCGGTACAATTTGCGAAAGACATGTATAAATATATATATATATATATATATATATATATATATATATATATATATATGTTTTTGTTTTTTTGATATATTTTGTTTATATAAAATTAATCCTTTTATTATTGGATCCCTACATTAATTTGGATTTAATTTAGATCGAGAATGACTACGAGCTTCATCGTTTTACTTAAATCAAATTCATCAAATGCTTTGTAATAAAATTGTAAGAAAATATTAACTTATCCATTTGTACTCTGGATTTATTTGGATTTTCACCCCATTATTATTTGTAATATGGATTTATTTGGATTTTCACCCCGTTGTTGAAAAATTTGACGTGCGTTTGCTTCAATTTTGCATCCGATTAATCCACCACAAATCACAACTGTTGAATTCAAACGCCCATATTGGGGCCTCCAAACCCGATTCCTCCCTATATATATATATATATATCCTCCACTGGTTTTACAGATGCATTCACATATTCTCGACGCTCACTCGTTCTTGACCAAGACTAGCTGTTTTTATTGGATCGCTGGATCGCTGCGCAGTTCAGTTTTGTTGGTGCTCGCTTACTTGGCCGTTGGAGTTTAATTTTGCCACAATGTCCAAAGCAAAATCTAACATGGATGTCCAAAAAAGGTTGGTATTTTCTTGTTTTCTAAGATGCATTACTTACTTCACTCAAAATGGTTTTGCTGCGTTTCAGAACTATCGGTAACTCAGTTTCACTAATAGACCGTTGATGGGATTGGTCGTGATAGATGCTTTTTAGAGAGTGCAAGCTTAATTTCAGTGTTCGAGACTGCACCCATACTGGTTTTTTACTGCATTGGGTTTTAATGAAATCTCATAAATTTTGGTTGTAAGAATGAATAGGGTTTGTCTTCGTATAGGGGAATGCAGTGTTAGTTTCAAGCCGCACCACCTTAATGCAATTTAGAAATTTTTGGTTTAAGCAATTTTGTACGCTAAAAAATTTCGTGCTCTGTACCTGTACAGGTTGAACTCTGAGCCGATCCATTTAATGGTACTTTTCCTACTCAGTATTCTTATAACATGTTTTAACTTTAAAGTTCATTGGTTCTATTTGTTTCAATGTTACGCAGTATTACAGGGCGTTGGGTTATGCTTTTTATGATATTTGGAATGGTTTCAACAATTTTGTAGTTATGCATGTAACCCTTTCATCAATGCCAAAGTATAGGCAGAAATTAGGTTATGAAAAGGGTGTGGTTTTTATGGGGTCCATATTCAAAATTTGAACTTGGTAATGCCTAACACCACAGCTTCCAGAATCTATTTGCGAAGAAAAACACTAGTTTCAAAACATCATTTTTAGGCATTTTGGTGTTCAGTATGCATATGCAGCTTCCATTTAATGCTGTATTGTATTATTTTTAGTTGGTTTATATATATATCTATATATATATATATATATAACTATAACTTTCAAACAATGAAGTTATATGTTTAATTTGCAATTTCCTTATTTTTCTATTTTATTTTTTGTGATTTTATTTTATTGCCCATAATATAATTTTTTATTTTTAATTCTTATTCCATCTTCAGATGGATGGTGCACCAGGCATTTCAGCTTTTCCAAAAGAAGATGACATTTTCTCTTGGGTTGGCACCATAAATGGAGGAAAAGATACTCTTTATGAGGGTCTCACATATAAGCTTTCTTTGAGTTTTCCAAAGGATTATTCCTTCAACCCTCCTGTAGTGAAATTTGAGACACCTTGCTTCCATCCTAATGTTGACAAGTTTGGAAACATATGCTTGGACATTCTTAAGGTATGTTTTGCTTGTTTGTTGTCTTTTCCCTTACTTTTGGGTGTTTAGACAACTACCTTTAAACCTAACTATGGTATGCTAGGTAATCTGTTATCTTTTATACATTGATTTGTAATGATGATTGGTTACAGGAAAACTTGTTCTCTGCATATGATGTTCGTACTATCCTCCTATCTATTCAGAGCCTTTTGGGAGGTAAAAAAAACCTTTATCATGGTTAGCTTTGTAATTTTATATACCTCTTGTTTTGTTTTCCAAACTTAATCGGCTATTTTATTGTGCAGAACCAAATAATAAATCTCCTCTTAATACCTTTGCAGCATCCATATGGAGCAACCAAGAAAGTAAAGCTTCTCACACTCTTATTAAAATAAAATACAATTGGTTGTATTAATTTATATTTTAATAACAGTTCAGAAAACTTAGTGTAGTTAAGAAATCTTAGTGTAATGCAGTGACTAATTAAGCTTAAAAATGTGCAGAATTCAAAAAGGCAGTGTTGAAACACTACAAGGATGAGGATGGAGCAAGCACTCAATAATTTCAATTCATGCAGTTTTCAAGATTCATAGATTTTCTCATATTGGTGAAACCAAATCAAATTGTCTTAGTTGGTAGCTTAGCAGGAAGCTTAGCAATATTGTCTGTGTATAGAAGTCTTATATGATAGTTTAACAAAATTGTTGTGGATAGAAGTAGTGGAGTTTAGATAATTATATTATATTTACTATATTGTTCATTGAAATTAAATTTACATAGAAAGTATACTTATTTTTTTTCTAACTATTTAAGATATGTTTTAAGATATGTAACAATGGTGAATGTTTAGTGTAAATATATCTATTTGGCATATTGGCCATTCTTAATTATGAACATGCAATCATATGAATGATGGTAGTTGTTTTATATAAATTTATAGGATTATGAACATACAATTATATGAATGATGGTAGTTGTTTTATATAAATTTATAAGATTAGTTAGTAACTATTCATATTGTAAGTCATGAACATATTATCTCCAATTTCTAGTGGTTGTTTTATACATAGATGAGTGATGGTAGATGTTAATATTAAATATATAGAATTTCCATTTTAGTTATTTATTAAGTCTTTGACCAGATTGGAAATTTGTGGTGAAGAAGTTATTTCATGAAAATTTATTTTATGCATGAAAGTGATTACACAAACATTTGTTACCTGAGATGAATAGAAACTTGTCTTTACAAGTTGTTATGTAATTGATGGTTCAAACTATTGACTAATTTTTTGGGATATTCTTCAGCTAGGAACATACCTTATTGATGGATTAATAATTGATTTGTTTTATTGCTATAATCAAATTAATCTCAATTTCAAAGGAATCAATTGAAAATAGAAAATAGACATATTAATATGAAAAAAGTATTTATATTTAATTACTATCATATAAAATATAATTATTAAAAATATGTAATAAAAAAAAAACATTTAAAATTTTAAATGAACCTACTTATTTATAAATAACTCGAATAGAAATATTAAAATATCAACTTTATCCAAAAAAAAAAAAAAAAACAACCTCCCAACTTGTAGATAATTAGCAAGTTATTTTATATTTCTTTTTATTATTTATATTATTTTTTTGGTAAAATTCCATCCTAAATAAAATTACATTGATAAAATCACATAAATAGAATATATTGGAATTATTTCCTTGTTAAAAATTTTATTTATTTAAAAAGTGAAACTTCATATGCTTCATACAATTAGAAGTAAACATTTAATAAGACCTCAATGCTAGAATAATTAATCAAATTATTATTTAAGACATTTTTCTTAGACATGTTTCCTGGATGCATTTCTCTACAATCCACTTGCACAAGTAGCTTCTTCCACACTTATTTATAATGTATTTCTTGTTTATTCCTTTATTTCAATATAAATAATTCACTGCATTTACCAAAACCTTTTAGAGGAAATCTAGAAAATTAACTATAGTATTTGATAATATATAGAGGGAAGCCTCACTACAAAAAGAGTTAATAGTAATGATTGATCAAAAAATGGATAGAAAATTAACAAAATAGGTGTGGAGATTTAAGTTGTAACAATAGAAATTATATCATTATAAAAAATCAACATTGTTTTGATAAGTTTGTAATCAGTTTATGAGTCTTTATAATAAAAATCATAAATAAATGGGGCTGGAGATTTAATTTGCAACAATATAAATTATATCATTTATAAAAAATCAACATTGTTTTGATAGGTTTTAAGTTTATGAGTCCTTAGAATAAACAAAATAAATAAGTAGGTATGTGAGTAATTATTTCCCTCAATCATGTACAAGAAGATGAAATAACCTTTTGTTAGATGGTAACATACAATAAGTCAATTGTTAGTATAATAACAAGGTTTTATACATGATTCATAAGACAATAAAACCACACATTTACTCATATAAAGAAATAGACAAAGACATCATCTTACAAACACAAACCAACTAAAAAACCATAAATAATTATAACTCTTTTAGAATCTAGTGTAACTTCACCTATAATTATTATGAGTGTTGTTTCTTGAGGAATGTGCATGTTTATCTCTCTTTCTCAATCCATAGTTCCTTCTGTGAATATATACTTTCTCTAAATGACTCTCTGAATTCCTTTGCTTGGATTTTCTTTTATAGAGGGTTTTCTGGAAAATCTTCCACATTCACATTGTTCTAATGGAAAATAAAGAGTTGGGGTTTAAGTTTACTTGACTATATTGTGGGAATATCGTTATGTGAGACTCCGGCCATCAAATTAATTGATTGCATAGTCTAAAACACTGAAACATTCAAAATTATTGATACAAATGAGGTAGACATGTCTCATGGAAATGGTAAATGTCAAAGTAAAATAGAATTACAATGATGGTCATGCAAGGCCATGTAAAATGATGGATCTTAGTAGCTAAACATTTACAAGCTTCTTATCTTATTTCATCAACTTTTTGTAATTCATCTCTTATACAAGTAATCCTTACAAAGTAAGATGGCCGTGTATTATCTTTGGTCATTTTCACATTTTGAAGTTCATTCTTTAAATTTTCAAACTCAAGTTTATGCCACTAACTCAAATTAACTAAGTTAGTTGAGTGACAACAACCATATCATCTCACTTAAATCATCAAAGTTGCTTGTTGATGTAGAATTTTTATTTTTCCCAATTTAATTGAGGCATAATTAAATTTGAAATTTTTCTTGTTGCATTTTCAATACTCCCTCTCAAAAAGAAAGGGATAATCATATACCCAAATCATTCCGCTATGGAACTCAAACTTTCCTCTTTAAAAATCATTTGTCAAAATATATACATCTTATTCCTCTCTATGAATGTATTCCAAACCTCACAAGCCATGTATGTTGCTTCTGTTGAGTTGCTAGAGATCTTTGCTTCAATAAACTGTCCCAACACTAAAAATTACTCCTGAAGTTCTCTTCAACTCTCATGGAATACCCGCCCAATATACATATATGAATCCACTCACTCTCTCCATTTTTACTAAATTCCAAACTTAGTAGTGATTCTGAGGTATCTTAACACATGTTTTGTTGTCTTCCAATAAAGTTTCTTTGGCTTAACCATTGCTTGACTAAGATAGTTAACTACATAACACATGTCTAGTTGTGTGTTCAACAAATACATAAGTGACACCAGAAGGTTCATGTAAATGGTAGCCTCCACATCCTCACCTGAAGTGGCATCCTCCTTCCTCCAACTTCATACTATAGGATTGTCCATGGGTTTCATACTCTCCATGCAGAAATTCTTATATATCTCATTGAATACTTTATTTGAGTGACAAACAGTTCCCGTATTCTTCCCATAATTTAGTTCCCCATATTCTTTCCACAATTCCAAAATGAGTAAATAATGCATGAGTCACATTTCTTGCATATTTAATTCTTTTGCAAGAATTGATCCTCTTTTTCTGGATTTTGTTTCTCGATGCCAATTTCATTGTTTCTTGTTGCAAATTTCAACATAATGGACATGGCATCCCAATTAAAATACAAGGAGTTCCCAATAACTATTCCATTTTGCATGGAAATGGCTCTCTTATTGATATATAATAAAATACACTTTAATTTATTCTATTGTGTTATCCAATGTCACTCTGAAATGTTACACAACTCATTAAATATATTAATGATTAAATATTATAATGAAGATATGCGAAATCTAATAATATAATTAGTTAATCCAAACATCATATACAAATTCATTAACTAAAATTTAATCTATATGGATATTTTTATAAGATATATTTTTATTTTTTGATGAATAAAAGATTTAAAAAATCACAATAATTGCAATGTCAAAGATCGATGTTTTAAAAAAAAAGGAAGTATCATACAAAAAATTGGGGTGCCCATAACATAAACATGCACCATTGCATTATTTTATCTAAAAGCAAAGTTACCAAAATATTTTTTCATGATGAGTGTATTTTTTCAGAAAATGAAAACATTGAGGTCTTATATTCTTAAACATCAGTATTGTTTGAATTTAACGCCCTAGTGCATTATTCAAATTAATATCATTGGTTATTTTATATCAGTAGTGCACCACTACTTTTATTCAAATAATACAGATTAGAACTGTGAGTTTAAATAAACGCATCGAGTCTATATTATCTTTTCTCCTGCCTTGGTACAATTCCTGAATGGAATGCCCCAAGGAATTTTTTTGATATATATGCACCATTTAAGTATACCTTTCACACACTAGTGTTCATTGCATTCAATGTATCATTAAATTTTATCCATAATTCTCTTATATATTTAGAGCACTCGTGTTATTTTTCCCTATAGCACACCACTAAAAAACATCTACTAAAACCTATGGTTCTCTGCATGGGTGTAGCACATGGTTTTTGGCATGATGATTTTATTTCCATGGTATTTTGTAGATCCCATCAAAGAAACTACAATTATGTTATAATCCAGGGTTAATATATTGGTTTATTTAAAGGTATGTAATTAAAAATCAAGTCGGTAGTCCCAGTTTTTGGATCTAGGGGGGAATCTCTATGTATATATGTTTTATGTTT